>CM062805.1:370495758-370896743 GCA_031772625.1 Pinus tabuliformis
CATTATAAGTAGGGAGGGGTCATAATTGACCACCAACTGCATTTAACTACTTGATGGAGTCTCTGGTGCATTTGCTTGCTTCAGTGGATAAATCTGATCTTTTCCTGCGCTATGCTATCCTCTCAGGTGGATGAGGTGTCGTATGGGATGAAATTCCATAACTCTTAAATGCATTCACCTGCTCGGGCTCTGTCATTTTCCTCCTCGGCCATACTATTGGTTAAATATGGTGGTTGAGGAGCGACTGCAAACAGTAATGAAACTGATCACCTTTGTCCTTCGGGTGCACAGAATAATCAAGGGACACAGACTGCATGGCGAACGGACGGGTTGGATGACGGGGGAAGATCAGCCGTAGGATGTAGAAAATGGACAGCTGGGATTGCTCGGTAGAGGGTATCAGGAGATATGGCAGCGGGGTGATCGTGGGCCGTTGGATCTTGGGCAGACAGATCCAACGGTCATCAGGCGTCGAAGATGCGCGGCGTTTATCGGGTGGGAATGGAGGTTTTCGCGATAGGCAGTATTAATTGCACTGCCTCAGGGCATAAGGTGGTAAAAGGACAATGGTATGCGATCTCCTCCGGGCACGACACGTGGCAGTGGAAACTGCTCTCCATTGTGCGTTATTGTCCTAATGGTTCGAGGGCGCGGGGAGAGCGACTACCATTGGATCAGTCATGTGGCAATCAACAATTGCGATTAAAGGTGATGGTGGATTAATGAAGCGCGGGGTCATGTGAATACGGATTTACGAGGTTTAAGCTTTGTGCTCGGAGCTTGAGGAGACAAGGGTCCATGTCGGGTTCTAAAGGAAAATGGAGGTAGTGGAGGTGGGAGGGGGTAAACGGGATAAATGATAAGAAGGCAGGTGGCCATTGTATGCTTTCTTCTGAGCATAATCCATCTATTCGAGCCTATCCCTGCCCTTCAAAATCATAGTTATAGCAGAGCTAACATTGGCTCCTTCTAGGGATGAGATCCTCCCTGTGAGGTCTCAAGAACTGCAGACCAATGCCTTTCCTATGAAAATCAGATTAGCAAAATTTCCTAGTGTTCCATTGGGCATGGAGTCTAATGGGGTCTACACTAAAATTGATAAAAGAACATATTTACAACTTTAAGGCTTGAAGACCTTAAACAACATAAACTTTCAGAAAATGCCCATTAACTGGGCCATCAAAAACTATCTCCCCTTCCATACTTTTCGATATGAAAGTATTGTTCCCTTAGATCTGAGAAATGATAAAAGGCCCCATCCATAAAGCATCAAACTTCCCATGGTTGCCTTTCTTCTCTTTCAGTGCATCCCACTTAAGAACCAAGTCTCCAACCTGAAAATTATCTGTTTTTGTCCTCTTGTCAAAAGCTTCCTTGATCTTCTTTTGATGTGCTGTAAACTTCTCAACCAACTGTTCTATGATTTGATGTACCTCTGCTAAATCAGTGATCCCTTTTGCCATGTCTTCTTCCTCATTTTGCTCTCCTTGCAAGAACTTTTCCACATGGAGGGTTAACTGAATTGGGAATACAGCTTCAGTGCCATATACCAACTTGAATGGAGAATTCCCTGTGGATTTCTTGGTGGTTACTCTGTCAACCCATAGTGCATACTTGAGTTTAGAACCCCAATTCTTTTTATTGTCTTCCAACAGCTTTTTGATTATCCTTATTAGACTTTTGTTGGAAGATTTTGCTAGACCATTGCCTTGAGGGTAGTATGAGGTGGAATGAATCAGCTTAATGCCCATTGAGTCACACATTTCCACCAATTCTTTTGCCCTGAAGGCTGCTGCATTGTCTGTAACCAGTTTATGTGGACAGCCAAACCTAGTGAAAATATTTTCATTCAAGAACTTCATGACCACATGGTGATCAGCCTTGCTAGTAGGGATTGCTTCAATCCACTTAGTGAAGTAATATGTGGCTAGTAGGATCCATCTTTGCTGGCCACTGGAATGTAGATTGATTTCTCCAATGAAATCCAAGCCCCACTCCTGAAAAGGGCCACTAGCATGTATGGGTTTTAAGGGCAGGGACTTCAATTGCTGCTTCCCTTCAAATCTTTGGCACTTGTCACAATATTTAACAAATGAAAAGACATCAGAAAATAAGGTGGGCCAATAGTACCCAGTTCTGAGGATCTTGTGAGCGGTAGTCTTCCAATAGTGATGTCCCCCACATATGCTGGAATGAAACTACTGCATCGCTTCCATGGATTGTCACACCTCAAAAGAATTCCAGAGGGGTCCCTCCAGTAGAGCAGGTTTTCATAAATGCAATATTTAGCTGCCCTGAGCTTAATAGTTCTGGCTTGGCTTGAACTAAGGCCTGGAGGAATTTATAGCTTCAACAAGTATTGAGCTATTGCAGAGTACCAATCACAAGAAGTTAGATTTTCTGCCAATGACTGATCTTTCCTTGGTTCAACTCTTTCTTATGCTACCTGACTATCTTATGAATTTATGCTTATGAGATTTATGTCCAGCATTTTACAGTTTTCTTCGGCCATCAATCTGGAAAGGCACTGAACTTTGACAAGCTTGGTGGGCTTCAATTCTATGTTAAATTCAATAAGCTTTGCAACCCATTTAGCCCTTCTTCCATCAGCATCAGGCTGCGTTAGGACACCTTTTATTGTAGCAGAGGGCACATATGCAATTACCTTGGAGTGCAAAATGTAAACTCTGAAAGATTTCAAAGATTTTATAAGGGCATATGCTTGTTTCTCAATAATATCATACTTTAGCTCAACATCCCTTAAGGTTTTGCTGAAAAATGCCACTGGATGCTCTAAACCTTCCTCATCTGCTTGCATTAAAACTGCTACAAGGGTGTCATCAGAGGCAAATGAAAATATATGGAACTCCCTGCTGTAATCTGGGCTGATTAAAGTAGGAGCTTCCATAATGGCTTTCTTAATGGCTTCAAAGGATCTTCTTGCTGCATCAGTCCATTTGACTTCTGACCCCTTTTTCAACATGGAGGTAATATGCTTCACAAGTTCTGCAAAATTTGGGATAAACCTCCTCACAAAATTTATTTTTCCCAGAAAGGATTGGATATCCTTCTTTGATCTCAAGACAGACAAAGTCTGTATTGCTCTTACTCTTTCTGGGTCAATCCAGACACCTGCAGCAGAAACAACATGTCCTAAAAACTTGCCTTCTTCCAAAGCAAACTGTGACTTCTTAGGATTGACAGAAATCCCAAACCTTTTGCACTTTAGGAACACTTTCTTCAAATGCTGCAAATGGTCTTGATGGCTACTGGACTACACTGTTATATCATCTAGGTAGACAAGGACAAACTTATCCTTCTCTCCTACAAATGCTACATCCATAGCTCCCTGAAAGGTGGCTCCAACATTCATCAACCCAAAAGGCATCTTGGAATACATAAAAGTGCCCCAAGGAGTGGTGAATGCAGTCTTCTCTTGGTCGTCTGGATGTACAGCAACCTGGTTGCTACCCTGAAAATCCGTCTAGGAAAGACATCACTTTGGCCCCTGAGACCTTCTGCAGCAAATGCTCCATCTTGGGCAGAGGGTGATTATCTTTCTTAGAGCATTTGTTTAAGTTTCTGAAATCAATGCAGAGCCTGATTTCTCCACTTTTCTTCCTCACCACCACCAAATTGGCTACCCATTTTGAATATCTGAGAGGGACTATGATTTTGGCGGCAAGTAACCTCTTGATTTCTTTTTCAACTAGGGGAAGGAGCAAGGGATTTATGGGCCTCAACTTCTTCTTGAAAGGGATGGTGTCTTTCTCTAAAGGGATTTTATGCTGGATGATCTTTTTGTCATATGTTTTTAGGTCACTATATTCCCAAGCAAAAACGTTAGCAAATTGCTTCATTAAATTGCAATACTCAGAACTTTGGGCAACAGACAAATGGGTGGACAGATTTATATGCCTTGGATGTTCTGGACTCCCTATATTATGCCTATGGATTGTAGATTGGTCTTCTTTTTGGGCAGCCTTATAAGGCACATCATTCCAGTCAAACAAATTTTCTAAAGGGACTAGTCCTTTAGGTACGTGATTGCCGGGCAGCTGGACAATGCTATTTTTACCAATTTTGTTTCTAAGCTGGGACTGGGGACTTTCTCCTAAGGCTTCATTTTCTTGATCATTTTGCATTTCATAGAATTCATCAATGACTTGCAGAAACCTATTCACCTCATCATCATCTTCAAAAACTTTCCAATGCTGGACGTTATCAAGCAAGGATGGTTTATATTTCATCTGAACTTCATAAACTAGTCTGGGAGGCATGGGAGGAATAAACATGCTAGCAAATACAACATGGGAATCAGCAAGCTGATTTCTGACTCTAGGGATATATGAGATACAAAAATTATCAAAAGAATCTTTGAGTTTCCATACCTCATCTCTATATGCTTTCAGCCTTGGGTGCTTTGCCTGAAATGTTTTGTTCACTTGCTGAATGATAAGATCAACATCTCCAAACACCTTTATGCTTCTGACTTCTCTGTCTTTAGCTGCGTTAAGGCCCAATATCAGAGCCTCATACTCTGCTATATTGTTGGTGACTTGGAAAGCTAGCTTAAACGACAGATGTGTGCTTTCTTGTTCTGGAGATATCAGCACCACCCCTGCTCCTGCAGTTTCCCTTGAACATGCTCCATCAAAGAACATTTCCCAAACCTGACTTCCTTGCTCTCCCTCGGCCTGGACTATTGGTTTCTTGAGCTGCAATGAGGCCTTCTGGGATTCTTCAATTTGGAGGATACATGCTCCAAAATCGGTGTCCACAACATAAATGGGATGATTAGAAGGATTCTTCTCATCACTAATGATATAGGCTAGCTGTGCTTCTCTATACAATCTCCTGCTTTCCCCTCCAAAAACTAGGATAGTGGCATAAGATAAATCATTTTGTAATGTCCCACCTAGTCTCTTAATCCACCCTCTGGATAGCAACATGCCAAACTTGGGAGGGACATCTATTACCACAATGTCCATCATCATGCTCTTCATGGGCAGCTGAGTTAGGGTAACAGCTAGGTCTTTAATTAATCCTAGGCATTTTACCTTTATTGAATCAAATGAGAATAAGTCATGATATGGTATAGTGATATCAAGGCCTAACTCTTCCATGACGGCTTTTGGCATCAAATTGTGGCTGGCCCCTGTATCTAGTAGGCAATTATGGAGGGTTTTGTCATGAATGGTCAGGGAGACATAGAATGATGGGGAACTATTATCAGCAGGTTCAATTATTGGGCTAAGCACAACTGCAAGCTTATCATCTTGCAAATTGACGTAGCTAGTGGAGGCTTTTAGCTCAAGAACATCAAGGATAGGCTTTCTAAAAACTTCACTCTTTACAAGTTCTATCAGAGGCACATATATTTTTAATTTCTGGACTTCTGATTCAAAAATGAAAGGGGAAGGGGACTTGTCAAAACCTCTTACCTCTTGAGCTAGTGTCTTGAGGCTGACTAGATCAACTGCTGGATTCTTTTGTCTGATATTTTGTTGTTCTGTTGGGACAGTAGCCATTTGGGCAAGATTCTCCTTGACATTGCTCATTCCTGATCTCAGATTATATCTTTGCCATTCACTAGTCTGCAGAACAACCTCCTTGTCCCACTCTTGACTGGTTTGGTCTTGGAGTAATGATTCTTCATAGGTAGCCAATGTCAAGAAGGCCGCACTGCCTTTATCTTCCATGCAATGAATTTCATCCTCTTCTTCAAACTGCTCCTCTTCCATGACCATGTTCTGGAAAGGAGCCTTAACCTTTTGTTTTCACTAGCTTCTTTACCCCTGTGAATGATTTGCAATTGATCATTTTCTCTTCTGAATGGATTTGAGTTTCTTGGAGCGAATGTGTTTGGTAGCCTTGCCTTTCTAGAGCCCTGCTCAACCTTAAACTTAGATATCTCAGCAGCCAATGACTATCATTTTAGTAATTTTGTCTAATTTGGGTTCTGAAGATGAAGCAAAAGAAGAAGAAGCCTCACCTCTCTGCCTCCTTCTATCAGCATGACTTTTGAGCTTTTTTGCAGCCATGATATTTGATTCCACCTCTAAGGCTGCATCTTGCATTTCAGCTAGAGTGGAACATCTTCTTTCTCTTAAAAGTAGGCAGAAATTAGAGTCAAAAGCATTTGCATAGGTGAGTTTGGCAGAGGTGGGGGTAGGCTTTACTTCAACTGGTATCTTACTATACATACAGTTAAATCTTTTATTAAAGTCAGGCAATGATTCCCCAGGTTTCCAAACTTTGTATGGTAATAGAGCAGGTCTTTCTTATCTCCCCAATGCTTCAAGAATACATCATCTAAGGCTTCAATGTCTGCTATGGACCTAGGGGGAAATTCTCTGAACCACTTTCTAGCCTCTCCATCAAGGCTTTGGACAAACACTCTCATCCACACATCATCCTCACTGATATCTAGGTTATTAGTGTAACTATAAAAAGATTCAAGGTGTTCTTCAGCTGTTACTCCCTCTGTACCAATGAACTTAGACATATATTTCTGATACTCTCTTGCAGGCATGGCATTCAAAGGGATAGGCAAGACCAGGGGTCCATACCTAGCAGCTATAATTCTTTCCATCTTTGTGGGTGCTTGCTGGCCTGCCATGACTAGGGTAGGTGGAAGGATACTGGCAGTTTGAACAGTAGGGAGCAGTGAAATGGATGACATAAACAAAGGAGTATGAGGGAGTGTATGAGAGGCTTTCTTTAGACTGAGATCCAAAGGGGAACTAGATGAACAAGGAGCTTTATGAATCTCCGAAGGTATTTCTTCACTAACAATGCTAGGCTCTAAATCTTCAAACTGTATATCCTCAACTAAAATCTTCTCTTGCAGAGATACATAAGATTTTTTAGACTTACCTGGTCCTGATTCTCCTTTCTGTGATGTTTTCCTTTGCTTAGCAATCTTCTCATGGTCAGGCACTAGGTCAACTGGTGATTTCTGAGGATTTCTCCGGGTATGCCTCACAAACTGAGCTAGAACTGTAATGTGGAGTCGCCACTAGGTTGGTCCTCCAGTAGAGTCGCCAGATAGATGATTACAACCAAAAATGTGTCCAGACTTTGTCTATCATCAAAGCTGGAACTGTGTTGTTCTCCTAGGGAAGTTGAGCTTCAACCTCCTCTCCCCGGCAACGGTGCCAATTAATGTTATCACCCCAAGAAACTGAACTAGGTTGTGGCTCGGAGATGCTCGGGAACATACATCTTCAACCTATTGTTGCAAATGGATGAATGGAGGGAATGATGCTTGTTCAAGCCAGATAACCACTTCTACTTTGCTTGACTCCAGACATGCGTGATGTTGGGTCCCTATAATACTAGTGATTACCCCATTACTATTGTAGTTTACCCCTTATTTATATTGTTGTGCCCCATTGCCCCCATATTGTTATTAATGTGCCCATAGAATCCCTCTATTGTTATTTTGTGGCTTTATATTATTATTGTTAGGTCGGCTGGATTATATTGTGACTCCTTAGACTCCTATATATAGAAATGAGGTTTTGTCATTTGTATCACTCAAGAATTGTTCATTTATGTAATGTAAAGGAGGTTTCCCCCTTGAAGAGGCTGAATTCTAAGGCGTTGATCTATCTTTTCTATCTTTTCTTGAGCTGGTTTCATAACATTTGGTATCAGAGCTTTGGATTCTAGGGTTTCGCTGCTCCAAAACAGGTCATCGTGGAATTTTCGCTATAACTTTTTTTTGTGATGTTTCAGAAGTCGAAAAAAAACCCATTTGAGAAGAAATCGCGCTGAACTTTGGGTCCGAATTTCAGAGCTTTTAGCGCGATATTTCCGGAGATATGATCTGAGGAATTTGGTCTTTTTGCAGACTCCTGAATTACACTCAAAACAGGTGACCTGGGAAAAATCGTCATAACTTTCTTTCTGAGCATCGGATTGAAATTTAGTAAGAAGGTACAGAAAAAGGAGGGACTGTAGTTTTCGTTTATATATCTTTCAGAGTCAAAGGTTGAAACAGTGACACGTGGCACTTCATACAAGTTCGCTCTACTGAACTAGTCTATAATCAGGTCACTGCGGGAGATTGTGCATAACTCTTTCTTGGAGAATCCAATTTGGATCAGACTAGTGGCATTGGAAAGAGGACATAGAAGGCTACTACGGTTCACAACTTCAGAACTGGATGATTCGAAATTACAGAGATACATCGGATTCAATATCAGGCTTCTACAAAGTAAAAAAAGGTGTGTAGTTTTTTTTTTTTAATTTTTGCATAAGCTTGGTTTGAAGGAATTCAAAGGGCATAGTAAAGCATTATTATTGGTAACTGATGCCCCGAGGAAAGAAAATGCAAACACCTAGTAAGGAACCTGAAAGCTCTAGCATGACCCATGAAGAAGAGGAAGAAATGCTACATGATATATCAAAATTACAAGAACAAGTGCAACAAATGTCTCACGCTCAAAAAGCTAACAGATGCTAAGATAAATGGCGTGGAATCTAAGATAAAGGGCATGGAAGCTAAATGGATGATCTGAAGAAAGATTTGAGGACTGATTTGAAGACAAACATGGCAGATTTGAAGACAGATTTGAAAAATTTTCTACAAGAAATACTTACTAATGGTGAAAAGGTTGTAAAGGAAACTCATGATGTGAACAAAAGAAATGTTAATCATGATTCCATAGACTCTAATGTTGGATCGAAGACCCACCATATTCCAAAAAATGATATGAGGAAGTTTGATGGCAAGGATCCCGCCACATGGATATTACAGATGGAGCAGTTCTTCGATCTCAATAATGTGCAAAACACACAAAAGGTACGTATGGCAACTTTATATTTGGAACCAAATCAGTTTGTATGGTATCAATGGCTTTGCTCTCGTAAACAATTTATCACTTGGGCAATTTTTACAGAAGAATTGATAGCACATTATGAGGATACAAAAAGCAACACTTTTTTTAGCCAATTGATAAGTCTCAAACAAAAGGGTTCAATAATGGAGCACATTGAGGAGTTCCAAAAATTGAACATAAGGGTAAAAGATATTCCAGAGTAGCATAGGATTGATGTGTTCATAGGGTCTTTAAAAGATAATATCCAACATGATGTTCGACTTGGGAACCTGATTCATTAGAGAAGGCATTCAGGTTAGCAAGAAAAATGGAAAGCAAAATTATGGCAACCAGGAAGCATACCACTCACAACTATAAAGACGGAAGTGCAGTTGCCCCTAGTCTTCCACAACCTATAAGGTTGACACCACAACAATTGGAAGAAAAAAGAGCAAAAGGGCTTTGTTATAGTTGTGATAGCAAATACACTAAAGGTCATAAGTGTGCTGAGAAGAAATTATTCTACATAGATTGTGAAGAGGAAGAAGAAAAGGAGCAAGAAAGGTCAAAAGAACAGGATATGCTCCAGGAACAAAGCCTAGATGAAGAACAAATAAATCCGACCATATCTTGTAATGCATTGGTAGGAATTACCACTCCTCAAACCATCAAGATAGAAGGACAAATCAAGAAGAAAAAGGTGATAGTGTTGATTGATTCAGGAAGCACCCACAATTTTATTCATTGTAGGGTAGCAAAAGAATTGAATTGCTTCCTATATCCAGCACCAGAGTGTCAAGTGATGATTGCAAATGGAGGAACAATAAATTGCTCTGGAAAGTGCCATAATATCAAGCTATCCATGGGAGAATATGTATTGACTAGCCCAATGCTTTCCATTCCAATGGAGGTGCTGATGTTGTACTAGGAGTCCAATGGCTACAATCCTTGGGTACAATAGCTTTTAATTTTCAAGAACTTTTCATCAAATTTTCTACGGAAGGAAAGGAAGTTGAATTAAGGGCTATTGCAGGGAAACCAGGAAAGATAATCAGCTCTAATGGTATGACAAAGCTTCTAAAAAATGAGCAAAGGGGTGTAATTGCACAATTATGTTCGCTAGATGTTTCCACATTAGAATCATCTATTTCTCCAGATCTCCAAAAAGTCCTGGACAATCATTCTAAGGTATTTGAGACTCCCAAAGGTCTCCCACCTATGCGTGATCATGATCATGCTATTCATATGATTCTAGGAAGTGTTCCTCCAAACATCAGGCCGTACAGATATCCCTATGTCCAAAAAAGTGAAATTGAACGTATGGTTGCAGAAATGCTAGAGGCTGGTATAATTCAACCGAGTCAAAGTTCTTTCTCTGCTCCAGTAGTATTGGTGCACAAGAAGGATGGATCATGGCGCATGTGTCCGGATTATAGGGAGCTCAACAAGCTCACTATTAAAGATAAGTTCCCCATTCCTGTCATTGATGAATTACTGGATGAATTGCATGGATCAATTTACTTCACCAAGTTGGATCTTCGTTCAGGATATCATCAAATCAGAATGAAGATTGAAGACATTCCGAAAACGGCATTTAGAACTCATGAGGGTCATTATGAATTTTTGGTCATGCCTTTTGGCCTTACCAATGCACCTTCAACATTTCAAGGTTTGATGAATTCAATTTTCAAACCATTCCTTAGAAAATTTGTGTTAGTATTTTTTGATGATATACTTATCTACAGCAAGTCTTGGAAGGATCATGTTGAACATGTTGATAGGGTGCTACAACTATTGGAGGAGAAACAATTATATGCCAAAAGATCCAAATGTTTCTTTGGAGTCCAGGAGGTGGAATATTTGGGTCATATTGTATCTCATGAAGGAGTTAAGGTAGACCCTACCAAAATTAAAGCCATTAAGGAATGGAAAATCCCCACATCCATAAAGCATTTGCGCAGATTTCTTGGGTTGACAGGGTTTTCGCAAGTTTGTTAAGAATTATGGGAGAATAGCAGCACCTCTAACGACATTATTGAAGAAAGATGCATTTTCATGGACTCTGGAAGCAACAAAGGCCTTTGAACATCTTAAAGAGGCAATGTGCCAAGCACCGGTCTTAGCTACACCGGACTTCACAAAAACCTTTATTGTGGAATGTGATGCTTCAGGAAATGGAATTGGTGCTGTTCTAATGCAAGATGAAAGACCCATTGCTTTTGACAGTCGTCCAATCAAGGGAAAGTTTCTAAGCAAAGCTATTTATGAGAAGGAAATGTTGGCAATACTCCATGCACTTAAGAAATGGCGACCCTACCTAATGGGAAGATACTTCAAGGTAAAAACAGATCATGATAGCCTTAAATACTTTTTAGAACAAAGATTATCCTCTGAAGAGCAACAAAAGTGGGTCACAAAGATGTTGGGTTATGACTTTGAAATCATCTACAAAAAAGGGAAGCAAAATGTGGTGGCAGATGCACTCTCAAGGAAGGATGAGGATGTGGAAGCATTGTTGTGCGCTATTTCTATCATCCAACCAGATTGGATAAATGAAGCAAGGGAGGAATGGAAGAATGACGAAGAAGTGTGGGCACTTATCCGAAAGCTACAACAAGATTCTAGTACGTCTGATACATTTAGCTGGAAAAATGATTCGTTATGGTACAAAGATCGCTTATACCTCTGTAAGAATTCCCAGCTAAAACAAAAGATTCTTATGGAATTGCACACTTCTCCCTTAGGAGGGCACTCAGGATTTTTAAAAACTTACCACAGGGTTAAGAAGGAATTTTTTTGGGATGGCCTTAAATCAGATATTCAAAAGTTTGTGGCAGAATGTTTGGTTTGCCAACAAAATAAAGTTGAAATAATTAAGACACCGGGTCTATTACAACCTTTATCCATTCCAAGCCAGCGTTGGGAGGAGGTATCAATGGATTTTATCACAGGTTTACCCAAGTCTGAGGGAAAGAGTGTCATCATGGTGGTAGTTGACAGACTTACCAAGTATGCACACTTTTGTGCATTATCACATCCAATTAAAGCGAGTATAGTTTCTACTGCGTTTATGGAAACAATTCAAAAGCTACATGGAAATCCAAAGATTATTGTAAGTGACAGAGATCCCATTTTCACTAGAAATTTTTGGACAAAATTATTTTCTTGTCTTGGTACTCAGTTAGCTCATAACTCATCTTATCATCCTTAATCTGATGGGCAAACTGAGATAGTAAACAAATGTTTGGAAGGATATCTTCGTTGCTTTGTATCTGATAACCAGACACAATGGGTCAATTGCTTGCCTCTGGTTGAATGGTGGTATAACACTTCCTTTCATACAGCAACAAAGATGACCCCATTTATGGCACTTTATGGGTATCAACCACCATCCATCACATCATATTTAAGAGAAAATTCTAAGGTTCAGGCAGTGGAACATCACATCAAACATCAACAACAAGTCCTCCATCTCTTAAAGGATAACCTCGTGTTGGCGCAAAATAGAATGAAACAACAGGCAGATCAACATCGCAGTGAAAGCAGTTTTGATGTAGGTGATTGGGTATTCCTACGGCTACAACCATATAAGCAAATGTCCCTCAAGCAAGCTAAGAAGGATAATAAATTATCACCAAAGTATTATGGTCCGTACAAGGTGTTGCAAAAGATTAGTACTATGGCATACAAATTGGAGCTTCCTGCAGCTTCTCGATTACACCCAGTTTTCCATGTTTCATGCTTAAAGAAGGTTATAGGCGACAAGCTCCCAGTTCAAACAATATTGCCAGAACTTGATGAGGAAGGAAAAATTATATTGGAACCGGAAGCAGTTATAGAAACAAGAACTCGACAGCTACGAAATCGATCAATTTCAGAGTACCTTATCAAGTGGAAGAACTTATCCGCTGAAGATTCCACATGGGAGGATGAGAATTTTAGGCAGAAGTATCCAGAACTACTCAAGCATTGAGGACAACACTTTTTTGAAGGAGAGGGGCATGTTGGGTCCCTATAATACTAGTGATTACCCCATTACTATTATAGTTATACCCCTTATTTATATTGTTGTGCCCCCATTGCCCCCATATTGTTATTAATGTGCCCATAGAATCCCTCTATTGTTATTTTGTGGCTTTATATTATTATTGTTAGGTCGGCTGGATTATATTGTGACTCCTTAGACTCCTATATATAGAAAGGAGCTTTTGTCATTTGTATCACTCAAGAATTGTTCATTTATGTAATGTAAAGGAGGTTTCCCCCTCGAAGAGGTTGAATTCTAAGGCGTTGATCTATCTTTTCTATCTTTTCTTGAGCTGGTTTCATAACACGTGAACACCCCCAGACTACAAGGCTTTAGACCACCAATTACTCACAGTTTAAGGATTGGATGAATATGTAGAATACTGACCACACCAGCAGATGCACAAGACCATGTGATGGCCGGATGCAACCAGCAAATAAGTTTGCAAATCTAATTCCCTATGCACAGACAAGATGAGAGCTCTCTGGCACTAGGTGAAAAGAAACCTGAATAGCTCATTTACTGATACATACAAGACTTTAACACAGAGATAGGATGACAAATTCTCTAATGCTAAACATCAAGAGCTCAGAAATACAACATATCAGGCACAACTTAGATCAGAAGAAGAAATGAAAGTGAGCAATTAACAGCAAAAGAAGCTTGTATTAGCTGAAAATGAAGACGAGACGCTGCAAGTATCAAAATAGTTACAGTCTCCAGAAGTTGAACCTTACATCGAAACAACAACCATCAACCTTGATTACATCTTTTTTCTAGGTATATATAGAGTTTCATTACAAAGGCACTCGACCATTCTAAGTAGGGAGGGGTCATAATTGACCACCAACTGCATTTAACTGCTTGATGGAGTCTCTGGTGCATTTTCTTGCTTTAGTGGATAAATCTGATTTTTTCTTGCACTCTGTTGTCCTCTCAGGTGGCTGAGGTGTCGTATGGGATGAAATTCCATAACTGTTAAATGCATTCACCTGCTCGGGCTTTATCCTTTTCCTCCTCGGCCATACTATTGGTTAAATATGGTGGTTGAGGAGCGGCTGCAAACAGTAATGAAACTGATCACCTTCGTCCTTCGGGTGCATGGAATAATCAAGGGACGCGGACTGCATGGCGAACGGACAGGTTGGATGACGGGGGAAGATCAGCCATAGGATGTAGAAAATGGACGGCTGGGATTGCTCGGCAGAGGGTATAAGGAGATATGGGAGCGGGGCGATCGCGGGCCGTTCGATCTCGGGCGGACAGATCCAACGGTCATTGGGCGTCGAAGATGTGCGGTGTTTATCAGGTGGGAATGGAGGTTTTTGCGGTAGGCGATATTGGTCGCACCGCCTCAGGGCATAAGGTGGTAAAAGGACAATGGCACGCGATCTCCTTGGGGCGTGACGCGTGGCAGCGGAAACCGCTCTCCATCGCGCGTTATCGTCCTAATGGTTCGAGGGCGCGGGGAGAGTGACTACCGTTGGATCGGTCATGCGGCAATCAACGGCTGCGATTAAAGGTGATGGTGGATTAATGAAGCGCGGGGTCATGTGAATACGGATTTACGGGGTTTAAGCTTTGCGCTCGGAGCTTGAGGAGACAAGGGTCCATGCCGGGTTTTAGAGGAAAACAGAGGTAGTGGAGGTGGGAGGGGGTAAATGGGATAAAGGATAAGAAGGCAGGTGGCCACTGCAGGCTTTCTTCTGAGCATAATCCATCTATTCGAGCTTATCCCTACCCTTCAAAACCATAGTTATAGCAGATCTAACAGGTCCGATTTTATAAAATTTTAAATCCAAACTTTTGGATTTTTCAATGTTTTCCAGTGTTTTTTGGTTTTTGTATTATTGTTTTAAAATGATAAAAAGGCTGTTTTTTTAAAGGTTGTTGTGCCCGCTGATTGTTCTATACAAACGGTTTCTATTCTTAAGCAACAGACCTCCGATTTTGAAGCAGCCTTGTCCCAAACATGTTATAAAACACGATGGGTGACAGAGAGCCGAGGGGGAGAAGAGACAGAAAGCCTGTGCTAGAGTGCCGAGAGCATGGATGCAGAGAGCTGAGAGCGGCGAAACGCTACATAACAGAGGGCGAGAGTGGTGTAACAGAGAGCCCAAAAGGTTGCATGGAGAGCCTGCATGATAGAGATAGCTTGAAAGCCAGCGCAACGGTTGAACCCTAGAGAGCCATAAAGCTTGATTAATCCAGAGTGTAGATAGCCATGAGTCACAACACTTGAAATTCTGGCAGATCGCAGAGTTGTAGTGATAAGCTAGAGTGCTATAGGGCTAGATCGCCATCGAGTTGCCGAGCGAGAAGTCCAGAGTAGTTATTCTTCTTCTTTGATCGATTCTTCTCCTTATGATCGATTCTTCTTGATCGATGCTATGAGAATCAATGTGTTAGTGAGCTTCAGCTTATTGACAACGGTTTTAGATGCCCCGCTTCTCCATATGGCCATTCGTAGTGAGGCTATGATAGATTGGTAGTGGGTTGTGCCTGCGCATTGATAATGTGAACAACATATTCACCATGGATTGTCTTATGAACATCCACTTCTTCAGATGGCCCGTGGTGTGAGGTATATGATTATTGTTCATGTGCTTCTTCTTTTACATTATGCTGCATGGATCCTTGATTGATATTGATGCAAGATCTTGTTTATTTCATGTTGCCATGATTCCTTGCTTCATGTTATGCAGAATCTTTCATATGATGTACCTGTTGTCATAACTCTTTATGTTATGCTTTCAGATTCCTTGTTGTATGTTGTTGGGATAATCTTGTTTTTGTCATGGATGTGTTTTGCTTTGACATCCCTTTTGTGCCATGTTGGTGGGATGCGCAGCATGCTTGTTTTTGTGTCATACTGATAGGAGTCTTTTGATTGAGAGTTCTAGTTGTGGAACATCTCTTAGAGCCACTCCTGCGTGAGGGAATTTTTCCTTGTATGATCGAGACATCATCTCTTGTGTACATCATCATTATTGACAACACTTAATGTAGCGGCCTACACCATCTTGACACCGTGGCCCAGAGACGTAGTCCCTCTTGGACGAACTCTGTTATCAACGGCTTTTGTTTTCATGTGCTGATGATTGTTATTTTCCTCTTCTTTACATTCTGCAGCTATATTTGTTATTGTTCCTTTAAAAAGCAATTTTAACACATCACGAAAGTAAAAGGTCTTGGAAGGGTCCTTCTTCACACCTGTACTTGGATCAAGTGGTATTAGAGCAGGTCTTTGCATTGATGTGAATTGCAGTGTCAACAATGGAACATGCAATGACAGAGGATGAAAGAGAAATGTACGAGACCATGCTTAACATTTCCAAGAAAGTGGAAATTGTGTATGAAACTCTACAAAAAGAAACAGAGGAAAAGGAGTGATTACAGCTTCAGTTGAAAGCCACAAAAGAGGCCATGGAGGAACTGAAGCAAAACAAATATAATCTTCAAACAGAGAATGATGAATTGAAGATGCATCTACATGAAGAGAAGGAGGAGAAGCAGAGTTTGCTACTACAGCTGCAAGCAAAGGAAGAGGCCTTGGAAAAGCTGCAGCATAACCCATGTGTGGTAAAAAGTAGTTCTCCATCTTCATGTATGTTTCCTGATGATGATTTCTATGTGTTTGAAAATCGCACCACAGGAATTGGCTCCAAAATGTTGAAGATAATGGGGTATGAAGGAAAAGGCTTGGGCATTAATGGCCAAGGCATTGTCAATCCCATCCAAGTAGAGGAATTACCCTGTTAGTCAGGACTTGGGTATGTCAGGAAAGAAGTTGGGGAATGCGATCCACCAACAACAAATGATGAGCAGCCCTCATCAATTCTTTTCAAATCGAAAGAGAAGGTAACAGATGTTGATTTGCTTTCGATTTCATCTTCTCATAGTATGATATCTATTGGAGATTTGGAGATCCCAATTACAGGGACAAATATGAGGCTCCTTACAAAGACAAGCCACGAGGAGAAAGAGCTTGGTGCTAACAACCAAGGCATAAATCAACCTTTGGAGGTTGTGCATGAACCTCGATTTTCTAGCTGGAGGTACACCAAAGGAGAGTGCTCAAAGGTGTTAGATTTGTCCGAGACATCACTGAGGAAAGAGAATGATGGGAAAACATCCCATCATCACATGGCAGTTTCCATTGTAGGGAGAGAGCTGAGGCAAGCTCTCATCGCTATATTGACATAAAAGATAGCAAGGGAAGGTATAATCACTTTCGATCTTCGAATGTTCATTTTGATCATGTTGTTAATAATGAACGAAGACTAAGGCATTGGAAAACATGTACTTTTTGTGGTTTACCTGACCATACCTTTTCTAAGTGTTGGAAAAGAATGGTAGCACTCACAAGGATGAGGCATGAAAGACCCTCTCAACAGCATGAGAAGAAGCAGGTTAAGCAGGTATGGAGGGAGAAAGCCTACTGTAGTCATTGTGACAAAAATGGCCATCAGAGAGTCACTTGCTGGAGGCTCCACCTAGAGCAGTGCCTTAAAGACAAAGCGTCAGTGCGTGAACCAGGTAAAGCAGTTGTTCGACAAGAAAAACCACCTCAGGGAGGTGACCCATTCACGTTGATCAGTGAGAAATGGTTTCTAGACATGTTGTCATTTCATAGTCATTCTTTTGTACATCATTTGTTGCATTTTAAAGTGTAAAAGTGATGATGTATTTCCATCACTTGGTCAGCAACAATGATGTTTGGTCATGTTTTGGGTCGTATTTTGATTTGAATATTAAAACTCTGAGAGTGATGTTATGTTTCCATCACTTGTCCACACAATAGTGTTTGGCCTTATGTATGTGAATCATGTGTTGCAGTGATGATGTGTTTTCCATCACTTTTTGAAGCAACCATTATAGGTTGGCCTTCTTGTCATATCTGGAGTATTACGTCCATCTTATTATAAACTTGACCACCGAGTATGAGTTATAAACTCGTGGCAAGTATGGGACGTTTGGGTCTTTAGTTGGTCATGTTATTCAAAGCATGAAATTTGAAAAACAATGCACTATAGGTTGCAGACGTAGCAGGTGTCGGTTTGTCGCTTAAGGCTCCGAAGAACAAAGGTGAAGGAGATGGAAGCGAGACCTTTTCAGGAAATTTGCGATGCAAACAGGGTACAGAGAAAGATGCAGATTACTTTTTATGCTTTTGGAGGACCAAAAGCTCCTTAGTGGGGAGGATTGATCTAGGTGGATCTTAAGACACCATGGCATGGAGACGCTCGAAAATCAAAGTGTTTGGAATTATTTTGACACAAGACTAGAGCATAGATCTCATCTTCCTGATCGTGGAGGTGTAAATGGTTCGTCAATATGAGTTCGGATGATGAAGTTATCGTGAAAAGAGTTGCCTTGGTTCCTTTGAAAAAAGGAGGTTTTTTCATAAAAAATGGACTTAAAGCATTTATAAGGCAAATCGCATCGAGAATCATGCCAAGGGCGTACTTAAGGCGAGCCATTAGAACCCTTGATCAATGATCTCTGATTAATCGGGATTGGGGGCAGGCAATCGGCGATGACGGGACTTTAGAACCAGCGATGGATTGATTGCCGATATCGGCGATCGGAACGATCGGCGATTGGCGTCGGTGAAACCCAAAGACCGAGGACCAGGACCCCGGGCCACAACGATTGTGATACGCGATGCGTTCTTAGCCATCGAATCGGAAACCGATCAATGACCACGATTAAATCAACGATCGGGTGATCGATGATCTCGATAACAAGGGGCGAAGCGATATGTGATCCCGACTGGTGATATCGTGCGGACTCATCGATTTTTAGGTTGGATTTTATAAAATTTGAAATCCGAACTTTAGGATTTTTCAATGTTTTCCAGTGTTTTTCAGGTTTTTGTATTATTGTTTTAAAACGATAAAATGGCTATTTTTTTAAAGGTTGTTGCACCCGTCGATTGTTCTATACAAACGGATTCTATTCTTAAGCAACAAACCTCCGACTTTAAAGCAACCTTGTCCCAAATGTGTTATAAAACACGATGGGTGACAGAGAGCCAAGGGGGAGAAGAGATAGAAAGCTTGTGCTAGAGTGCCGAGAGCATGGATGCAGAGAGCCGAGAGTGGCGAAAGGCTACGTAACAGAGGGCGAGAGTGGTGTAACAGAGAGCCCAAAAGGTTGCATGGAGAGCTTGCATGACATAGAGGGCTTGAAAGCCAGTGCATCTCTTGAACCCCAGAGAGCCACAAAGCTTGATTAATCTAAAGCGCAGATAGCCATAAGAGTCACAACACTTGAAATTCTGGCAGATTGCAGAGCTGTAATGATAAGCCAGAGCGCTATAGGGCCAAATCACCATTGAGCTACAGAGCGAGAAGTCCAGAGTAGTTATTCTTCTTCTTTGATCAATTCTTCTCCTTATGATCGATTCTTCTTGATCGATGTTGTGAGAATCAACGTGTCAGCGAGCTTCAACTTATTGACAACGGTTTTAGATGCCCCACTTCTTCATATGGCCATTTGTAGTGAGGTCGTGACAGATTGGTAGCGGGCTATGCTTGCGCATTGATAATGTGAACAATGTATTCACCGTGGATTGTCTTATGAACATCCACTTCTTCATCCACTTCTTTAGATAGCCCGTGGTGTGAGGTATATGATTATTGTTCATGTGCTTCTTCTTTTACATTATGCTGCATGGATCCTTGATTGATATTGATGGAGGATCTTGTTTATTTCATGTTGTCATGATTCCTTACTTCATGCTATCTAGAATATTTCATATGATGTACTTGCTGTCATACCTCTTTATGTTATTCTTTGAGATCCCTTGTTGTATGTTGTTGGGATACTCTTGTTGTCGTCTTGCATGTGTTTTTCTTTGACATCCCTTTTGTGCCATGTTGGCGGGATGCGCACCATGCTTGTTTTTGTGTCATATTGATAGGAGTCTTTTGATTGAGAGTTCTAGTTGTGGAACATCTCTTAGAGCCACTCCTGCGTGAGGGAATTTTTCCTTGTATGATCGAGACATCATCTCTTGTGTACATCATCATTATTGACAACACTTAATGCAGCGGCCTACACCATCTTGACACTGGGGCCCGGAGACGTAGTCCCTACTGGATGAACTCCGTTATCAACGACTTTTGTTTTCATGTGCTGATGATTGTTATGTTCCTCTTCTTTACAATCTGCAGTTGTATTTGTTAATGTTCTTTTAAAAAGAAATTTTAACACATCACGAAATTAAAAGGTCTTGGAAGGGTCCTTCTTCACACCCGAACCTGGATCAGGTAATCAAGCGACTTTATAGCGTGTTTGACTTCTACACATCTATTCAAATGTTAGAATTTTACTTTTATCAGGTCGTGTTGGAGTGCAAGACCTTGGGCTCAGATTACAAAAGTCCAGGTTGTGAGGTGACGTGACATGATCATGCTTATAGACGTCTCTTTCAGATGGATGACTATGACCATACCATGAGTCTGTTATATATGATCCTTCTCATTATTGGATGGCTGCGACCATACCTTGGGTTAGATATGATCCTTTTTACTAGATGGCTGCACCCATACCTTGGATCCATTTACATCATCTTTTTCTGCACGGTTGCGTCCATACCACGATTCATGTATCTTTTATCAAAGATTGCAGTGATGTATATGTATTTATGCTTGCTTGCAGGTTTTTTGATAACAATTTCTGGTTCCATGCATCTACTGGTAAAGAATTTTACCCCTCATTCTTGTTAGGCCTTCACGATTTAGGGGGCATCTGTTACACAAAATTTTGTCATTGTCCCTTTACTCCCCGTTCCTCAATCCTGGAGGACCTCTACAATGAACCTCATGTGTTTTCCTATCATGAAGAACATGTCTTTACATGACTCTTCATTTGCAGAACATTTCCCTCTTACATCATTTCCAAAGAATATTCCTTCAAACTCAGCATTAAAGGCTGACGATATCCCTTAGTTTCTTCCCCATGCCGATTTGCAGAGTTTAACACTGAGCCTAGTGCTGATCAGTGTTGGTATCCATCCATTACCCGTGCCGAACCTTTTTTGGAAAGTTTTTAAAAATGGAGTAGATATAACTGAGAGAGACTATTTGGGCTCCTTTCTCCTATTAAAATGGAACAAACCAAAAGGGATAAGACCTCTCCCATCATAAGAGGATCCATGTTTGCTCTCTCAAGATAAATAAACTTCTCCTATTCCAACCTCAGCTAGCTAATGAAAGGGCTAGAATAATTTGCAAAATCTTGATAGCCTAAACAACTCCTGATAGCCTTAGCCTTCTAGTTTGTGCTTGAAAAGGGAGAATAAGTTTGTAGTTTGTTTGGTTTGGAGAAAAGAGAAATAAGCCTTGATATTCTATTGTTTGAGGTGAATCATGAGATGCTAACAGTGGTGCTAGAACCTAGACACGTCGAAGGAAACCTGCAATGCTAAGGCGAAGGTTGTATTTTCCTTTTTGTCATAATAATACAACTGATATTTTGTTTCCTATATCAATCACATATGGTATTTGGTAGCCTAAGACTTATTAGCATCTTAAGTAGGTTGAATCTATTGTATGCTATCATGTGTGCTTTTGTTTCTTATCTATTTGTTTTAGGTGCTTGATTGACATTAAGGAGCTGATCGCTAGAGCAAAGACACAAGGACTTCATCAAACAAGGATAAGCGATACAAGAGGTAGGATCTTATCCATTCTCAATCTAAGGGAACTTATGTCAGATTGTCTTGTTTGTGGCTAGACCTTCTTCCCTAGGCTAGAGGGATTGTCTCTGTCTGTAGAGAGAATCTTCCTACTCCACACACATTCTTCTGCTTCTTCCCTGAAGAACTATATGAATGGTTGTCTAAATTGGCTGATAGTCAAGGGATGTGGAGGCTCAAAGGCCCTATAGTGTGGACTCTTGAACTAGTGCGACGTCTGGAAGCATCATAAATCAATATCGCATGGGCTGTGGACCACTGGATTGATCGCACATTGGGAAGCTTTGTGACCTATTTCGCAATTGACAGGAACATCAACGAAGAATTTTTAAAGGACCACGAGGTAAGTATTTGAACTCACTGAAGACTTGGATTCAAATGTTGTTATGTGAAAAGAGGATTATGCAGTTACCTTGATTTTTGGGGCTACACGAAGTGGGATATTCTTTAGAAGAAACAAAGGATCTAGCCTAGAATATAGTCCACTCATTGAACCCCCTTCAAGCGATGACGAAGGGACGGTGCTGACTACGCCGCGAAGTGAAGTTCAATTAATAATGTAGGGTATTCCAAGGATATCTCATCCATCCACTCCACCTCCAACTCCGCCTCATACACCTACGCTTTCACCACCTCCATCTCCACCCCCACCATTCAACATGGAAAACACGATGAAAATGCCGATTTTTAAAGGAATAGGAACCAAATATCTAGAACAGTTTTGGTTTTTTGCAAATGCTGTTTGGACAACACATGAGATTACAAATGATAATATTAAGAAAGCACAGTTGGTTACAACCTTACATGACTATGCATTAACATGGTATATCAAGTATTGCTGATAACCCCAATGCATCATTGGAAGATACCCAACTAACTTTGAACAAGGAGGTCAGTAAGCCAAACTTAGAGGCGCAATCAGTAATTGAATTTAAGGAAATCTGACAGAAGATCGATGAGACACCTTGGGACTTTGATTAGAAGTTGAAATGCCTGATTAGGCAGGGTAATATGCAAATCTTAGATTCCCAACATCGTGAATGGTTTTTAGCATCACTCTTGCTACATTTAAGAGAACCTCTGTCACCACAGAAAATAGCAACACAAGCGGAAGCCTTGGAGATCGCGAAGAGATTGGATGCCTCGCTTATCCAAGATACAAACTTGGGAGTGAAACAAATTCATTCATAGCTGGAGAGCTTGCACTTGGAGTTGTAGAGCTTGAAGAAAGGAAGTGAAGCTCATTCGGAGATGCGCATTGAGATTGGTGTCTTAAATGTACGAGTCATGTGCATGATAAGGATCATTGCCTGGTCTTTAAGAATTATATTATAGGGGGAGGGATTGTACCCTTGAAACCAAAAAATAATGTGGGGACAATTGTGGGAGTTGTGCTACTTATCAAGTTATAAGACAACATGCTACTGATAACTGCCATCTATTGCAGAAGTTTGTACAGATCCCTCGGTAGTTATTTTGCAATTTCTGTAAGTCTGTAGGACATGATGAACACCATTGTACGAGTTATGAGCTGATGATGGATATAACCCCTACCTACAGAATACATGCATAGAACTGGCCTCAGGATTAAGGTGCAGGAGAATCACGTGGAGGATTCCAAGGCTAAGGACGAGGAAAAGGCGCTAGACCAGGTCGAGGGAGTGGACAGGTAATCTGTATTAACTATGGTGAAGGAGGGCACTTCGCATGAGATTGTACAAACCCCATGTATCCCTCATGTCAGTATTTCCGACAATTTTACCATGTCATAGAGGAAAGTACTGTCCTTATGGAAAAGATGCAAGAGAAGAAGGCACGACCCCAACAACTTACAAAGAACATTCAAATGATGAGGGTTGAGCCTCGTGAAGAGGATCATAACATAAATATTGTGTTGAGAAGTGGTATGATAACTGGTGCAGATAAAGTTAAGCAGCCTGAGGAAGATGGATGGGTGCACAAGGCTGCTGAGAAGGAAGTTGCTGTTGATCTTAATCGCGCTAAGGAGACCTTCATGGAGGCAAAGAAGAACTTCGTTGAGGCGTCCACCACAGGAAGTCATGAGAAAACACCAAAGGCTAGTGCAACGTAAGAAGTAGATCCTTCAATACTCGCCACCTTTTTGAAGACTTGTATGAAGCTTCTGCGTGATCAGAAAATAGTTGAAGGATTGCAAGACTTAAGAGACAAATGTGTCAATAAGGAAAAGACTCCTACTAAACAATGCACATTAAGAAATACTGGTAAGCATAAAACACGAATGGGGAGTGAGATGAGGCTAACAACGCAAATAGGTGATTATGAAATGGACCATGTAATCTTCGATCTGGGGTCTGATGCGAATATCCTGCCAAAGAAAACATGGGAAAGGATGGGGAGACCTGCACTGCAGTGGTCTCCTGTTCAGTTGTGCAAGGGAAATCAATAGAAGATTATTTCAATGGGCCACTTATATGGTGTAACAGTGGACATTGAAGGAGTGAGTGTTATGGCTGACTATAAGGTTATTGAAATAGTGGATGATAGTAACCATACCCCACGCTATTAGGAATTGACTGGGCTATTGATATGAATGGGGTAATCAATTTTAAGAAGTTGAAGATGTCATTTAAGAAGAAGTCACTTAGGGTTATAGTGCCATTAGACCCTACAAAAGGAGCGCGTTATGCTGAGCCAGTGTGTGACTACATAGAAAGTGACGATGATCTTGATCAGATATACAAGATAACAATGTGAGATGAGGATTGGATCAATCCTATAGCTGATGGATGAATTGCGTGGGATAGGAATAGCTCCTATGCCTCAGATTTAGATGAAGAGCTTGAACAATGGCATAATAGGCTGCATGAAGTAACTACGCTACGCTGCAACATGATGACCAAGTCGTTGAGGTGTGTCTTGACTGAGGTAAGAGATATTTTGCATTACGATGGTTTGACTGATGTGGAACTATTTTTGGATGAATTTGAAAGGGAATTATCAGAAGAATAGTGATTCCAGGCACTGGAATTGGTGTTGCACGCTATTCCTGCTTGTTGGTGGAGTACGCACAAGGAGAGCTTTGCTGGATGGAAAGAATACAAAAAAATGATGAAGTTAAGGTTCGACTATGTTAATACTAGAATGACAGAAAAGTATAGTGGGAAGGATGATCTGTGCGATCATTTAGCACGATGGAATAAGGCCTGGGGAACAAAACCACAACCAGAATGGGTTAATATCTTCTGTCATACGCTAGATACGATCCCAATGAATTGGTATCTGGAAACAGAGCTCTGCCATGGAATGACTGAATGGGACATTTTAAGGGAGAGTTTTATATTAACATTTAGCTTTGAGGATGGGTTTGAAATAATTGATGAGGAACTACAAGAAATTAAAGAAGTTATATTTGGAACACCAAAGGAACTGGTAGAATGGAATTAGCCAGATTGGAGTACACAGTTGCGCCATGCGCTGGAATGTTATAATGTAACCGCTGTAGAAGAAGAGGATGACCCAGAGAACATTACCATTCTAGAAACTGAAGGACAACACGAGGTCTAAGGACCGAAGGTGGTGAACCTAGACACATCAGAGCCTCTAAAAACTTGACAAATAAACATTGGAACTAAATAAGAACCTAAGTTTGCGAAGATAGGGGACTATTGGGACGAGGATATGGTTGATAAGGTAGTTGAGCTGCTGCGCGAGTACCAGGATTTGTTCCCAACGAAAAGAGATCACCAGAGATTTAGGTGTTATAAAGATTACGTTGAAGCTAGATGCGAAGCCTGTTAAGCAGTGCCCTTATCGACTGAATCCAAAATATAAGGAGAAGGTGCGCTAAGAACTAGATAAAATGCTGGAAGCTGGTATTATTGAGTCGATAGAAGAATCAGATTAGGTAAGCCCAATGGTGGTCCAAGAAAAGAAACATAAGGTGAAATCCGCATATGTGTAGATCTGTGGAAGCTCAATGACACGTGTGTAGGACCCATTTCCGACACCATTTATTGACGAAGTATTAGAGAATGTTGGCAGACAGGAGGTGTACTCATTTACTGATGGTTTTTCAGGATATGATCAAATAAAGACTGCGTCGTAAGATCAAAGCAACACAACCTTCACAACTGAATGGGGTTTCTTTCAATATACAATTATGCCATTTGGATTGAAGAATGCACCTGCAATCTTTTCCCGGGTAGTGATCGTGACATTCAAGGAGTTTATTCATAAATTCCTGGAGGTATATTTTGATGATTGGACTGTGTTTGGGTTGGTGAAGCGCCATGTTGCGAGTCTGCGCCTCATGTTGGATACATGTCGAAGGTATCAGATCGCGCTGAACCTGAAAAAGTGTATATTATGTGTGCCTTTTGGGATTTTTCTTGGCCATGTTTTATGTAGGCAATGATTGATGGTGGACCCTACGAAAATCATTGTAATTGTGAACTTGGAAGCACCTAAGAATGTGAAACAACTACACGCGACATTGGGACACACTGGGTACTACAAGAAGTTTATCAAGACGTATGCCCAGATAACCGTGCCGATGGAGAAATTGTTAAAGAAAGATGTGACATTTTTTTGGGATGAATATTGTCAGGGAAAATTGGATGTCTTGAAGGAGAAAATGGCGACAATGACTATTTTGGTATTTCCGACTAGAAGAAGAAGTTCCATGTGCATGTAGATGCCTCTTGCATTACATTAGGAGTAGTATTAACATAGGCAGGTGAGGGAGAGATTGATCATCCGATATATTTCGCAAGCAGGAATTTATCCAAAGCCGAGAAGAATTACTCCACCATAGAGCGCGAAGGGCTGGCGATGGTCTATGCACTGGAGAAGTTTAGACATTACTTGCTGGGTGGACACTTTAAAATGTATATAGATCACTCCACGCTGAAGTACCTGGTCAATAGGCCTGTGTTGGGGGGGGGAAGATATGTTGATGGTTACTATTGTTCCAGGAGTATGACTTTGAGGTGATTGTGAAGCCTGAAAGACTGAATGCAAGCCCAAACTATCTATCAAGGATTGAAATAGGCAAGGAACCAAGCAGTTTGGAGGAAGAACTACCTGACACATGGCTCTTTGTGGTGCGCATCATGGATGATCATTTTGCCGATATTATTTAGTTCTTAACAACAGGAACAAATCCAGAAGGTTATTCCACTCAACAAAAGAAGTTAGTAGTTCGTGCTGCAGACTTTTCAGTAATCGCGGTTCATTTGTATAAGATGGGGTTGGATGAGATATTGCGAAGGTATGTTCTGGAGTTTGAGCGTGCTAGTATCTTGCCTGAAGCCCATGGAGGAGTGGCAGGAGGTCACTATGCAGGGAAAACAACTGCACGAGAGATTTTGTGTGTAAGGTTATGGTGGCCAACATTACACAAGGATTCTAAGGAATACTGCAAGGCGTGCGATGCTTGCCAATGGACAGGGAAGCCTTCACGAAGGGATGAATTACCTTTAAATCCCCAATGTTGTAGGAATTCGAGAAATGGGCCATTGACTTTATAGGTCCCATACAACCGCCAGGAAAGAAGACGGGCACATGGTATGTCATTACTACAATTAAGTATTTAACCAGGTGGGCAGAAGCGCAGCCAGTGAAGGACTGTACAATGGCCACTGCTGTGAAGTGTCTATTCGAGTATGTCTTAACAAGGTTTGGTTGTCCTAAGATTTTGATGAGTGATAAGGGTACCCATTTTTTGAATGAAACAATCAGCGTGATGCTGGAAGAATTTTAGGTGTACCATTAGAAGAACATGCCATATCACCCACAAGTGAATGGAACGATGGAAGCTTTCAACAAGATTTTGGAGCATGCATTGACAAAGGTATGCAACACACAAAAAAATGATTGGGACATGCACGTACCTACTGTGTTATGGGCTTATAGGATGACTTGCAAGAAGTTGACAGGCCAAACGTCATTTAGGTTGGTTTATGGAATTGAAGCCTTAATGCCTATGGAGTATATCATGCCAAGTTTATGTGTTGTGGCATTAACAGAGATGGTGGATCGCGAGACCTTGGAGGAATGGCTCACGCAGATCATGGAATTAGAAGAAGACCGCTTCCTTGCAGGATTTCACTAGCAAGTGCAAAAGGAATGTGAGAAGGCATGGCATGATCGACATATTAAATTGCGCATGTTCAAGGTGGATGATTTAGTGCTATTGTATGACAACAAGTTCACGAAATTTCTAGGAAAGTTTCAAATGCATTGGTTGGGATCATATGTTATTAAAGAGATCACAGATGGTGGCGTAGTTCAGCTCGTGAAAATGAATGGCGAGCCATTCCCTAGAAAAGTGAACGGAAGTAGGTTGAAGCTGTACACAGGGGATCCTGCCCCTGTGAAATGACTATATGGAAGCATGACAATATTAGTAATCCAGGCAGTTGCAAGGGATCGTAGGACTATAAACTACGCTGCTCGACAGAATGAAGAATGTGGTAGAGAGGTTGTGTGGGGGATGACAGGGGTGCGACTGGTGAAGCTGCACCATGGAGAATGGTGCCGTGCAGAGAGGACCAAAAGTAGTCGTTGGGGTTACTATTCATGATTTGATGGCCAAAAATTAGTTAAGAGGAGTGGGTAGGCGCCATTTATGGCAAAAATATTTGGAGATTTGCCACCAAAGATGCATTTATTATCAGAATTTGGGGGGAACGGTCAGATTTGAATTCAAAACTTCTTATAAATTACACATGTTGGTCCACCGAAGAACACTTTGCATTCTAAGAGTTGTCTTGATGATTTGCTATTTGAAGCTTATGAATCATTAGTTATGGGAGATGTTTGTGACACGCCCTTCATTCGCAAATTACAATGTAGAATCCCAAGAGTTGTTTATAGGACGGATGACTACTACAAACCCTGCAGAAGCTGTAAGTTCCGAAGTCGTTGTTTTTGACGCACCGGGCCTTGAGAGTTCAAGTATGGAAGCAGCAACCCTTGTGCCTACCGCACTGCGGTAGCTAAGGTTGAAGGAACTTGCTACAAAAGAGATGCAATCAACTACAAAGGAGAAGCAAAAGAAGTCGATCATCGAGGAAGACCACCGAAGTGTGCCAAAATGAGAAAAATGACAAACAACCAGAGTAAGTGTTTGATTTGGAAGAGGAGGAATACCAAGGAGTGGAGGAGTTGGATGCAGAGGAGGCCGAGCCCATCACATGGCTCCCTACATATATCCCTTTGCGAAAGGTAAAAGGAAAGGTTACCAAGAACCCAGATTCCAGGATGTTCATGGTATCGACTCCCCTGTTGCCTGAACAGGGGGAATTTGAAGGCATGTTCCTAGCACACATTCCCGTTGTGAAAATGGAGGATTGGGACCTCGCAGACCATGAGAGGTTCCCACATTTGGCGACCAACAAATATATGACCAAAATTTACTATGAGGAGACCGAGGTTACGCGGTTAGAGCCCATGAAGTGGGTCAGAGGTGTGGAGCAGGCTGGGCTGCTGCACATGCTCTATGTACCGCAGTATCATTGATCAACTATCAACATGGTGTGTGTGCGCCAGTTCCTCATGCTAGTGCACGTTGGGTGCCTTTGGCTTGGGGAGCCTATCCCGATAATGGACATGTTAATCCATATCATAACGAAGTTGCCTTACAAAGGAGTGGACCTTGCCAAGGAGTTTGGAGGTAAATGTGGGGAACAAGACTTGGCAGACAAGATGAAGAGTATGGGCTTGTTAAGAAGTTGCACGGATATTCTATCCGCTCTATTTAGGACTAGGCGGTGCAATTTTCCGCCCAGATTCTTGCGGGAAAAATCTCGAGGAAGTTTCGCGTGGATGAGGTTCCAATGCTGGTAGTATCACTAGCAGCCCAGTGTGCAAAGGGAGTCCAATACAATTGGGCAAAGTATTTATGCAAGGAGTTCCTCGCGAATTGTCAAGAAGCCCAGGAAAAAAGCAACCTATTTCATTATACCTGAATTTTATTATCTATTTTATTGGCAACATGGAAGTTGTTGGAGGACAGCCAGTTTCCTCTGTAGGAGAAAGATTTACCCGAATTAGCGAAGTTCGCTTCACTGTGGGCGAACAAGGATCTAGATCCGATCAAAGAGTCCAAGATTTTCTAGATTTTGATGGAGATGGACTTGCACATAGTCATTAATTAGAGACCAAGGTTGTCCCCAACCTTGTTTGCACAATTGACGACCTTCACGGAGTTCAAGGCCGAATTCCACAATGTGTCTATTAGAGCGTAGAAGGACCCAAAGCACCTATGGCACAAGCTGCCATATATGGTATCTGAAACAAATGTACATGAGATCGTAGGGACTTGGGCCAGCAGAGTGGCACGAACCCACAGAGCTTGATGTGGGTACGAGCAAAGGTGTAGAGAGATCTGTTACGTAGAAGCGTAAGGAAGAAACTCTAAAGGCTGCGCACGCCTTAGCTGAGCAGAAGAAGAAAGAAGTTGCTGCTAAGGCAGTTGCAGAGAAGGAACGGGTGGAGAGAGAGTGCGCTGCCAAAGAGGAGGCAAAAAAATAACATCATGATACAAAAGAAGGTGAAAAGTTAGCCTAATAACACACATATGAGCAGGAGCTATCAAAACAGGCAGGAGGTGGTGGTGAGGAATAGAGCACTCCTTTCACCTTGAAGAGGCACGACCAGGAGTAGATGGGTGGACAGCGAAAAAAGCATAAGTCTAAGAAGAAGACACACATCGACCCAATGGTGATGACAAAAGGTGATCTCGATGAGATCGGTGACAAGGTGAGAGACACAATCAATGACGTGTTGCAACAGTTTAAGAAACAGTGTATGCAGACACTAGGGAGCGTCCAAAAGGATCTGCACGAGTTGCAGATCTAGGATAGAAGGATTCAAGTAGGCGTCGGGAAAGTGAGCGGGGTGCAAGCGAGCCTGACACAGGGGAAGTAGAACAGTGGCAGAGTTGGAACAGATTCTGGACCTCAGAGTCATGCCATTGCTAGAACGGTCCATTCGCATAGAGTTAGATGAGGATCACGCTGCGATCAACATAGTGAAGGATATGGGGCTGAATTTGGCTGCGCTGCTACTCCAGACCCTCCATGCACTACATCAGGGGGTTTCAGATGAGTTGAAGATTAGAGAGCAGCATGCCATCACTGTCATAAGTGAGTTTAAGGTCAACAATGAACAGATTTTTGCAAAGAAAACTCATGCGCTGAAGGAAAAGGAGGAGCTGTAGACACAACATCAGAGCCTGGAGACAACGATTGAGAAGACCTACAAAACAATACTAGAACTAAACATCCCCAAGGATGCCGAAGCTTCAACATAAGTAAGAAAATTGGCTGCTGTAGTATGTGCTTCAAAGAAGGAAGTCGACCGAGTTACTTTTGAATTCCAAATGAAGATAGCAGAGTTGCAGTTAAATTTGCAGCCTACGGCTCTGACAGAGGTTCGAGAGCAACGTGGAGTAACAATCAAGGAGCACATGAATACATTGGATTTCGCAGTCACTGACTGTGCAGCGATGTTCGATGCGACAATCAAATTATGGACAAATCTGCAGGAGGACCCAAATTTGAAAAAGTTGAACATCAATGTCTGAGAGATGCAACATAAGTATGATAAGGTCCGAGCGACTGTGCGCACTTTGGCGCCAGTGCAACGCCTCAAGAAGTTATAGGATGGAAAGTAGCTGCAAGCATAGGCGGAATAATTGCAGAGGAAAGAGGCCCTTCTCAAGGCAATATTATAGCCATGGCTAGAGAAAGCTTGTCTACTTACTCAGTCACTTCAGGAAAATTTAAAGGTGCTACAACAGACACAAAGGACAATGCGCGTAGCAGTGGAGGGCTCGACAACAGAAAAGTTGGTGGAAGAAGTGCAGTAGGTTGCGGCACAAAGAATCGCTAAAGTTGTAGTGTTATAATTTGAGCTCGGTGATCTACGCAGTAAGATCAAGGTGCTAGCTGAGTTACTCAAGGGAAAGTCATGATCTTTGTATTGGGGGCCTATTGGGATAGGGTTCGTAGGGTTAGTTAACCCAATTGTTGGATAAGTTTTTGTAAAAGATGTAAAGTCTCCGCGAAATGTGGATGCGTAGCCTGTAGGTAGATAGGAGTCAAAGGGGTCTTAGCCCCTTTTTTGGGTTGATTTTAAGATTCTCCCATGGTCTGCAGACCATGGTATTGTATGGAAGAAATCTATAAATAGTTGAGTCATAGCGAGTCTTATAGATAACTTAGAATGAAGAATTGTGAACTTTGAATGTGTTGAAGCGGCTACAACCACCCTCCAAAATTTTTCCTTAGCTTGTTTTGGAGCCTCCCTACCAACCTTACACAACACTTTGTCTTGCTTCGTCAAGTACTCAAGCTTTAGTGTTTTCCTCGCACAAAGGCAGCCTGTCAATCACAGTTGATCCAATCCCCTCACAAGCTGCTTACCAAGACTTGTTCTAGTTGCAGGCTGGGCAGCTTCCCCTTGAAAATTGTGCATTTTTGGAGGGAAACTAGCCTTCCCTCCAGGAATTGCGCAATCCTCTCTGACAGCCTGCTGGGCTCCAGGATTGCGCAATCCTGCCAACCAACCCTCCTAGTAGGATTTGCACAAATTTTCCCAGTAGCAGGCTGTTCAGCCCAGGATTTTCACAAATCTGGGAAGAAATCAGTTGCTTTGCCAAAAAATTGTGTAAACCTCCCAGGCAGTCAGCCCAGCTCCTAGCCAGGAATGCACATTTTTCCCAAGCAGTTGAGCACTTGCATGCATGGACAGTCCGGTTGACCAGTTCCACCCGGGACCGAGGAAACTTGACTTGCATGCATGCATGACTTGATCTTCCTAGAATAGCAAGAGACAACATGCAAAAGGCATCCCATGATTTAGGGATCTATTTTTAGCAGTCGGGGGTTACATGCAAAGTTGTTTTAGAAGTTTCCCTCTAAGTGTCGCTTTTTCCTAGATTTGTGGCATGCGCGTCATGAGACCAAACTTATTTATTCTTTAGAGCTCCTTCATTCACATTGATCTTGGAGCTCTGACATCCCACAATACATCCAAGACTCTTCAACTCATCCGTCTTAACTATTCACGAGTAAGTAGCCTCAACTTGTCTTTTCAACATTTCTGTCGCTTTTTGTGTATTCACTTGTGTGAGTGTTGTTTGCTTGATTTCTTTGAATGCCTACTATTGTTTACATATATTCTAGCTTCTCCTAGCTCTATTTCATTTTTTGTTGCTATCTCACTGCTGTCACACATTGCGTGAAACTGTTTTGCACGGACGTTCGCCCAACCGATGAACTGCCTCACCCACATGCATGTTGATCTGTCTACTGATTCTTTCATTCATGTTTTGCATGCACTGTTAATCACTTTTTCTATCACTTAATTTCACCATGCATTTCATTGTCTTACTTGCTTTCAGTTGCCCGTTGGCGAGTCAGGCCAACCTTAGCCCGGTCTCTGCATTCACCAAGGTTGCATTGCATAATCTGGGGAAGGAAGGCTCACCTTTCTCTCTAGATTTGCGCATTCTTGACTAGCACTAGCTTCCAGGACTATTTTGAACACTTTTGGAGGACAATGGTTGCTTGGCCCAAAAATTTGTGCAAATTTGTCCTTGGGCCAGCAGTCCTTCCCAGCTAGAATTGCATATTGCGCAATCCTAGTAGCCAACTGCCTAACTGGATTGTGCATTTCGCAGATCCAGCTGCTAGTTTAGCCTCCCAGACAACCCAGACTGCCTTTTCCACAGTTTTGGCAGTGAGTCACCTAGCCTCCTAGTGAAATTTGTGCAATCTCACTCATCAGTTCCCTAGGTATGTGATGTGTCCTTCCCCAGATTTTCTTTGTTTTCACTGACATATTTCTCGCCATGCATGCTGCTTGTTTCCAGATCTTTTAGGTGTTCATCTATCTCAATGGCTTCCAAGAGGACATGATCTCAGGACACTGATGGTATTGCAGCTGGTGCAACAGTTGAGCAGGTGTCCTCAAATTTGCTGATCTACGAAGATACGAAGTTGTATCTAGACAAGGACACCACATGGAAGTGGAAATAGGTGAATGAAACATTCGTAGGTACTTTTGGGGAAGACCTTGAAGACTGTCAGGTGTACGTAAACATTCATAAGTCCAGCTTGTACCAGATTTCATGTAGATACCTCGCATTCCCATGCGCGGACATGATTCACTGGATCATTTCTCACAATGACTCCGAGACGATGACCTTGAGCAGTGTTAGTGGGACGAAGCTTGCAACCTTCTGGGCATGAGATTATGATGAGATGTATCAGATGACCAAGTCCATGACTGTCATGACTCCATTCAGCTTGCCCATCAATAGAGCTCACTCCAGAGACATTATGAAGGATTGGGTAAAGGAGCCAACTTACTTCAGGATGACACCCAACCAGATCTACAAGACAAAGATATTGAGGAAGGCGTACCAATACTTGGTCATATTCGCATGTCAACTGAGTGTCCAAGCAAGCATTGAAACCTTTCCTCAGAGTTGGGTGATTGCATTGGACCAACTAGCTAGAGAAGGAAGACCATGTAACTGGTTTGGCATACTGGCTCACCAGCTTAAAGAGTAAGTCACGAAGGCTCGATAGGCACCCAAGGGTATGCATGTAGAGATTTATATGTCCGATTACATTCTAGATGAAGTATGTTCCTGACATGAGTTCCCGGTCTTGGAGTGGGCATGGTCATCGAAGGAGACTATTGCGAACACATATTTCAAGTTGTTGTCTGAATGTAGCTTCAGAGGAGTGATCATACACATGTCTGACCATTTTGTCACCCCAGTATATAGGTTGATATTCGAACATGATCCAACCTGCATGTCAGAGGAAGTGACGAAGGCATTTCTAGGCATCACAGATTGGTATGCCTCAGCATCTAGCACGTTCATCCGAGTGTTCAGTGCAGAGTAGTCTCTGCATGTTCTGCCAAAGTTCTCCTTGGACATGCTTGTCATGTAGGAAGTAGCGTACCACATCTCGGCAGGATTGACAACTAGACTGCAGCGGAAGAATAAGGCATCTTGGCCCACTCTTTTGTTGCGGATTGGGTTATATGAGATCCGGAGTAGCAAGCAGATGTCGAAGAATAACAGATGAGGAAGTATCCTTTCGGCCTCTGAAGCTTCAACCCGTATGACCCACATTGCATTGTGAAGCATCACTGCATGAGAGTTTAGTTCAACTAGATCCATGGGGCATGTCATTGGGCCGAGGAGGACTCATGGAGGCACTGCTACAATTCCTCCAGACCCAATGAATAGGTCAGCTTCGCTGTAGAGTGGTTAGCAAGGTAGCATGAAGCAACATCACAGAGAGCATCAACAGTAGCAACAATAGCAGTAGTGGTAGAGGCAGAAGAGCCAAGCATACATGTGTGTGACAAAGGGAAGAAGAAGATTGTCGACCACATGGAGGAAGATAAAAGCTGCAAGTTTCGAGTAGATCCATTTGTAGAACAAGAAACTATGGCTATTCAGGCAAAGAGGCAGCAGCGTGACAAGCGAATCGCACGAAGGCAAAGTGATAAGAAGAGAATGGAAGAAGCAGAGAAGGAGTTGCATGAGCTGAGGGAGAAACTCTGGAAAGAACAAGAGCTACGCCAAAAGGAGCAGGAAGCACAAAAACAATAGATTCAGAAGGGGGTGCATCACGTGCAGACAAAAAAAGCAACGCCCGTACAAGTAGTTGATTCATCTGAACAACTGGCATCAGGTGAACATGGTGAACCATCACGAGGGCAAGAATTTTGTCATAAGACAGAACAGGTGCTTAAACAATTGGATGCAAACATGGAGCAATAAGAGTTCGAATAGGATACCGACCTCATGCCTCACCACAAAGAGGTTGAATCACCCACTTCATTGCATCCTGATGATGAGAAAGTCTCGAATGACTGAGGAGGAACTGAGATCCTTGGTGGTCGACCAGAAGTAGAGATGCACAACATCTCCTTTGACGAATGTCATCACAGAGTTGTGTAGTATTAGAGAGTACCGACTTTGGAGGACCAAAAATTCCCTGCACAATTTGAAGAGCAAGTGATCATGACTGATGTGCACAAGCATCTAGTTGCTTTGGACGATGTAACTAGAGTACATGCCGAAGCCACTAGCTCAAGTGTTCATTTTCTCATAGCTGAGAATGAGTGAATGGTGAAGGAACTACAGGTGGCCAAGCAAGGAGGAGACTTGGTGACAATGTCCACCTGAGCTGAATTGAAGAAGGCAATACTAGATGAAGTATTGTCCTTGGACACAGTTATGTGAGCATTGTACTCCAAGTTTGTTACTGTGCATCAAGTAGTCGTTCATCTCCACAGATGGCAGCAACGATGTGAGAGAAGAGCATGCATCTTGAAGAACATACATACCACTATTGATAACATGCAAGCATCGATGATGAAGTACAAGGGAGACTCGCTTCACTTGCCAGAGATGATGAAGGTCAATGCGGTTGAGCTGCAAGCACGTATCCGGAGTCAGATCCAAAACTATGAAGACCTATTGCAACTCATCACTAGCATACATGCTTCCCATGCATGAGTATTCAAAAGCAGGTTATAGTGCACACTCTTGCGATCCCATCACTTGGGACTCTCACCCAGGTGAAGACCAAGAAGTAGGTCTGACAGGAGCTTGACTCGTACTTCAACGAGTTGATGCGCACCGCCACCAGCCTAGACTTTCCTATCAGTGCAGACATCATGCACAAGTACGTTGTTGGTTCGACCACACTAAAGATAATGATGCGCATGATCATAGACGAGTTGGACAGAGGAGCCTGAGCAGTGTACCTAGATGCTATGGAGGCAAGGTTTAGGTTTCTGACATATGTCACAGTAGAACACACAGACACTCTCAAGGACTACCAATCTTGGCATCAATATGTCACTGCTGATCAGCATGAGGATGTTGAGCAGTTGGACTTATATGGTTGTCTAAGTTCGAATGATGTATAGTTTAGCTTGTCCAAGCCATTGTTCACATGGGTACAAGTGCATTGTAATGTTGAGACATGTCAAGTGTAAGTCAAGTGTCAAGAGTGGATGTAACAGTCAAAGAGTAGGTGATGAGTCATGAGGGTATTTGAATGGTCACAAAGGGGAATGTCAAGGGTCACCCAACCCTTTGCTATAAATAGTCCCTCATAACTCATTGTATAGGCTTTTGGTCAGCCAAGCTTCTACTAAGACTATCTTGAAGAAGGCTTGGACAATATTGTAACACGCCTTGGCTTCTCCACTGAACGAAGTTAGTACATCTCTTTGGAGGAGTAAATGGATGTGGCTGTAATGTTCCACTGTTGGGGCTAGCAGGTTTACATGGATGTATTGTATGATTGTGACTTACACTTATTTATATAATAAGAGCCAACACATTTTCATGCATATGTTGTTATTGTAGTTGGACTGCTTTAGTTGCTTTAATGATATATGTTGTTTAACTTACGCACTTGTGTATGAACTGATTCACATGCAATTATATGAATCTTGTTGTTAATGTGTTGCATATGTTGTTAATGCTGTCACTGTCCGTGTCGACTACTCTGTCGGACATCAGACAAACCTTTCACTTGAACCTTGCCATAACAAACATCACACTCATCTCAGACTGATCCATAAGCGTTGTATGTGTTATCTTACCTTGTATGATTTGACTGCCACATCTGAATGGACTACTCCAGCGGAAGCTGTGCATGTCCTTTGTGTTGTGTGTTCCTAGCCGAGTTGGATTGATCCCTTTCAACCTGGAACTCACCTTCACCTCCTTCCCCCTTTGAAGTGTTGGAACCTCTCATACACCTTCCTTGACTCACTGCATCAGTCACACCCTTGTTGCTGACAAAGTTATTCTACTTGCCTCTGTGTGACATTGCGATCAAGGCATTACCTTACGACGCACTGCTTGGACTCCTACACCAAACGGTCTGAGGTCTAATTGGGACTTCTTACCGGGAGATCCCTTGACATGTTGGCAGGTCTAGCACCATAAACAGAATGGTTTTTGTTGTTTTGGGCAAGTACTAAGGCAGGAAGGCTTTGCTTCCTGCACTCAGGCGAGAAAGGGAAGGCTCCTACAATTGAGTGCACAGGAGGCCTTGGTAAGTTCGCAGCTAAGTGCGCATGGCAGATAAGTATGTTGGAATGCTGGAATTGACTAAAGACTGATTTTGAAGAACTATCGTGCATTATTGTCAATTTTGCTTATGTTATATTCTGTCGCTTAATTATATGTTTCAATGAAATAATGTATGAATGTTGCACAAAACTGCTGAATCTATCTTATTTATGCATGTTTTGAATAATTATTTGTGTTTGCGAAGTTAAGGGTTAATTATGCTATGTTTTCTAATGATTTGGATAGATCTGTGTGAAGGCAGATCTAGGGTTATTTATTAATGCACGAAAGTGGATAACTTGCGTATTTAAGGTTTGCAAAGACTGATCTTAGACCTTCACGCAGGTCTAGAATCCATTTTACTTGATTTCCTATAACTAGCCCTAGAAGGATACCGATCTGCGCGAAGGTAGATCTAAACTGTCAGAGCTTAAAAACCATTTATCACATGCCCCTGGATGCAGAAACCTGGTTCTAACATCCCCCAATACTGGGTCGGGTGAGACTGCAGCTCGTGCTATGCAGGTTGTTGTCGAAAGGGCCAATAGTTAGGGTTTTGTTGGTGTGGCACGAACAATTTTGAACCTGGGTCAGACCCCCTTAAGCCAACAATTTGTGGGTGGTTGTTGCTAATTTCAAACTTCTCTCCAAATGGCAGCCATCTCTGCCATAAGTTTCACTCAATTGAAGAGGATCTTCTGATAGTGCATTTAAAGATAAAAGAATTTGTGAAATCTCATGAGTAAGCTGATTTGAAGAGTTGTCTTCATGCAAAAGAAGAGATGTTAGGGAATGGGAAGGATACTCTATGATTAGATTATTTTCAATTCCATCATGGACAACCTCACTGCCTTGTGTCAATCGAGGAGATAACTCATCGGATGAAGAAACAAAAGAGAATGGAGTATCTCTGCTGCATGTAGATGCACTGCGAATGGTAGGACACATGGGAAAGTGAGGTGAAGAGGAAGTTTCGATAGGAACATCTTCTTTGACCGAAGTAGATTCTAGATCTGAGTTAGAATCTTCATGAGAAACCAGAAGATCACATGATATGTTTGGGCGTTTGTCACAACATATGGAAGCATGGGAGTGATTACTGCCCAAGACTGGGGGTTGATTGAAAGAATTGATTGGACTGGATTTTCCACCGATATTAGTAGATTGAGAATCATTCAAGAATGGAAACTCATTATTTTGATGTGGACAATTTTGAAACGGAGAGGAAAAATTGATAGTGTCCTCACCTTCATGCTCCACTACTTACGTAATGTGACTTCCTTACACCTAATCGCAATTTGAGCTACCAACTTGAGAATCAAGAGGATGTGAAAAACTGGCTGGTGAAGTAGATTGATCAAGTGAATCATGGTACTCGAAGTCATGATGTGGAGAAGATAGATGAGAACATAAATCTGGATCAGTCTTGAGATTAGATTTGTGAATGGTGACATCCTCTTACGGAATGGAGGAGTGAGTCTTTGTTGTAGGCTTCCTAAGCCATTCTGGAATTTACTCCATTGAAGTAGGAGATAGATGAGAAGATGGTTTGGGGACTTGATTCACATATTTCTTAGCTTCATGATCACCACAAGGGGGCACCCACATCAGGACCATAAAGGAGGAGGATAAGGAACAAATAGGGTGGTGGGCTCCTCCTCTACGATCTAAGGTGCCTCATGATCTGCAAGAGTTTGGGAGGAAGGAAAATAAGGAGGTTCATTATATTGGGAGACATGAACCAAGCGTCTAAACTCTTGTCTCAAGAAATCCAAGTTCAACAGTTTGTTAGGAATTTCACAACAGAGGTGAAGGAACTGATCAACAAAGTCCTCAACTAATTCGTCAGGCTCCATTCTTAAATGACATATTTTTTCACAAACATCCCAGTGGCTATACTTATCAAAAGCTTTGACCATCATCTCGGCAAGCTAGCCAAATGAATCGATAAAAGAAATGGGTAATGTACAACACCAATGTTTAACACAACCTTCAAATGTGAGGGTGAGTAGTATAACCCAGACATCTTCAGACTCTATTTGGTGACGAATACAAGGAGTCATAACTTGAAGTAGATGTACATGAAAAATTGATTCACCCTCACTATTGAACTTCAACTCGGACAGGTCATGAATAACTTCCACATGGATGGTACAATTAATATTTTTAGAAAAACATTCTGGGATTATGATTTTGGGAAGATCCATTTTCAATAAGAGATTCAAACCAGACTCTACGGGAACAACCTATCATCTGACCTTCTTTTAGTGCCATTTTCTTGATGGTGCTGGAAATCCATCAACCAAGGGGATCTCCTTGATATGAAGTCCCAACTAGACCTCATACTGTTTGGTGTAGATGTCCCATCCGGTATGATGGCCTGGTTTCCATTTACTTAGAGATATGCCTTGGCTCTAGCTATCAACACATGAGAGTGTTACGTTGGTATCTTCAAACAACAAGGTAAGTGTGCCCAATGAGTGTGTAACATAACTATGTCAAGGTTCTCTTACTGCGAAAGGGGGAGAAAAGTGAGCCTCTAAGTGAGAGGTAATAGTACCACCCAGGAAGAGACACACGCGAAAAAGAAGGGTTTTTCCAGCATCTAGCGGAAAAGTCCACAACATATGCGATAGTTGTTAAAACCAAAGTACAAGGAAATACCCATACACCATCTAGCAGAGTAGTCCATAATGGATGTGACAGTCATTATAACTAGTAAACAAGGAAGGTCTATCTAGTATCCCGCAAAGTGGTCCAGAAGGATGAGACAACAACGATAACCAATACAACACATTCCCAACAATGTAAGTACTAAAACAACCGAAGTAGTTCAACTATCTTAGCACAGGTTAAACAAACATGAATTACAAATGCCGAAAGAATAGTATTACAAACATCTACAAAACATGCATGAAAATGTGTTGGCCTCAATGGGCTTAGGAATTAAGAAAAAGTTCCAAGACACATATGTATATCATACATCACTAGCTCTAGTAGTGGGACATTGGAGCCACTCCTCGCTCCTCAAAGAACTGACTGAAAACTCTCTAGGCTTTGTGCGAGGAGCCAAGGTGAAAAGTCCTTTCTCATACAATGGGAGGGGTATATATAGTCAAGGGTGATGCTTGACCCTTGTGACTCTTGGACTACCCTCATGACCGTTCATCTTCGTATGAATTTTCAACTGACATGAATCTTCATCTTCATTGTGTGTCCATTGGAATTTCACTTTACATTACATTCGATTACAACAGATATGGCCCATGGTAGTGATGTGGCCTTGACAACTCATGACACAACTTGACATGACACTGCTGACATGGACTGGTTGGCTGTGGTGGCAATGTCAAGATGTTGTTGCTGTTGAGTGATGGACGTGTTCTCTGATGTTGTCTTCTCCTCCTCATGGCTTGATGTTGTGGGGTCTTCAATGATCTTGGTCTTGTAAGATGGTTACATGCATGTGTTAATTTCGATTTCTCTTTTATGAGCTTCTTTAGTCCATCCAATTGCAAGTGAGTCTTCTTGCATGTTTGCTCCTTCTTCATCTTGTTCATCGTCTCGCCATGATCCATTAGTGTACCTATTCCTGCAATTCACTCATGACGGTATGACATCAAATCCAAAACCTCCTAGTCTAAGATAATGCATTGTTTTCCATGGTCCAGGCCTAGGGTAGATGATAGGTTGGGAAGATGGTCTAGTAGCTATGCACTACGCGGTTCCAGGTGACAGTGACGGAGACTAGTCACTGAGACTGTGCAAAGTGCTTCTCAGGCTTAGATGAGGAACTCCGGGGCACAATCTTCACTATCAAGGAAAATTGCACAATGGCCACTGGGAGGCAGAATTGCAGAGTTTAGGTCACTAGTGGCAACTGCAAGGTGGGACCTTGGGAGGAACCTCTACGCAGTTTTATGAGGGAAGACAAGACAGGGCAACAGATGGACCAAAGAGGATAGTTCTGCGCAGTTTTTGGGAGCAATGAGTCTCGACTGAGGGAGGTCATTGGGATGACAGCTCTATGTAGTTCTGGGAGGCAAAGAAGGTTTAGGTCTTTATGCATTGCAGGGTTCCAACATTTAGGGAGGAGGCTTGATGACTAATCTTGCGAAGTGCATAGTTCAGGTTGGGCTTTGAGGTAGTTTCTTCACAATTCTGAGAAGGAAGGCAGACTGCTCACCTCTGGGATTGCTCAGTGCAACTATCCTGGGGAAAAACCTCAAGCATTACGTATTTCCAGGTAGCAGAGCAGCATCATTGAGGACTGAGACTACAAAATGCAGCTCAGTCAGGGTCCAGTGAAGTGGAGTTGTTCAATCAGAAGGATTTTCAGGAAAATGGATAAGTGTGGGAGGAAAGTGAACTTGTGAGGACTCGACATTGTGATCACACACTTAGCATACTTTGACAACATGACAACATAGACCACTGGGACAACAAGACAAAGCATTTCCCTCTATGAGACTGTCTAGAGTTAAAAGTGACAAGTGCGACACTTGGGGTAGATCGTTGGACGACCATGAGGACACTTGTACGATAGTGCTTACAACCTTGTGTATGAGTGTGATAGGTGTTTAATGGCTAGGACAACTTGTATACACAAATGCCAACATTCAAGGTCACCAGAACGGTTCACAAACATGACATAATGACCGAACATGTCAAAAGAAAACAATTGATCCAACAAGCGAAAGGGAGCAAGACACGTAGAGGAAACACATGGAATGAATTTAAGTGTTTGCAACCATGCATGTCATTGAAGACATAATGCTATTACAATGATAAGAAATCCTACAAGCTACACTAAGAGGTGTATTTCAAAATATGTGCTTTGTCTTCCATACCTACCCTCCAAAGGGTTTTGCATTAGATGGAGTCTTCATGTGGTCCTCATCTTCTATCATACCTTGGGTTACTTGGTCTACTTATCTTTCTCGTCAATGCCTTGGGAGTCATCTAGCATGTCACCCTTCTTTGTGGCCCGTGAGAGACACAATTGCATTGTTTCAATGGGCAGTGATTGCCACGGGATGAGGCCCTGGGAGGACACATTTGCACAGTTTCAGGATGCAAGGAAGAATGGGCAATTGAGGGAAAAACTATATAGTTTTAGGATGCAATGCAATGCTGCAGGATGATGCCCTGGGAGGACACATCTGCGCAATTTCAGTATGCAAGGCGAACTGGGCAGCTGAGATGCCTGAAGGACAAAACTGCACAGTTTCTAGGGATAGTGGGTTTCGACTAAGGGAAGGACACTGGAGGAAACCACTGTGTAGTTTTGAATGCTAAGGGAGGTTGGGCTTTCTGTGCATTGCACAGTTCCAACATGCAAGGGAAAATATTGAGGGTTACAGACGTGAAGTGTGCAGTTTAGGAAAGCTAGACAAGGCTAGCTTGCTAGGGAAACTCCATAATTTGGCTAAGTGTGGGATCAATGGAATTGATGTGAATAGTGATATAACTTGACTATGATCACATACTTGAACACTTAGTGATACAACATAGAACATCCAGAACATATAACACATATTTTTCTTAATGCAACAACCTTTGTGGCAACTTATGACAAGTGAGGCTTCGATGATAGACTTTGGGAGGATAAAGATGAAACTTGTGTAAGAGTGTGAGAAATGAGTTTGAAACATGTTGATGTGGCGAGGACAACCCATTCTCACAAATATTTCCCCTTGAAGTAAAACAAAACTCCCTTTGCATGACAAGCGATAGTCCCCATGCCCGAGATGACACATACTATATAAAGATAAAAGCGTGAACGACTCTTAAGATTGAAGAGGGAAGTTTGAGATCATCAACTTAACAAATAAGTGAATAAGGAATGGTTGATCACAAGATCCATAGTAAGCTCCGAAATTTAAGTATAGGCCAAAATTTTGGAGGGTGTTGCAGCCGCTACAACAGGTATGCAGAGACTAGATTGAATTATTGTTTAAGACTAGTGCATATTTGACCAAGTTATTCAATGATGGAGTGCTTGGGCATGTAGAGACTATTTTTACTTATTGGTTTAGACTAATGAATAGTTAAACACAAGTTATGACTATTAGTTATAGAATATATCAAAAAAGATGATGCAAAGAATAATTATTTGCCACAATAGGTGCTCATCTGATGATTATTAGATCCTTGAGGTCCTTCATTGATAGAGATTGTTTGTATGATGGATATAGTCTAGTTCCTAGTGATGTATTATTATCTACTTGTCTAATTGACCAACACTAGCCTACCTTGTTGTTTAGTCAACTAATCATCTATGATTGTTTGGATAGTAGTTTCAAAATTGTTTTGGTCACATTTTCATATGCTAATGCTTGTAATCATGGTGCATGGATTTTATAATTGTTTTCAAAGTATATAATGTTGAGAATCTGATTTAAGTAGCAATTATTTAGACTTCCTTTTGGAGAGGTGTTATTGTACTCGTTATTTGGAGGTGGCTATGCTTTTTTACCATACCTAATTGGATTAATTTCTTTGGTTGTTAATAATTGTATTCCCTATTAAATTAAGAAGGGATGTTTTTATAATTTTATTTTTCCTCCGAGTTTATTTAAGAGGGGGCATTGGAACCTATGATTCTTGTTGTAAACTTACCTTGTCAAAATGTGCATTTCATATTGAAGAAGGAGTTGACCAAGGAGTGGACCTAACTTATCATTGATTGGAGAAATGGGAAGTTGACATTGTCTCCTTTGATCTAGATCCTTATTATGTGGAAAATTATTGGGTGTAGTCCCTTGCATTCATTTACCTACCTAATTCCATATATAGATGATGTATTAAATCAACCTATAATCATCTTCTTTGGAGTTACACTCATTGTGTTTAAGTGTGGAACAATGTCTATTGACATCACCACCTTTTTCATCATCTCAGTTATTTAAATTTGATTCATTTTCCATGCTCCAACAATATATAGGTAGAATTTAACTTCTTGGATTCAATTTTTACAACATATGGTTGCCCATGAAACTCTAAGGAACACACACATCTAAAGATATGAATGTTTTTCTAGTTTTAAAAAAAGGGCTAAAGACCCCATAAATCATGTTATGGATTATGAAGAGATAATAATGCTCCACCAAACTCTTTTCTATTTGTGTTGTTGTCATCATGTGTAGAATGTATTTTTTGTTCACCTACACACACACGTGCACGTGCACACACACACACACACATACTTTTACCACAAAGGTGAATGAAACAAAGGCCAACTAATAAAATAGGGAAATAATTTGTCAATTATGAGGGCAATGGTTCTAGCTACATTGTGCAAACATTTTTTATGCAAATGAAGATGGAAGGGTTGGCCTATGCATGCCATGTTACTCTCTTACCCAAATGCATAATCAAGAAAAGTATGGCCACATTATGTGAACATGGCCGGACCATTCGAACTCGGGACGTAGCTTAAGCTGTCGCCACCACAAACCACCGGGATAGCGAATATAGGCCAATTTAGATATAACTAAATTGGTCACCTATTTGGGGAGTCTTCTAATAGTTATGTGTAAGTTGTAATGTGGACATCTTTATCTTGATTATGCATTTGGGTAAGAGACTAAAATGACATTCCTAGGTCCACCTTTCCATCTCCATTTGCATAGAAAAATGTTTGCGCAATGTAGCTCAAACCATTTCTCTCATAATTGAAAAAATGTTTCCCTATCATATTAGTTGTCCTTTGTGTCATTCACCTTCATGGTAGTAGGAATCTAAAGAGGAAAGTGTAATGGAAGTCTCGACTCTTATCCCTCCCCACAAGCCTTGGGCCCCTACACATATCAAGCATAGTGAAAGGGGTAGGGTAAGAGAGGCTGGGGGGAGGGGGAGGTGGGGGGGCTTGATGGGTAGAGAAAATATGTAACCAAGATATTCCATATCCCAACCGAACTTTGTAATTTCCCATCCAAGACAAAAGCTTTCTAGAGATTTCAAATGAAATTTATCTCTTAGTTAAACTACAAAAAAATTATGCAACTAATTCCAACATGGACCCAATAAAAGGCTCTATATTCCAAAATCAACAAATTCTAAGAATCAATAGACTACAAAAATGCATGTCAAAGCCTATACTTGTAAATTACATGACACTAATCAATATAAACCGTCAATAGAAACAATGAATTTCTTTACATCCAAAGTTTCCCTCAAAGAACTTATGTTTACGTCTCATATTTAATTCAAATATAATTATGCAACTAGTTAAAGCTAACCAATTTTGCTACCCTGAGAACTCATAAAAAACCACTTGTTCATGCACAATCTCCTATTTGTTTTTCATAATTCTCCCTCCTCTCTTTTTACAACATAGAAGAAAACATATTCTTGAAAAGGGGAAATTTTAAGGATGGAAATTTATCTTAAAGTTTAGAAACCTTAGTGAATCTTACTAGTCCTCAATATGCAAATTGTAAAATGTTTGGTGATATTTTTGTAAAAATATTCAAATTTCTATTGATTTTATATATTCTACAAAATTTTGGAATTTTTAAAGGTAGAATAATCGCATCCTATAAAATTTGGGCAAATCCTTTTTAGAAAAGAAGGAAATTAGCGAATTGTTTTTAGAAAAAGCATGGAAAATCAGCCCCTCTACAAATATTAGCCTCTAACATTTTCCCTATTTTTGAAGGTTTATACACTTGGAAACGAAAGTTAATTGCCTGAATAATTCATGTGCATATTTGATCCTAAAAATCAAATATGGTTAACTGTAGACATAAGTATTGCAACATAAGAAAAATCTCCCCCTTTGAGATGGAGGTCATAGTTTTATACATGAAATTCGGACTTTGGTAACTTTTCCAAAATCCAAAAAGATAAAATCAATCAAAAAAAGTTACGAGGAATAGCTTGAGGTGAACTAAGACCACATCAATTATTATTTGATGTCATTTTACTTGACAATTAAGGTCATTAAGTATTTAGAAACAATATGGGGAAAACCAGATGGATTTTTTACACAACAAGACAAGAAAAATAACTTATTGAATTTTACACAAAAATGAAGAATTAAAATTATAATTTCAACCAAAATACTAGATATTAAAATTTGAATCCTTGAAGTAACAACATAAAGCATGAGTCTATTTATTGCCTCCATTTTATATCCTAATTGACTTGTTACATCAATAATAATAATAAATAATATTATTATTATTATTATTTAATCAAACTCTAGAAAATTATTGTGATACATTTTCTCCAATATAGATACATTTTCTCCACATTATAGTCACAACCCACCAATTCCACCCACATTTGTACAATAAAAGCACCGACACACATAGTGCAAACCTCACCACCAATACCTTAAATGGATAACTACATTGAATGCCTAAAACTGTTAGGGTCCCACCCTAACCCCCTTATTTATGTAGTAGGATCAAGTCATAGTTATAGTTAAGTAAAGAGTCAATAAAGCCCATATTAATAATTGTAAGTGGTTAACCCGAATTTAATGACGGGACCACAGTTAGTTGCAAATGGGCCATGGTATTAGATAGATGGTATTAATAAGAACCATGGTATTGCATGTATGAGTCATATATAAAGGATATAGACTCCCTGTGAGGGGCATCATGTCTTATTTTGTAATCGAGCTCTGCTCTATTGGAGGTTGCCCCCTCGAAGAGGCAAGTGAACATTGCTTTCTAAATAGTAAAATACTTGCTGTTATTTCTCACTGTTCTATGTTCTGGGTATATTTCTATGCATATTTGGTATTCTTGTATCATCTTGCAGGTTAAGAGCATAGCAACTGGTATCAGAGCGCTTTCCAGGGCCGATAGGATCTCCATTTTTAGCAATTTTTTTTTGGCTAGAGACGTGTTCCGGCATCTTTAAACCACGGATCTGTCATTGAGCACATAAACCTGTGGATTTGGGGAGGCATACATGCTAGAAATACAAGAGGTGGTCACTCTTATTGGACTCCCTTGTAACCCCTGTGGGTACCCCTTCGAGTAGTAGCGCATTAGACAAAACCACACATAGACTGTCTTCCAAGTACCCTCTGGTATATCAGAAGCCCCCTAGCTCCCTTGAAACCTCACCATAGATAAACCGTCGGCCCTTTTGCTGCTACAGTACACCGAGAACAAAACCCGGAGAGATTAATCGCCCATACGATAGGGTAGTCGAGTTGTACGACTAAAGGTACGGGTGATCCTCCTTGGTTAGTGCCTTGAAAAATTGGGCCGAGTACTACTGTCAGACCCTTATGTATATTACGATCTGTAGCACCTGACACTCCTCGAGACCATAGTTCCCTTTTCTATCTCTGGATCACGCATAATCTCTGCCAGATTAGATCTCGCAAGTGGGGTTTTGCAGCAGCAGCAGCAATCAGTCCCGCTGTTCAGATTTATCAGAACAACCATTCAGATCTATTAGATCCATAAGATCCGCAACAACAATCTGTTCCGCTGTTCAGATCTATCCGATCAGCCATTCAGATCTCTCAGATCCACCAGATCCGCCATCCAGATTTGAGTAGTTGTGTGGGTTCCTATACCGGGGCGTGATTTTTGCAGGACTTTTGGAAGCATTGACATTTCGGGGATTCAGCTACTGCAGTATTCCTAAGCAAGGAGTAAAACTCCGTCAAGAGTTTTCAGAAAAAAAAATCGCCAAGACCATAGTTCCCTTTTCTATCTCTGGATCATGCATAATCTCTGCTAGATCAGATCTCGTAAGTGGGGTTTTGCAGCAATAGTAGCAATCAGTACCGCAGTTCAGATTTATCAGAACAACCATTCAAATCTATTATATCCATCAGATCCGTAGCAGCAGTCTATTCCACCGTTCAGATCTATCCGATCAGCCATTCAGATCTCTCAGATCCACCAGATTTGCCATCCAGATTTAAGTAGTTGTTTGGGTTCCTATACGGGGGTGTGATTTTCGTAAGGCTTTTGGCAGCATTGACATTTCGGGGATTCGACTACTGCAGTATTCTTAAGCAAGGAGTAAAAATTTGTCAGGAGTTTTCAAAAAAAAAAAATCAGGACAACAGAGACCCCCCAGGGCGCTTATTGGTGACTTAGCCCATAAGAATTAGGACGATGAGATGAGCAAGGTGGTACCATTCAATTGTTAGTGCCAAAAAAAAATAAAAAAATTAAGGTGTTCCTAAATTTCAAGTACATCGGGTCGGTGCATGGTAGAAACTAGAGCTCAAGCTATGGCCAACAAACTTGAAACATCCTTGAACGGCATCGAAGACCAGTTGGCGAAAATAACTGCAACACTCTCTATGGGCAAGGCGGAAGCCCGCGAGGAGGCATATATTGGCAATGAACACAGTGAAGGTGAGTCTAGCTAGTCTCTTCACCTATGGGGCACCCACCAACAATCCCGTCTGTGACCACCCAAGCTGGATATGCATAAATTTGATGGCTCTCACCCGGCAGCATGGATAGCACAAATGGAGCAATATTTCAATCTGAATTACATCTTGGATAATGCCACTCAGCTTATGGTGGGGAGCATGTACTTGGACAATGAAAGATGGCAATGGTGGCAATGGCATCAACGTTGCTATGGAAGGCCCTTCACTTGGGACACATTCAAAAAAGCTCTTATGGATCGCTTTGACCATGACTCTGCTTTTTTGGGTCGTCTCACTAAGCTCAGACAGACTGGAACAATGGATGAATATATTACAGCCTTTGAAGCCTTAGCTTTCCGCACTTTAGGTCTACAAGATGAGTTCTACATGGAATGTTTTATCAGTGGTCTTAAAGAGGCCATACAAGCTCACATTCGATTGCACCACCCTCCCACATGGCTGGAGGCTTGCAAGGTAGCTCATGAAGTTGAACGTGCGTTAGCGGCCCAGTCCACTCGCCCAAATTTCACCGCCAAGGGTCGCCCCCCACAGGCTCACAACACTACCCAAACACTTAAGGTTCAAAAGGTGTCACCTGCAGAAATGGCAGAAAGAAGAAAGAATGGATTATGTTACTACTGTGATGAAAAATACTCCCCAGGTCATAAATGCAAGGAGCCCAGATTTTTTCAAATTGATGCTACTGATCATAGCTCATCGAAGGAAGCCCCACCACTTGAGGAACCTGAGAAGGAAGAAGAGGACAACCGGAATAATAATGTCCCTGAAGAACCAGTTATTTCACTGCATGCTTTGGCAGGGATTTCTTCGCCTCAAACTCTCAAAATCAGAGGTTTTATTAAGAATCACCCAGTAGTAGTCTTGATTGATAGTGGAAGTACACATAATTTTATCCATCAAAGAGTCACGGAAGGAGTGCATTGTTTTGTATGAGTAGTTTCTAACTTCCAAGTCCAAATTGCAGATGGGGGAACAATGAAATGTGAAGACCGCTATGAAAATGTCAAACTTCAAACGGGGGATTATCAGTTGAAGACCCACATGTTTGCCATACACATGGGAGGGTGCGACATTGTCCTCAGTGTTGAATGGCTTCGCACACTTGTCCCAATCACAATGGATTTCCAGGAGTTATATATGAGCTTTAAGCAGAACAACCACACACATACCCTCCGTGGACTCCAGGCAGGAGCTCCCTCTATCATCATCTCACATAGGATGGAAAAATTGTTAAAAAAGGGCCATCATGGAGTTATAACTCAATTTAATGCCATCCAGGCCTTCGAACCCAATTCTCTTTCGATTCATCTTGAAATGCAACAGATTTTAAATAACCATCTGCCAGTCTTTGACAAGCCTCATGAGCTTCCACCCTCGAGAGGGGAACATGATCATAGCATCACTTTGGTCCTAGGGGTCCAACCACCAAATGTGCGCCCATATAGATATCCATTCACCCAAAAGAATGAAATAGAAAAAATAATCAAGGAACTTTTGGAAGCAGGAGTCATTCATCCCAGCATTAGTCCTTATTCATCACCGGTGGTCATGGTGCTCAAGAAAGATGGGGAATGGCGTATGTGTCCAGACTTTAGGGCCCTCAATAATTTGGCAGTCAAAGATAAATTTCCCATCCCAGTTGTTGATGATTTGCTAAATGAACTAAATGGGGCTCAATTCTTCACTAAGCTTGATCTTCGCTCAGGCTACCACCAAATTCGCATGAAAGAAGTCGACATTCCAAAAACTGCTTTCAGAACTCATGAAGGCCATTATGAGTTCCTGGTCATGCCATTCAGTCTTTGTAATGCCCCATCTACTTTTCAGAGCCTTATGAACCACCTACTCAAACCATATCTCAGAAAATTTCTCCTTGTTTTCTTCGATGACATCCTCATCTACAGTCGCATTTGGGCTGCACATCTTTAGCATGTAGATCTGCTCTTGCAACTGCTTCGCGAGCATAAATTATTTGTTAAGATGTCCAAGTGTTCTTTTGGCATGGAAGAAGTTGAGTATTTGGGCCACATTGTGGGGCGTGAAGGTGTCAGGGTGGACCCCAAAAAGATCTAGGCAATGCAGGATTGGCCTCAACCTAAGACCTTGAAGAGCATGAGAGGATTTTTGGGTCTCACGAGCTACTATCACAAATTTGTTCGCAAGTATGGTCACATTGCGAAGTCCTTCACTCAACTCCTCAAGAAAAATTCATTCCTCTAGAATGATGAAGCACAACAGGCTTTACAGCTCTCAAAAATTCCATGTGTTCCACTCCAGTCTTAGCACTACCCGACTTCACCAAATATTTTGTCATTGAATGTGATGCTTTAGGTACGGGTATTGGGGTGGTCTTAATGCAGGAAGGTCAACCCTTGGCCTTCACAAGCCAACAAATAAGTGGGAAGAATCTGGGACAATCTACCTATGAGAAGGATATGATGGCCATCTTACATGTAGTAAATACCTGAAAACCTTACTTATTGGGGCGACGTTTCCAAATCCGCACAGACCATCAAAGTCTTAAATATTTTTTGGAGCAACACCTATCCTCACCACAACAAAATAAATGGCTTTCCAAAATGCTAGGATATGATTATGAGATCATTTACAAGAAAGGGCGCGAAAATATTGTAGCAGATGCATTATCTCGCCAATTTGAGGAGGAAAGTACCTTGCTTGCAATTTCCCTTCCCATTCCAGAATGGATTGAAGAGGCTCGCAGGGAATGGTTTTCACATCCCTGGCTCTCCCAACTCATTACTCAATTGTAGGCAGATCCAAATTCCACAAAGGGCTACTCGTGGTAGGATGAGATTCTTCGCTACAAGGACAGAGTCGTAATATCACCAACATCCACCCTCAAAAGCCGCATTTTGGTGCAGTTGCACTCATCCCCCATTGCAGGACATTCAGGATTTCAGAAGACATATGCTCGCACTAAAAGATCATTTTTTTGGATAGGCATGAAAAAGGACATTCTTACTTTTGTAGCGGAATGTGATGTCTGTCAGTGCCACAAATGGGAGACAGTCAAAGCACCAGGCACATTATAACCATTGCCCATCCCGACATCAATATGGACGAAGGTTTCTATGGATTTCATTACAGGTCTTCCAAAGTCAAGAAACAAGTCAGTCATCATGGTGGTTGTGGACCGAATTTCTAAGTATGCTCATTTTTGCGCCCTACCCCACCCTTTTACACCGACTTTGGTCGCTCAATCTTTCATGGATCAGATCTTCAAATTGCATGGCATGCCCACTTCTATTGTGTTTGATTGTGACCCGATATTCACTAGTAATTTTTGGCAAGAACTCTTCAGGCTACAAGGTACCCAACTAAAACTCAGTACTTCCTATCATCCACAAATGGATGGTCAAACTGAAGCAGTCAACAAATGTCTGGAAGCCTACCTTAGGTGTTTCAATTCAGAAAAGCAACATCTATGGGTACAGTGGTTACCTCTAGCTGAATGGTGATATAACACCAACTATCATGCCACCACCAAAGTGACTCCCTATGAAGCAGTTTATGGTCAACTCCCTCCTTCCCCTACTTCTTATATCAAGGGGTGCTCAAAGGTACAAGCAGTGGATCAACTACTACAGAACCGCACAACCATGCTCGCCCATCTTAGAGAGAATCTTCATTAAGCTCAAAACTACATGAAGCAATAGGTAGATTAGCATCGCTCAGAGCGCCAATTTCAAGAATGGGATCAGGTATTTTTGAGGCTGTAACCATATAAGCAAACATCACTCAAAGACAAGGGTTGTCAGAAACTATCTCCAATATTCTATGGACCGTATCAAGTACTTCAGCGCATTGGAGAAGTGGCCTACAAGCTAGCTTTGCCACCCACTACAAAAATCCATCCACTTTTCCATGTCTCATGCCTCAATAAAGTGATTGGGAACAATTGCAGAATTCAAACTAGTCTACCTGAATTGGATGAAGAAGGGTCAATCTGGCTCCAACCTGAATAGGTCCTAGACACACGAGAATGGCACCTGCGTGGCCGCATGATCAAGGAAGTCCTTGTCAAGTGGAAAGACACCTCTCCGGAAGATGCAACCTGGGAACCAACCACTATTCTTCAGCAATTTCCGCAGCTTCAGCCTTGAGGACAAGGCTATTCTTATGGGGGAGGGCATGTTAGGGTCCCACCCTAACCCCCTTATTTATGTAGTAGGATCGAGTCATAGTTATAGTTAAGTAAAGAGTCAATAAAGCCCATATTAATAATAGTAAGTGGTTAACCCACATTTAATGACAGGACCACAGTTAGTTGCAAATGGGCCATGGTATTAGATAGATGGTATTAATAAGAACCATGGTATTGCTCCATGGTATTGCATGTATGAGTCATATATAAAGGATAGAGACTCCCTGCGAGGGGCATCGTGTCTTATTTTGTAATCGAGCTCTGCTCTATTGGAGGTTGCCCCCTCGAAGAGGCAAGTGAACATTGCTTTCTGAATAATAAAATACTTGCTGTTATTTCTCACTGTTCTATGTTCTGGGTATATTTCTGCACATATTTGGTATTCTTGTATCGTCTTGCAGGTTAAGATCATAACAAAAACTTACAACTCATTAAGGTTCAAACCTTGGCAAAAACCTCATTACCCAATAATTCCAAAGCTATGTTTGGGTGTTAGGCTTAATTAAATCAAAATCAAATCTTTGAGCTACAACCAAATCGTCACCTCAATAAGTTGCTCTCTTGTCCACCATAATATGTGATCATCAAGCCCCCCCTTTTTTTTGGGCATAGTTGCACACCTATGAAAGAACCAATATGAGACATTATATATAAACTAGCCAATAGATAGGTAATCTAGAAAAAAAGTGCAAGATAGGGGGCTTATGTAGAATGGACGTTTTAAGGGATTTATTCCACCCAATTTTTGGCCTAAATGGGATCTAATCTCCAAGGAAATGTAGTTATTTTTCGGTGGGAGCAAGGCATAAAATCCCAGGATTTGTAACTTTTCGAATTTTGAGAGTCTTGTGTAGAAGCGATTACATACATTTCCTCTTCCTCTTGTTTTGGCCTCTCTAAAGCCCTTCATTATATATGAAAACAACAAACTATTAATAATAAAAAATACAAGACTTCAATTTGGTAGGATTTGAAGGATACTTTACTAAACCTCATGTCTTGAAATTGAAGGTCTTACTGCATGTTAATTATTAAGGGAACTTGGCATACATGTTTATAAGGAATTTCCTACAAATATCATACACATGGACACTACATGGTGTGCATTTTCTAGGCCCACAAAAATCTTCTCAGAATTATGTTTTGGTTCCAAACTTGTGGTTTTCTCTAGAATACAGGACATTCGACGTCTTATATACACATTATAGATGTGTTCAAAATAGGCACAACTTTAAGCTTTTTTGGCATTTTCACTTTTGGCATAATCCAGAAAAAACAAACTTCTTTTGATTTGCATTTGAATATCGTTGGAGGTAACAATGTTTCCTGGAATAAACCAAACAAATTTAAAGAGTTCATCATTGGGAAGATTAAGAAACCATTGTACCTAACAAACTTTTAAAAAAGTAAACAACGTTGTTTAGATTTAATCAAACAAATTTAAAGAGTTCATTATTGGGCAAGTAATAACTACAAGAATAAATGAATAAAGAAAATGAAAATACTAGAAATCAAGTGTAAAATTGAAGACAATGTGAATTTTATGTTGCAATTCACTTTTTCTTATATTAATTTCATTTAAATTCAAAATTTAGTGTGTTGATATCTCATTGTTGTGTGTAGCTTTTGGTGTTTATATGTGATTAGATGACTACCCAGAGAATGGTGCTTTACTTTTTTATTATCAAAATTTTCTAAATAGGGTAAGGGAAGTGGTTTAGGTTGTAAGAAGACACAAGTAGATGTGTCATTTCAATATTTGGATGCTCAAGAAGGCACTTGAAAATTGGACTTGATCACTTACAATTAAATGAATCATACATCCATAAAGTTCGTTCTTTTATCTCTCTTTCATATATACATAATGTTAACTTGTTAGGTTATTTGAAGGAGAGATTTACTAATCAACCATATTGCTCCTTTGGTTGGGCCCTAGTTCCTCTGTCTTTGTAATACCATTGGCTTGGGGTTCCACAAATGGTATTTTAAATGTACATATGTTACTTAAGTTGGTGCGATGGGTTCTATTGAGGTCTGCATACCTCTGTGTGTATAGACATGTTTTAAGGCTGGTGTGCTTGTGTAATTGGGTAAGAGAAAATGTATTATTAGGTTGGTGAGTTGAGTTCCATTGAGGCTTGCATGCCTATGTATGTATGATGTGCGATGATAGTGGGCTAGAGTACTAATGAGTTTTAAGGCCAGAGGGCCAGTGTGACCAAGTTAGAGAGCCTATGTGGTAAAAAGCTAGTGAGCCTAACAGACATATTATTTGTTCCAAAACGAGGGATGAAAAGAGTATGGGGGATGGGACTCAACGACAAAGAAAAGTATCTTTATATATTATAATATTATAATATAAGGGGTCCCCATGATTATAAAAAGGTGGTTCCCCTATTCAGTTTGATGTCTATTAGTAAGGACATGTGTCCTTGAGTGAGGGCCTGGAGGGTACTTGGAGACTGTTGAGGGTAGCAGGAACTTTTGGAGCCATAATACTTTAAACATCCTTGGATGGCTAATTTGGTCACCTTGTAGGTAGTGGTGCAACTCGAGGGACTACATGTGTAGAGAAGGGGTGCACTACTTAGGTGTGGGGATGATGGGGGATGTGAGCCTGTGGTTTGAGGTTGTCAGGGTTTGATACCTTGGCTCTGTTTGTATACGGTACTGGGTATGTACCTAGCTCGAGTAGATGATGCCAAAATGGAGTCACAACCCTAGTTCAAGGTTGACCAACTGTTGAGAGAGCTGGAGTAACAAAGTCTACAATTGGGTGGCATATTCGAGTCCTACAACTAGTCAACCAATTTCACATATAAGTGATTGGAACCTATTTTTATGTATTTTTACGTATATTTTGGCATAATATTTTACTTTTTGGTCATGTTAGGTATATCTATTATGTTACGGTACTAGTAACACTGTGAGTGGCATCGCCCCAGGTGAATAGCCAAAGAATGTTACAGTAGTCTTAGATCTCATGTTGAAATACTGGGCATGCACGATGTTGTCGCTAAATCTTGCACCTGCAACACAAGTGTAGCAGGAGGCAAGGAAAGCTACCAGAGATAGCCTTAGATTGCTTACAAGACTAGTGCCTGGGTACATCTAAATCATTGTGCCTCAAATGATTCTCAAGCAGGAGGAGACATCACCCATATTCTATACGTATATATCAGGGAGTTGGTTCTTTCATCCAAAGATACAAGCCATATGTTCAGCTTTTTTACACACACATAATTCCCAGAAATACAATAGAAATAGTGGAGGCCAATCACTTCAAAGATTTACAATTTTAATAAGTTTTGTAAGATAAATGAGAGAAGTCAAAGCAAAAGGACAACTCAAGACATAGAGCTCAAAGCACCAAGAATTATATATATAAAACATAGAGCCTGAAACCATGAGATTTACTATAACTACTGAGTTAGAGGAAGATGTAATGGACATAAAATAACTGGAGTGATATGCTTCACGCAATACAACTTGAAAATATGATTTCAACCCTTCACACATGCATATGCATTAACATTTTAACGTCGATGAATCTGTAGACAAGTCCGAAATATCAGAGTGTATATTATTGCATGAATTCAAAAGAGGAAAGCATACAAGGTGAATGAAATAAGGAAATAACACACTGTAAAACATTTAGAGGAGGAATCACCACCAATCCTGTAATATTTTGCAAGATCTATGTTACTCAGTGATATAGTTTACAAAATCACAGACTTTCTTTTCAAGTTTCGGAACCATTTTTTAGTGCCACAACCCCCTATGTATAAGAAGAGGGGGTGCTTTCAATCATGGTTTCATACATAAAATCATGGCTCGAGTTTTCAGTTGTCAATTCAACTTGCTCTCTCGACCAGGGGAGGTTCTGTATCCAAAAAAACATTAAGAACAATAATAATGGCATCACAGAGGAAGGCACATCACAGAATTGAGGAACAAGTGAGACATAAATGTGAAATCCCTAGCACCCCATCTCTGTAATCACTTCTATTTCATTGTTGCATTTAGTTCATGGAATATGCTCCTGCGCTGCTCAACTAACTCTCGTCATCCTATCTTAAAAACCTTCGGTTCCGACCTTGAGAACAAGTTACGAAGAGCCATTTCTAGGGGGTGCCCACACTTGGTTTTAAATGTTCCCTCTCCTGATTCACTGTTACAACCTCCTCTGGGACCGATTCTGTCATTTCCACCGTAAAAACCTTCTGAGCATGATCGACGCCCTGATCTGGCCTGGCAGTGAGTTCTAAGTTTAATGATGGAAGTCTCAAGGGGCACATGCATTTACCTCTTCAATAAGGCTAAAGGGCACATGTGTTTTACCTCTGAAACAAGCGAAAGGGCACCATTTGGATTTCCCCCTTAGCTCTGCTTTATTACAACCCCTTTTGTAATGCTCCGCATATGACGGGGGGTTGGGACCAAAGGATTTGTGCTTCGGTGATAAGGTTCTCAACAACTGCGCAAGGGGGCCATTTTCTTTATATTGCAGAAGTCCCTTATCGGCCGATTTCTCGGGCCCAAACTCTTTCTAAATCACAACTCATAACTTATCGCATCTGAGGGAGGAGTCCTGCATATCACAATCACATTATGCCAGTGTCTTAAGCTTTTCTTTCTCCATAACGTGGGCCGATAATCTGAATGTGGGATCCTTATAGATCACGACGTAATACTTTATTGCGTCCGGGGGTTTCCTGCATATTGTAGTCGCTGGCTCCATCAGCTTTAGCAATTCCTCTTAACTACTGCGATCGTTGATTTGCGGGGTGACATCATCACTGCCACGTGTCATCCTGTGAGTGGTGATGCATGACACCCGGAAATGGGCCCATAGGACCCCTAAAAATGCCCAAAACGAGTGACCTCTTGGTTTTGCAAGCATTGCTTTGTTAGTGAATTTCGGCCTCTCCTAGAATTTCACAATAAATCATAATATCAGCCCTCGTGCATGATCTATCAAGTTTGGAACTCCGTTGACATGACTATCTTGCGGGATGCGGGGTCGCCGGGATGCGGGAACCCGCCATGTGGAGGAGAGAGAAAGGGGAGGCCCGACCCTTGTTTTGTTGGCCATTTTCTTTGTATTTGGTTTTCTCACCAATGCCACCCCCCCCAATGACGCACCACTTTATCACATGATTGACGGTTTGCGAGTCTTTTGAAATGTGAATTGTGCCGATATGCCAATATCGCGGGACTGCGATATCGACATTCAGCGCCGAGAACCGCCGATAACAGTTTGTATGTGCCCTAGGACCTTGCCGATAGTCGATCGCTAATAATAGCTGTGTTCGGGCCCAAAACTTTAATACTACATCATAATATGGGCCCCCACAAAGTTTTGGAATGTCGTAACCAGTGGGCTGTTGGATCTGTGGGATGCGGGATACGGGATGCGAGATTGTGCCACGTGGAGGAGAGAGAAGGGGACAACCCACTCCTGTTTTATTAACCATTTTCTTTGTTAAGGAATTTCTAGAAAAAAACCTTATTAAACTTCAGATCTATTTTAATTATATAGCTTCACATCATCACCAAGTTTCGTCGAATTATGTGTTTTCATTCATTTAAAAATAAACAAAAATATTAAACATAATAAGGCATTTAAATTCTTGTTTTATATTTCACATTTTGTCGAGTCACATCGAAACATTTTAGAAGGAAAGCATTTCATTTAAAAAACGAAATATGTGCAACATTTATTTTAGTAGAGAACAATGTTTTTCCCAAGTGAGTTGGAATATAATGTATATTAATTTTAATCAGGATTAAACATTATTAAATATTATAAAAGTAGTTTACAAAAGATAAAGATAAAATGTTGTAAAAAGAATAGAGATAGGAAAAATTTCAAATAATTTCAATTTCTTAATTCAATTAAATTTTTCTTTATAATCATATTCATTAATTTTTGCAAATTGTAATTTAATTTCATTAAATAATAATAACGAGTTATTTTACATTAAACAATAACAATTAATAATATGATTTGATAACAAAATTATAGCAACTTCTAAAAAATTACAATAAAATTTTAATTAATTTATTATTTGAATTTAATATTATAAATTTTATAAATTATAATGGTTTTATTATTATTATTATTCTAGTTTATATAATATACCAGTACATTTTCTCAAATGTTATTAAAATTTACATACTGCAAGTCTCCTCATATCATGTTATTATGAAATATTTAAATTTATAATGAAATAGTGAAATATTCTAACTTATAAACAAAATAGTTTTTTTTTTTTTAATTAATTTAATCAAAATCTTGCAGAGATTTTAAAAATTTGAGTTTAATTTATTTAAACTATAGAATTCTAGTGCTCCAAAGGTTTTTCTAAATACTGAATCTAATTATGCATTCAAAAATGTTTTTTAAACAACAAGATATCATAATCTTACTTGAAATTGTATTGCAAGATTACTTCTACCATAAATTAGACTAAGCCAATAATAAATTAAAATGAAAAAAAAAATGAAACGAAAAGCAATGCCAAAAAAAACATAAGATCAACCTAATTTGCAATACATTTTATCTAGAATTTAAATGTGAGTACCATACATTTCATTTGGCTTTTCAGTTAATCAAACTCACCGGTTAAGAATAACTCCATATTTATTAGAAACCTATCTCCTTATAATTTGATAGATCTGCACCATATTACTTATCAACGTAGCTCCATGTTTGTAAAACCCCCAACTTAACAACAACTCATTTGATTTTCACTGTTCTCAATTGAGCAGTATCAGCTTGTGTTTAACCTTGCATTAATAGCTTGAATTCCAAAAGTGGCAAAAATCTTTTCTAAAAGAAAGGATAAAGACACCTGCCTTCTTTATTATTCTGCCTAGCATCTCTCACAATCAACTTCAAACAAACTGGGAAAGGTACTCTTCAACAGTAGTGTATTTCACATCTAGGTAGAGGTGAGTGGCCTCCACACCATAAGGTCCAATTTGAAAATCTGTTAGATGCCCTTTGACAAAAACGGAGTGACAGATTGCCATGTCAACATCATCTGGGAATGGTGCCTCTGCATCACCCATCACAGCATTTTACACAAGCTAAGTCACTACACTCTAAACAGATTTTGAACGAACAGCCTTACCAAATTCAGCCTAAGTTCTACCAACTAAAAGAAAATTGAAGCATAAAATTCTTAAAAGGAAATTTGTTTTAGGTCTGCAAATGGCGGGGGAAGAAGGAAAAATATTCCATATCCTAACCTGCAATTTTTTTCAGCAACTCTTCCTCTGATATATAGACCTTCTCCAGTGTCTTGCCAATCTTATTCTCCCACAGAGATACAAGCTCGTTAACAGAATAGATGTTGGTAGGAAGCATGATATACATGGACTTGTTCAGAGTTCTAGGGTCATCCACTGCCTTGATGGTATATGTTGCAACATCTTCCTCTTTCACAAAAGCAGCTGCATATTCATTTCAGAAAATATTTACACCCATGCAAAGACTATGTAATAGAACACTGGTAGAAGAAAGTAAAAATTTTGAGCAAAGAGGCCATTGTAAATACCTTTGACATTTCCATCTCCATATATGATAATTTTATCCCTGGGAGGGGCAGCCAGGCCCAGCTGCCCTAAATTTGGCAGAAAATATCCTGCAAAACAGTTGCTAGTGACATATGTGTAAGGGATGCCTTCTGCCTCAATTTGTCTGCGAATTTTCACTGTGTTATCATACATATCTTTGCAGGCTCCACTGCCTGGACTTTATCGTAATCAAACCCATACTCGGATGGAAAAAACCTCTGTAAATACCATCACCAATAATTGTAAAATACAATCTGAACTACTGGATTGGATCTACTTAAAAGCTACATAATCAAGCCTAGTCAATAGTATTCTATACCTTGACAGTCCCAACCTCCTTAATGGCCTTGATGATGTTCAGCTGACTCATCAACTGAAAAAACCCTACAGCTGAGATAACTACATCGACTTCTTTGATTGCCTGAACAAGACTCGCATGGTCCTCCACAGATCCCTTCACATAGAGTCCATATCATGTCAGGCATTTGGGGGTATCCAAGAAAAGAAGGTCAAAGATGACACCTACTACTACAATACCCTATATAAAACAACATGATCTCCTAAATACATGATAACCAATCACATCTCTTTTCAAATAACCTGGAAAATTGACAAGCTACATAAGTTTATATATGGAATCCAAAGGTGGTTTTCCCCATTGGTGAAAGTTGGTATTTAATATAGCTTTTACTAAGTTTCAAATTCAACCAAATGACATGTTAGTTTTTATGCTTGTTACTTTGGTATTTAATATAGCTTTTACTAAGTTTCAAATTCTACCAAATGACATGTTAGTTTTTATGCTTGTTACTTTGGCATAAGCAAATACCCCGTCTCACTCTTGCTTAGCTGAAGATAACCAAATTACAGAAAGCTAGTTCCCAAAAAAGTGTGGAATCTTAATGCAGAACTAACCAAATTAGAGAAAGCTGGTTCCCAGAAGGCGGGGAATCTTAATGCAGAACATTGTTGTAAAGAAGGGAACAAATCAGAGCACAGTTGGTGAAAATTAGTAGATTCTGATTAATCCTCAACAGACATAGAAAAGATCCATAGGTATACCCACACATAACAATGACACAAAATTAATGTATCCTGATATTTCTCCAAATTAGACATCTTTATGTTGATTGTAGATTCTGTTTATTCAAAGGTGGTTGATTTTGCTCCAAGCCATTGGATGCTCGAATTTGCAATCAACATAAGTTCAGGTTGGAAATTCAGTTTATCCAATGGGCAAGGGGCAAAGTCAATAATAGAATTTACAATTTACAATAGAGATAATTAGATGTTCAAAGCTGCAATGGGCATAAATTCAGATTGCAAATTCAATTTATCCAACGGACAAGGAACAAACTCAACCATTAATTTACAGTGGATATAAGCTAGTTATATGAAAACCCATTTGCATGGAACAATGAAGTAGGCATATTCATAAGGAATAACGATAGAGGATATAAAATATGTTGATCAGTTATCACAGTCCTATAGAAGAAATAATCAGGTAAGCATCAACGGATAAAAGCCCAAGAAATAATCAAGCAAGCATCCACAAATAAAAGCCCAATGGAGAAAAAATTTAATCACTTATTACAACCCGGTAGATAAAAGATCAAATGTGCATAACACAGTAGATAAAAGATCAAATGTGCAAAACAATAAAAGAAAACAATAAAGATTTAGGATGAAGTAATCAGTGCAGACAGCCCATGACAAGGAGTGATACCACCAAGAGAAAATAATTGCAGAACTACAATATGGTGATCCATTTTCACAACCCATTACAAAAGATGAATGAGCATACCACCAAGAGAAAGTAACTGCAGAACTACAATATAGTGATCCATTTTCACAACCCATTACAATAAATGAATGAACATACCACCAAGAGAAAATAAGTGCAGAACTACAATATGGTGATCCATTTTCACAACCCATTACAATCCATGAGATGATGAACCTTCCCACAATAAAAGAAACGCTGCAGAATGCTCAGATGCTTATTAGAGCTCAAAGCTCCAATCAATAAATAATCAGATAAGCACAAACTCCAGAACAGTTTAAAAGAAAAAAAACCTGAAATTGAACAAATAAAGACAGAGCACTAGCACACACTGTTGGGTTCTCAAAATCCAGTTTTGATTATAAAGCCAGCTGTACACTTACTTGGACCAGATTAGCACCTACGGCCTTGAAGGATTCCAGAAGCTGCGCTTTCTCTTGATTAGAAGGCGCGGTCTCTCTAACCAGAAGGAATGTGGGATGGCCAAGAGCAAGGCTGGCTTTGGCCATACGACGTCCAATGTAGCCTGTTGCTCCAATTATCAGAATCCTGCTACTGCTTGCCATAATTTCTAGCCAGTAGAGATAGATGAAGAAATTGTACATGAAGCAGGGAGAGATCGAGATAGTAAAATTGAAAAATTGTGGGAATATAAATAACTGGGGGTCAATCATTGGCAATTATTGATGATGATTGCTTGCATCAGACCAGTTTTCAAGACACGAGTCTAGTGGAAGGTGATCAAATGGAAATTAACTGGTAGGAAACCTTAGGCATCAAAAATGTTTTTCATTGACACCAGTCTAGTTGAAGGTGATCAAATGGAAATTAACTTGTAGGAAACCTTAGGCATCAAAAATACTTTTCAAAATTGTAATTGTTATTTTGATATGTTTTAATCATTATATAAAATCTCATAAATATTTAGAAAACTATAAAGCTCGAAGCAAGAAACATGTTACATCAACATCATCAGACACAAATTATCTATGTAACTTTTTAAGCTTTAATTAAATTTAAATGGTATATTCTAATTAAATTAAAATTATATATTTAATTATACGATTCATTTACATTTTAAAAGAGTGATAATCATTTTATATTTTTTTTGTAAGCTTGGTAGGACTATATCTTCATCATGTTTAACTTATCCCCTGGATCGGGGATATCACAAGATTTGAACCCAAGGCTTCCAGCTACCATTGTCAATTGAGCTACCCCAAACAGAGCACTTAATTTTAATTTGGATATTTATACATTAAAAAATAATTTTTTATAATAAAATATAAATTTAAAGTAATATTGTATTAATAGAATTTAAAATTAATATTTGAGATAAGATTTAATTTATTTTACACTATTTATAACTATGTTAATAGGTGTTTATATTTTGGAATAGGATTTCTATAATTTTAATTTAATTATTAAGCCGATAGGCTTTTTATTATGAGGTTCTTCCTCACGACATTGTAGCAGATTCGTCGGCCTAGAAAGAATATACCAATTCGACAGTGGTTATTGACTCACAGTTTATCGATAGTGGTTATTGACTCACAGTTTAAACAAAGACCCAAATGCACATGCTCTTAGCTTTAAGGTGCTAGGACGTTTAGATAACCCAGGAATGAAGCCGGTATTTCTTCCCCTTAACCGCTTGAATTCCCCACTTTCTACAGCCAGGAGCGATCAACTATGGTGGCCTTAGTGGTGTTCCGGAATTATAGTTGTCGACTCATCCATCTCTTAACTCTTATGCTTTACACTATCGGAACCCAATATGTCCTGTAACATTACCATAGTGCTATATCAGAGCTTTAACTCATCGGAACTTCATTTGCAAAGACATTACGAAAACACTGAGTTCCGATGTCCTTGGCCCTTCTGCGCTTAGCTCCTCCCCACATTTCTCATCATAGGACCACTGCCTGTGACCTGCCACTTAGCCTTAAGGTGCCAAGGCGTTTTGTTCCTGTCGGGGGCTATTTCTCCTTTGTTAAGTGCTTTATGCCTTGGGTCCTTTAAACGCTTCTCGACCATGTGTCAACCCAATATCGGAGCCCCCTTATCGGAAGTTTCCAATTGCCAACTGTTATAAAGTGTTGACATATTCAACCTCTAATATGTCGACCTCCGATATGACGCCAACATGTTCCACGTGGCGCCTTGTGAGTGGTGTTGCGTGTCACCCAGATTTGACCCCTTAGCCCCCTCAAAACGTCAAAATTTTATGCCACGTGTCATGTCGTACCACCACGTCATGCTGATATCAGATGCCATTGTAGCTTTATCAGAACCAATCATATGTTGCTATGTGTCTTTATTGGAGCCAATGATATGCTTCCATTTGTAGTTTATCAAAACAATCATATGTTGCCATGTGTCCCACTAGAGAAGAGAGAAAAGGATCCATCAACCTTTGGTTTTGCGATGAAATCCTTTGTTAATCTTTATCAACGTTCCCCGACGGTTTTTAACACTATTGGCACTTTATGCATATCGCAACTTTTAAAGGTTGTCACCTTAAGAAGTTTTAATTCGTTGACCTTCAAATGTGTCGATGCTTCGATATTGCGATGCGCCGATGTACTTGATGCTTCGATGTTGCGATCGTCGATATGCTGGACCTCCGATATGCGATGCGCCGATATGCAAGACCTTTGACATCCTGATCTCCGATATGATGATATTGCGATTTTCAACCTCTTATATACCAACCTCTGATATAACATCATCATATTCCACGTGGCACCTCAAGAGTGGTGCCATGTGTCACCCATATTTGTTTCCTTAGGCCCCTCAAAACACCAAAACTTCCAGCCACATGTCTTGTCGTGTCGCCATGTCATGTTGACATCAGATGCCACTGTAGCTTTAACAGAACCAATCATATGATGCCATGTGTCTTTATTGGAGCCATTCATATGCTTCCATGTGTAGCTTATCAGAACAATCATATGCTGCCACATGTCCCACAAGAGGAGAGAGAAAAGGGCTCGTCAACCTTTGGTTTTGTGATGAAATCCTTTTTTAATCTTTATCGACGCTTCCTAGCGGGTTTTAACGCTATCAGCACTTTATGCATATCGCAACTTTTCAAAGGTTGTCACCTTAAGAAGTTTTGTTTCTCTGATTTGTCGACCTTCCAATGTGTCGATGCTCTAATATTACTTTATGCCCTGGGTCCTTTAAACACTTCTTGACCATGTGTTAGCCAAATATCGGAGCGCCCTTATCGGAAGTTTCCAATTGCCAACTGTTATAAAGCACCGACATCTTCAACCTCTGATATGCCGACCTCCGATATGGCGTTATCACTCCATGTGGCACATCATGAGTGGTGACATGTGTCACCTAGAATTGTCCCCTTGGGCCCCTTAAAACGCCAAAATTGCCTGCCATGTGTCCTATCGTGCCGCCACATTATTCTGATGTCAAATGTCATTGTACCTTTATCAGAACCAATCATATGTTTCCATGTGTCTTTATTGGATCCAATCATATGCTGCTATGTGTAGCTTTTTGGAACCAATCATACGTTTCCACGTGTCCTGCTACAGAAGAGAGAAAAGGGCCCGTCAACCTTTGGTTTTCCACTAAAATCTTTTGTTAATATTTATCGGCGCTCCTCGACGATTTTTAACGGTATCAGAACTTTATGCATATCGGAGAGACAAGGTGTATCGACGTATTGTAATATCAGTGAGGAACCATATAAGAGTATCAACAAATGATGTTATCGGGGTTTTTAAAATGTGTCTCAAAACAAAAACCCCGATATGCATTACCTTCGATATGCGGGATCGAAGACAATGATGTGGAATGTGGGTCCTTTACTCCAACAGTTGATTATCATATTTTTTATGCCCTAGCCACTTTGTAATATACATTTATTGAAAAGAGCCACATTAATATGATGGATTGGACTTTGGGTTTCAAAGATTTCCAAAAGGATTCTTCATTTTCAAAGAAGCCACTTACACACTTTTGCAAAACTATGTGTATTTTTGAGAGGGTTTTTGGCGGAAATCACATCATAATTCATTTGTCGACGTGTTTCGAATCAACGAGTGTGGTTCATCGTCAGGACAAGTTGAAGAACTAGATCATAGCTGTAGTAGAAATAGAAAGAGCAGGTTATCTAACAACTATAATTGACCAGGAAGGACTATATTTGACCAGGAAACGACTATAATTGACCAGGAAACGACTACATTAGACTGGGTAATCGGACAGGACCAAGAGATAAGGAAAGAGACCTAAAATAAGTTAATTCAATAATTAATTAATTAGTTTTAATTATGATAATAATCAAATTAGTTAGTTAGTTCCTAGTTTAATAAAAAATTCTATTTTAGTGATTGAATGAAATTGCTTGCATTCAACTTAAAACTTCTATTACTATTATTATATGAAATAATAGGAAGAAACAATAAATGAATAATAATTAAATAACCTAATTAGTCATTTGGTTATGCGACTTAATTCTAATTTTAATAACAAATTAATAATAATTTGTTATTAAAATTAGAATTAAGTCGCATAACCAAATGACTAATTAGGTTATTTAATTATTATTCATTTATTATTTCTTCCTATTATTTCATATAATAATAGTAATAGAAGTTTTTAGTTGAATGCAAGCAATTTCATTCAATCACTAAATAACTAAAACTAACTAATTGTTTATTTAATTAACTAATTAAAGGTCCTTAAAATAGATTTTTTTATTAAACTAGGAGCTAACTAACTAATTTGATTATTCTCATAATTAAAACTAATTAATTAATTATTGAATTAACTTATTTTAGGTCCCTTTCCTTATCTCTTGGCCTTGTCTGATTACCCAGTCTAATGTAGCTGTCTCCTGGTCAATTATAGCCGTTTCCTGGTCAAATATAGTCGTTCCTGGTTAGTTATAGTCGTTAGATAACCTGCTCTCTCTATCTATACCGAAGCTATGATCTGGTTCTTCAACTTGTCCTAACAATGGACTGCATTGGTTGGTTCGAAATGCATTGACAAACGAATTATGATGTGATTTCTGCCGAAAAACCTCTCAAAAATATTGATATGGATCACAAAAGCCTAAATTCAACAACTATGTGTACGTTCACACTCTTCACCACATCCTTTATGTTTTTCTTTTCCTTCCCTCTCTTCGCCATTGACATTCCAACTAATGCCGCATTACTTTCCTCTTTCTTTCCTTCTTTTCAGTACTATTAAAGTTCTTGAACTCGAAGTTCTTGAATGTCATGCAACTTTGATTGGGGACTTGACCCTTCTTCAAATTGTACAACCCTACACATAACAAGCAGACTCTTCAACGTCACACGACCCTTTCTCACATACTCCTGCTTTGACACAGGGTTTTGCTTCATCGTCAACTCATTTTTCCTATGTTGTGCCTACTTCCATGCCATTCATGGCTCTAAGCCCCTCCTGTAAACATTAGTTGATCTAGGGTAGGGTGCTTGCAAAAATAGCCCTGCGCTCATATAACAATGCTTGAGCCCCTAGAAAGGTCTTTGTATTTGACCTCATTGATTGTGCTAATGATGAAATCCTTCTCTCTACCTTCGGTGAGTTAGCAGATTCCTTGCATGACCTTGCCCAAATTGGGCAGATTTACATGGTTTCAAATGGGGCATTCAATCCAACAAACACAAATTACAACCATCTCGATAGTAAATGGGAAGTCTTCCTCTCTGCAAATTCCACTGTCGAACCTTGCTTGGATGATGTTCTGACAATCCATTGTTCTGTTTCAAATCTATAATTGAAATCATATATACAAACCATGACTGAATTGTGGACATCGTTGGCGTGGTGAGGTCCACTTCTCCAACCTCCACCATTCGTCGAAGAGATGGGTTTGAAACACCTAGAAAAACTATCAGCTTGAGAGACATGTTTGGGTATAGTATCCACATCACCCTATGGGGTGAGCATTACCACACTATAGGCAAGGAACTCGTTGAACTCTGCTCTTTTGGTGCTTCGACTATGCTTGCAATCAAAGGGGGCCGCATATAATTTTCTGCATATACTCTTATGGTTATCTATATAATTTGTTGCATTCTTGTTTAAATCTGGATCATCACTAGGCCCTACACCGAGACATCCTTTCCAGAATTTACCATGAATTCCATCCCGTAATCACTAGGCCCAACAGAGAGAAAATCCACCCCTTGGCTTTACCGTATATCCTACCATTCACCGGTAAGGATTCCTAGGCCCACCGAGGCACACAATCTGGCTTTACCGCAACCCATAGTCTAGTTCAGGGGTTATTAGGCCAATGGCTTCGTGTATCCTTAGTCCAGTTCAGGGACCACTACACCATGTGTTTGTCAATTCAGAGATCCACCCCACTCAACTTCGAATCCAATTCGGCCATCCCACATAAATTGAATGAGAGAACCCATCTCATCAAAGTTATCAGGAGATGGCAAAGCTAGGTTGAAAATATTGTCACACCTGGCAAAACCCATGCCATGGTAGAAAAGAAACACATGCAATCCCATGCATGCCAAATCTAGCAAGGAAAATACACATGCAAGTTGATACTTGCAATGAAGCCTGTTGTAGCTACTTGATCCTGCCTTTCCCTACTTAATCTTTGCTTCCTCTTGCCTTCTTTTCCTTTCTTGCTCCAATGCCAAAGTGATCACAGAAAACTTTAAGTGTCTGAGAGTATGAGAGAGAGAGATAATAATGAGAGAGATCCAAAACTGAACTAACCAAGTCTTGCCAGCTGATCCTCATAAGCCTTTTTATCAAGGAGGCCTCTATTTTCTTCATTTTCCTCCTCACATGCAACCTGTGACCTTTCACCTTCCTTTTCTCCTAATTTCCATTATTTTCATAAATAAATGTGCCAAAATACATTTTTCCCTCTTTAATGCCTTAGCCATTTCCTTTGCCAATTTCCTTAGCCATAAACACCCGAATGAATACCCAATAGGATGTCCTGACCACCATTCATCTTGGAATACGTGTCCCATCATCTGTGGTATTTATATATTTTTACATGGAATTTTCACCAGGGTTGTTACAGAACCCTCCCCCTTGGGGGAACACTTTCCTCGGTGTTCAATGACACCTATAACCAACAAGACTATGGAAAACAAAACATACTACCCATGGAGCTTTATAACATAGCTCTTTGCAGTATTTACAATGACCAACTGCTAAAATAAACATCATGACAACATGACAACATATTGCATAGTGGAGCTTTATAACAAAGCTCATTATGGTATTTACAATAATCACATATACACATTTGTTAAACCAAGAAATAAAGGATACAATGTCTGTATCAATCAACAAGGGAATCCAGAGGCTCACACCTCCACCCTAAAAGTAGTATTAGGATTCACATCCTTCCTAGGAAGTTCAGAATCTACTGCCATAGTGAAAGTTGCATCCAATGTCTAGCATTGCAATCCTGTGCCACTTGTCCTCTCAGTGAAAAGTTACCAACCCATTGTTCTAGGACGCACTCCCAATGTGCATCTAATTCCATCTGGCAATTCTCATGACCAAAACAAATCCATCCCCAACATTCCCTTCTCTGCTACACAACCCCTTGGGCAATCCAGTCAACCCTTCCGTGCAATCACTCACCTTCCAAGTTCTGCTGGCACCCCCATCTTGGGCAGTCCATCCCTTGGCAAGGATTCCTTTCATCGGAAGGTACAAAAACCAAGGCATATACCTAGCTCAAAACCATCATACCAGTCACAGCATGCTTATGGAAATCAGTGGACACAATTGGGTACCAATCTCCCACAATGGCCTTGAACCTGAAGTGATTTACCAACATACTACTACATATTCCAATTCTTTTCATTGTTGCTATTGATTCTTGCAGTTGATTTTAACCACCCAACCAGGCATTTCTATGCTTCCTGTACCAAGCACATAATTGACATTAGATTCAAAATAAATTGAAATAACTTCAAATCATTCTTCATTGGTAGCTTGTCAATAAGGTACACTTGAAATCTTGTTTACTTCTTGTCACAACAAGTCAAACTATCATAATGTATAAAAACATCACTTCAAGTTAGCTCAAAACATAACCATCATAGATCAAAATCATAAATCACATGTAATCATCATAAATCAGAATCATAGATCACATGAAATCATCATATTCATAGTAAAACTGAAATACAATACTGATACTTATCCTTCATTGATCCTTACTTCTGGCATTGTTCTTTTGTACACACACCGGATCGGTTGCCACACCCAGCAAACACCCAGTGCCTTCTCCTCCACCAGGTGCACATATGCATAGTGTGCATCATACACATACAACCACACACGCCATACAAGACCATGCAACACATGCACCTATACCTGATGTACAACACATGCACCTATATCTAATGTATGACACAACAAAATACATATGCCTACATCTGGTGTACAACACAATACATGCACCTATACCTGATGTACAACATAACACAATACGTGTCTAGAGTGCATCACAATGAATGCATATGTCATGATACCATGACTACACAATGCACCTACATAGTACCGCATGCTCGCAACATGGCAAGTACGACATGCACTCAATCCCACACATACACCAGTACCACATGTACCAAGCACCACCTGCACAACGTGTGCACACCATCATATGTACACGACACCACCTACACAACATGTACACAATGCCATATGTACACTGCACCAATGTACAACGTGTACACAATACCACATGTACACAGTACAACATGCATGACATGTACATGACACCACATGCAAGACATGTACATAGCACCACCTGCACACAGTGCCACTTGTAAAACATGTACACAACACCACATGCACACAACACCACTTGTACAATCATGCATATCACACCATATGTACATAGTACCACATGTACAACATTCTCGAAACACCACTCATACATAACACTGCATTTCCAACACGTACATAGCATCATATGTACACAACACTGCATATTCAACATGTGCAAAACACCATATGCACACAACACTGCATATTCAACATGTGCACAACACCATATGCACACAACACTGCATATCCATCATGCACATAGTAAAATATGTACACAATACCACATATCCAACATGTACATAGCACCATCTATACCCAACATTGAATATGAAACCTTCATACAACACTATCTGTACTAACACCCTATACATAATATTGCATAAACAACATATACACACACTACATATGCACCATATTGCATGCGCACAATCATCACAGATGCAACATGTACAACATGTATGACATATGCACAACAATAGTACATCACATCCAAAAGCACATTGTCTCTACCAATAAAACTTGCTTCTAGTGTCTTATCCATGCTTATCCTAGCATGCCGCAGACCACACTTCTTTCACTTTGCTGATGTATCCCTCGTATAACCTATCCGTAACATAAGCATAGGCATAATACAAGCTTACAATATAAATTCATATTCACATTATACTAACCTCATATATTTTCATGACTACTCTTCCCACTTGATTCCTCATAGCCAGGAACTTCTTCATGCCATTCACATGCATAAGCAATCGTTTTACCACAAGAACGATCCCTGACAATCCTGGCAAACAACGAAATAGATACATACATACATACATATATAATCATTAGCATAAAAGAATCATCATCTTGTCAGACAACGACATACATACATATATATATACACATAAATGTTATCATTAATAATCATGATTCATGACGGCCCTGTCAAACATGACATACATACACACCTACATGTATACATATATAAACATCAACATAATCATGATCATAACACCATTACCAGATATCAAGGTCAAGTTTTAAGAGAACTTCCTTTATTCATGCAACACATGTGCAATATTGAGAACAACAGTCCCAACATAGCCAAAGCATCCGACAGCTCAGATCCATTTACTTTAACTTTTATTGATTACCTTTCCCATGACTTTACTGCCACCATCCATTTACCACAATGGACCCAGCTAGTCCAACCGATTGTCATAGCCTTAGCTTCTGCTACACATACTCATGCACCAAGTTTCATCCGTTTCTTACATTACCTGTCGAGTACCACACAACTTTCCCCAAGCTCCATCAACTTTCCTTCTTCCCAACCAATTCCTAAGATTCAAAACAATAAAAGGCAAGTCAAGAAACAAACAAGAAGAAGATCATGAAAATCAATAACAATATGACTTCGCAAACGAAGTGGCATGGCCATACTCTAGACATAAATAAAGCTGCAAATCAAGCGCAAGAAAATAAAAAAAGACCAAAAGAACAAGACTAACAACAAACACCATGACTCAATCGCCATGGTTCCCAGGAAACTCAACTAGATCCTTCTTCAAGATTTCATGGCAACCACTCTTTTCCATGCAGTCCCCTGCATCATATTTCCACAAACACATACCTGTCAGTGTATAAATAAACATAACAATACATCATTTACCTTATCTTGTTGTGCCAAGCAAGTTGCTCGCAATTGGACACATCCACGCCATCTCTAAAGGTACTCCAATCATTTGACAAATCCACTTGTAGCTAAATATTAGCTAATATACCTTTCAAGTACATTTTCATGAATCTAGCACATATCCACATAATGTCAGACAAAATCAAGGTTAAGAAGACTCCCTGTATGCAAAGCATTTGTTTGTTTGGAATTAGGGTTTCCAAACATAGCCAAAGGAATTCTTACTCGATTCCTTTCTTTTACCTTTACCCTGTTGCAACTGAGTCTTACTATATACTGTCACATCACCCAACTGTTAGTTATATAAACACATCAATTATTACCTCGTCATGCTAATACCAAGCATGTTTCCTGCAACTGCTCACACATGTCAACCACATGTTCCAAATATCAAGACAATCATATCTATCAATTTGAAATCAACTTTTACAAACAATCATGTCATAATCCATAGTCAACTCATAGTCATTAGACATAATTCTACAACTATCACCTACTACACTCAAGTACATATCAACTATCTCAACACATATGTGTTAGTAAAACCATCTTAAAATAGGATCATTGGAATGCATACTCATATTATGAAATTCGTCAAACATTCAACCCCCTTGCAAACATACCGTGTTAAAAAAATCAACTAGATGACATAATCAAACGGTCAAGCATCAAATATACAACATAAGCAAACTCGTACCTTACAGGCTATCAGGGGAGGCTATCTTGTCTACACAGTCAATCTAGTTAGCATGATATAACTTCACAACATATCAACTCAAACATAAATAAGATCATGATATCCATAATAGTCACTAGCTAACATGTTTACATCATAACTCATACACAATTATCGTTCACACATATGCAAAGTCAATCTAGATTAGTACAACACCATATCACAAATATGTCAGCTCATACCTGAATATCGTAACCATAACCATCTGCATAAGCCAATCCAATTTAGCATGATACATATAACATCAAGGTATAAATTCTATAACCCTAATCATCAAGCTAACTATCATTCTCATCAACAACATATAACCTAATCATCAAGCTAATCGTCATATAACAACAAGTTAACATATAACATACTCATCAGCAATATATAACATAATCGTCAGGTTATCTAATATAAAACAACAATAGCAATGCATAAAACTACATGTTGCTATCATTCTTGACTATCTGACACATGCATATAACTACACTAATCAACTAACATCTATCATGAATGTAACCATAACATCAAAAGACATGTACATAACCATAATGTATATAAACCTAATGCATATAACAATCATTAACTTACACACCTGCATGCCAAACATACAAAACCTGTACGATGATCTACTCTTACCCAAAATTCTAATGTTGTAGCCTCATTATGATGATCTACATCTCCTGCTCTATCTCAGCCAACACATTAGCGTCATAACATCCAATAGCACCATGATGACCTAAATTGCATACCATGACTTCACAAGGCATTTTTAACCTATTATTCGTGCATAACTATAACCTAAACTATACATGTATAACAACTGCATATAAACATATAACACATGAGTACCAAACCATATACACATCATTATAGCTAGATTTCAGTCATCAATGCATGACCATATCAACTTCACAAACCATGACCTCATGCATGAAAAAAACCATTACTCCATTGTACACATTGCCACATGCAACCATCAATATTCATAAGTAACGCCTAACCAACTACACATACGAATAAACACATGTCATTGAGCATAAGCGATCAATTCTTGTAATCAACCTACAAGACTGATACATGTAATCAAAATATTCAAGAATGTAACCTAACATACAAGGATGTAAGTAGGCAACATAAAATCAACATGTAAGCGACATATAACCATATGCAACTAGTCATATACTCATGAAAAATGCATTCCACAAAATCAACATCAAATTCTCCATGGAAACATTACTACAACCATAATCAATCATCAAGCAAATGAAACAAGCACATGAAATGCAAGTGTAAGAGACACACATGCAACTGACATGCATGCATGACCAACACACACCGCCCATCTAGTCTGAGAGTTGAACCATGCTCTGATACCACTCTGTAACACCCTCCTCCCACATCCACCCAAGTAACCATGCCAACTGGGGTAAACATGAGACGAGAGGCTACTATGATCAGATTTGACCTCCTAGGTAACCTTAAGGAAGTGGAATCGACAAAACATCACACATAGTCATCCAAAATCATCAACAGAACCCTCAAGAGACAAGTCAACCACTCAGACAACATGTCCCTGGGTCCATTATTGTTCTGGACCTCTGAGGCCATAGTCGCTCTTGTGATATGGGCAAGGGAGAAACCAGAGACCTAAAGTCGCTCTCATAGGCCTGCATTCCAGTGACCGTGGACCAAAATTTCTAGTCCTGTGCCTTTGACCCTGATATTTAAGCCACTTTTTAAGGCCCAGAGCCCAGGCAACTACCCAGAATGGAATCAAAGCTCAGAATCAAGTAAAGTACAAGAAAACAATGATGAAAAAGTAAATGGTTGATCAAGACCTTAACCAGACCCCTACTAGCCATGACAGTCATTTCATCAAACATATTGTCAACATGTAATCTACAGGTGTAAACAAAAGAATTAAGTGTAGGGATCTCATACTTATCTGAGCATTGTCATGAGCCATTGTTTCCTCATGTCTTTTGTTGCCTTATCACTTATTAGGTCATTGATACAATATCCATTCAAATACAAGTAAGAACATGTTGAGAGCCAAACATAGTTGCTACCATAAAATGTACATATAACTAGCATAATAGGAACAAAAATACAATAAACATATCAACCATAAAAATCCATATATACACTAGTACATTTACACATGAAAATCAATGGAATGAATTTCTCAGTAATCAATGCAATGAACCTGTTATAGCCTAGATTTGTCTCAGGCTGAAAAGACAAGGTTCTAGGTCCACATCAAACCATGCTCAGCCTCGTAGCTAGCCCTACGAGGACAAGAGAGGGCTCTCTCCGGGTCGATTTCACAAAAAGATAAGCGATGGGGCTCGAGATGACTGCTTTTGAAACTAATTTAGGCTAGGTATTAAGTGCAAGGATTTGATTTGGTTTTTTGAGGGTTTTGTTGAAAAAATGGGAAAGGCAAATTTGGGCTCGGGGATGAGGCACAGTTTTTGCAGAGTTTTGATTGGGGCAAGGAAGGCAATTGTTTTGATGCTTTAAAGTGAGTGAGATGGATAGATCAGACTGGTGAGGCGCTAAGGAGAGAAATAAAGTCAAGAATTCTCCTTAAACAGATGAAAACATGGAAATTTAAACAAATTCAAAGGCAGAGCATAGCAGTTATGGATTCTACCTTAATCACTTATTTGTTCAAATTCAGAAGAAGAAGCAAGAAAATTATAACATAACACTAATGAACTTACAATTACTTAGATAAGCACACCATCAAAACATAAAGCCACATGGATCCCAAATAGTGCAGCAAAACCCCGATCTTTCCTTAGCCAAAAATGCGGAAATGAATGTACAATAGAGTGCCAAACTTTTCCCAAGAGTCCAACCCTGAAAATGACTTAGAAATTACATGATATAGATAGCCCAACCCATTCCCTTGCCTCTAGGGGTCGAGCTCATCATTCTAGGAGCTGTTTCAACCAATTCTAAACAACGAACTGAAAACTATGTAGTCAAACAACTTACCCCTATATGCTAGGAAACTGATTCATTCACTCACATTTCACCTTTTGGTGAATGAATATTCTAGAACAAGTAAAAATGTGCCAATATTACATCATGGTTGTAAAATTACATCAAGATAGATCAAAAATAACATCACAAAGCAAAACTAGTCAAACTGGCCGAATTTTTGAGCTGGAAGGTGAAAGATTGGGCAAAAAACCTCTGTGCGCCGCGCCAATTTCTGTATGTGTCATGCCACTTTGATGCTGATTTTGAGGCACTTTCTGAAGTAAAAATTGAGCCCAAGTGTACTTGTTGGAAAGCCCTACCTGTCTACTTTCCAACCCAAGTGGAATTTCTGAATTTGGTGCCCATTTTCCCCTCCAAAACCTCAATCTCCCAAGACTGCTTCCTGTGTGTGAAATTAGGGGCAGAGAGGTCATTTTTAGGGTGTTTTTGACCTCCTGAGGACTCAAAACTTGCCAAAACTTCTTGGCCATGCACCAAAAGTCATGATTTTTCATGAAAAATCAAAAAATATATATATTTTTTTCATTTGAAGCTCCCCATCATAAGCGCGCGTCACGTGGCGCGGCACACTGGGAAGGCGCGACGCACTGGGCTTGAGGCGCGGCGCATAGAGCCTGTGCGTAGCGCTTTTTATAGGAGACTTTTGGAGGCCTTCTAGGTGTCCAAATTCTACAAAGGATAGCTCGTTGGAAAGGACTTTGAGTCTAATTTCCAACCCAACTGAATTTTTTCAATTTGGAGTTCATTTGCCCTATAAAAAATGAAATCTCCCAAGACTGGTCAACATGTGCCAAATGAGGTTGCCTCAAGGCAGAGTGTTGTTGCAGTCAACTTTTGAATGCCTTCATCAACTCCAAATTGAGATCATGATAGCTCATTGGAAAGATATTTGTGTCTAGTTATCATTTTATCTGTCAAGAAAGTCATTTGGCTGACCAAGCTAGGAGAAAACTTGATTTTACCAAGGTCACTTCAGAGGTGCATCAATTCTCCCAAGGAAATTGTATTTTTGAGATTTCTCTAAAACCATGACACCTGTGTAAAAAATGAAGGAGGTTTTTATTCCTTGTCCTGTTTTTGACAAAAACCTCTTTCAGTTTTCCCAAATTCATCTTTTCTTGCTCAGAAACATCATTTGAGTGAAACCTACCCCAATGTGTGGAACAAGAGATTTGTCGAAATGAAGCGAAATGAAGGGGATAGGGAGCTTCTAAATTGAGTGAGGGATGTTAGGAAGTAGGGGAAAGTGTAATCTCAGAAATTGAGTGAGGGGAAGGGGTGAAAAAGAGAAAAACACAGGCCTAGCCTTGAAAATTGTCAAGTTGTAGCAAGAAACCAGGGTTTGTGCGAAAATGAGGAATTTTGGGTATCTCAGTGATGGGAAGTATTTAGTAAGGTAAATTAAGGATAGGGGAAGGTGTATGAACATCAGGATACAAGTTTTTCTGATGATTTGACCATTCAAGAGAAATTGCCTTCAAAACCCTAGGAGAGGGAAATGAACCTTACCTAGGCACGACTGAAGCATGAACAAGGTGTAAAATGACCCATTGGAACCTGACATGATGATGAACCCCTCTGAATGATGGTAGACTTAGCTGAATAGTGACATGGACCTACATTTGGACAACTTTGACAGGAGTAAAAGCAAACCCTAGACCTAATGCCTAGTGACCAAATTTTGCTTGAAGACTCACTGAAATGACAAAATTTGACCTTGACACCTTAAAATCACTTTGTAAGAGCATGTTTGATCACTGGAGGAAGGCTGCAAAGATTGACACTAACAGAACCAACCAGTGATGGGACTACCATGTTCCACCTGACCATAGATTTGCTGAGCCAAGTCTCTCTTCAGCTAATCACCCTCGTGCCATATTCCAAGCATGAATGTGGGACTCAGAGAAAACATCAAAAACACCAATCAATGTGGATGCCAACGGAGTTATCCACCTACACCGTGAGGAATTTGTGTGCCTCCTAGTATCTTAGGCTTTATCGTGCATTCACAGTCCGATCTAGGGATCACTAGGCCCTACACCGAGACATACTCTCCAGGATTTACTGTACATTCCATCCCAGAATCACTAGGCCCAACGAAGAGAAAATCCACCTCTTGGCTTTACCATATATCCTGCCATTCATCGACAAGGATTCCTAGGCCCACCGAGGCACACAATCTAGCTTTACCACAACCCACTGTCTGGTTCAGAGGTTATTAGGTTAGTGGATTCATGCATCCGAGTCTGGTTCAGGGACCACTACACCAGGTGTTTGTCAATTCGGATATCCACCCCACTCAGCTTCGAATCCAATCTGGTCATCCCACATAGACTAAATGAGAGAACCCATCTCATCAAAGCTATCAAGAAATGGCAAGGCTAGGCTAAAAATACTATCACACCTGGCAAAACCCATGCCATGGTAGAAAAGAAACACATGCAATCCGATGCATGCCAAATCTAGCAAGGAAAATACACATGTAAGTTGATACCTGCAATTAATCCTGTTGTAGTTGCTTGATCCTGCCTTTCCCTACTTGATCTTTGCTTCCTCATGCCTTCTTTTCCTTTCTTTCTCCAATGCCAAAGTGCTCCCAAAAAACTCTAAGTGTCCAAGAATATGAGAGAGAGAGAGAGAGAATAATGAGAGAGATCCAAAACTAAACTGACCAAGTCTTGCCAACTGATCCTCAAAAGCCTTTTTATCAAGGAGGCCTCTATTTTCTTCATTTTCCATTATTTTCCTTGATTTTCCTCCTCACATGCAACTTGTGACCTTCCACCTTCCTTTTCTCCTATATTCCATTATTTTCATAAATAAATGTGCCAAAATACCTTTTTTCCTCTTTAATGCCTTAATCATTTCCTTCACTAATTTCCTTAGCCACAAACACCCACTAGGATGTCCTTCCCACCATTCAGCTTTGAATACATTCCCCATCATCCATGGTATCTATATATTTTTAGACGGAATTTTCACTAGGGTTGTTACAATAGCCCTCGAGACCAAGCTCATGTTACACCATGTGGCAATGACTCTTTAATAAACAAATAATTGAACTTTAGGCTATCAGAGTATTCTTTTGAAAACCTTTATAGCCAAAGTTCGATGAATATAAAGTGAAAACTACCACAAATAGCACACAATGCATATAATAACACACTATCGGATAAATACACATATCGTATTTTTTGTTACGAGTCACATTATGGAACTTGTGATAAACCAAATTTCTGATATCTGTTGGACCCACCTGTCACATTATTTCTTCCACTTCCGAGTATTGACGATCAAATATTTTCACGTGAGAAAGATTTTAAAAACTTCGATCTTTGATAAGCGATGCAACACTCCCTCTGACCTCTGATATTCTCTCCATGCCGATATCCCAATGCACCTCCCCCTCCGACTTCCGATATGTTCCAACCTCCGATATCCATCTGCGTCTGCCATTTGTCACACTTTTGTTTCATAGTTACAAGAGCTTAGTGGTATTACTTATACGTGGCAAGAACTGAGTGGTATTGGAGGTAAGCTCATCAGAACTTTTAAAATGAGATAAAACAAAATAGTTGTGATATTGGGCAGCTCCGATATGGAGTAGATCCGATATCACATTCAACTCACCACTTCTCTTTACATAACTCAGAATTCAAAGAGACCAAACCCCAATCACATAAATCATAGATTTGTGAAAGAATCTCCTATTCTAGTAATGCCTCTCTATTATATTCTCTACTCTATCTCGTGCATCCCCCCCCCCCAAATCATCCAAAAAATCATATTTATATAGGGAGAAATAATAACAATCCCCCCATATCTCTCAACATCAGAGTTTATTAAAAGAATATAGATCTGGAGGTTATGCTTTTGTTGGAGCTCTAGTTGAATATAGATTTCCATGGTTAAGAAAATGCCCATCTTGGTTAGCACTCTAATAAGATTGTATAGCTTGCTTGGAACTGATAGGTGGAATTCACAAGCATGTTGATCTTTGAATAATAACTTCAATAGCCCGTGCCCACTTTAAGTTTAATTTGCACCACTTGGAGAAGTTTCTTCAAGAATGTTGATTGGATGTGTTGATTCTCATTGGCTCTATACGCCTCTTTGTTATAACAGAAAATAAAATCAATTTTAAATAGAGGATTTTTTATTAAAATGGTGAAAACAGGTCAAAACTCTATAATACATATAAAACATCATTTATGCCATGAGAGCCTTTTTAAATTAACTAAGTGGTTTTTTATTTATACGTGGCACGGGCTTAGTGGTATCAGAGTTGATGACGTAGACAGACAAGTGGCAAGCATACACGTATGTCAGATATATTCTGATATCGAAAATTTCTAACGTGGTTACATACGGGAGCTCTGATATGTAGTGGACGTGATATCTTTATAGACCATAATTAATACCATATTTGGTCTGACATATCGGAGCCTGGTATCAGAGTTTGATGATACAAGGATATCGGAGTATCGGGGATGTCATATATCGAAGGTCAGAAGGATTGATTATTATAATATTGGCGGAGTGCCATATCGAAATATCGGTAATTGGAGGGATATGGATACTGTAAGTCGGAGAGGCAAGGTGTATCGGCACATGGGAGCGGGAGGTTATATTGCTATCAGAGATTGGAGGGAGTATTGTATCAGAGTTTTTAAAAGCTTGTTCAATTGAAACTCCCTGAGAATGGTTTACCCTGCTAGGAGAGGGAGTAATGATGTGGCAAGTGGGTCCTCCCATCGGCTATATGGTTGGACTTTAGATTTTGATTAATTTTTAATATATTCCATAAGCCATATAAATATGAGTTTAGAATTTGAATATTTTTAATATAGCTTCGATACTATATTCGAGGCTTACTATATATATATATATATATATATATATATACCACTTGTTTTAAGCCTTCTGCTATAACTAGTTTTTAAATGTGAAAGGTTTAAATCCGCTTTTAAACATTAAGCCATTACATAATAAAAGGCTTGGTCTCGGGGGCTATGAAATGCATGATACAAAATAAAAAATAATATTTACAAAAAATAATTATTTACAAAGAGACAAATTTATAACATCAAAGGTAAAATACATTATATATGGCCAAAGCAACGAAAAACATCCAATCTTTAGTTAGGCGCTATTTGCAAACAAAATGTCCAAATGAGATTAAACAAGTTTTGATAGAAAAGAAAATTGAACTCATTAGAGCAATCCAATTTCTCAATAATCAAATAATAATATGACCAATGATTCATTTAAAGAGTCCCCATAATGAGAATTAAGTGAATAATAGAGGGGGGTGTGCTTTTACCACAACACAGTCTTGAAACAAAAAAAAAAAAACCTAACCTAAATTAACAAAATAAATGTTTTAAGATACTGTTGGTATCCTAAATTGCCCTATTTTCTACCCCATTTCCATCAAAATCAACCTCTGTTTTATCTCAATAAAAGACCCTTCTTTCCTGCACTAGTACAAGATAGTTGCCCATTCCTGCACATTCTCATATTTTATATTAAGATTTATTACAACACTTTATTAATCATTTTATATGGATTTCATGCATATTTTTTTTTTCTAAGTTATGCTAATTCTATTAAGGTAAGAAAAAATATCATACACTGAGGCCGAAGCCTGTACTTAGCTATGCCAGAGGAAAGGCATCAACCAACAAAAAAACTAGATTTGAACTGCCCAGAAGGGAAACCAGTTCTTAACTGAAGTTTCTCAAAAATATGATCTTGCTGCCCACGCAGGGGAAACCAGCAAATTAACAAGTTTTGCATCATTGTATCTAAGGAGACTAAAATAAGTAAACCCAACTGAAGAGCCTAATATTTTAGTGTTCCCCAAGAAAAAAACCATTGAAAAACAAAAACTGAAGAACAAAGTTCCAATGAACCTGAGACACGTGGTAGTTGAGTGGCAATCTATTAGACATGCGCGTGGCACATTGAATGGAAGCAAGGTGGCAGACCAAGCGGTGAACACACGGCAAAGAGGTGGCAGCTAGGGACGTGGCGGCGATTGAGGGTGCTCCTCCACGATGAAGCATCTGTACTCGTCCATGTTGCCACTTGTCAGCGTCGTAGTCTCTGTGTCGCCTGTTTGCAGATTCGGTTGCTCTTCCTCGATGATGCAACAATATTCATTGATGATCCAATTCACCTGTGGAGCCGTATCCACTTCCTTCCCTGCGTGTCTGGTTGGCAGCTCTTTGCTCTACTCCTCTGCACCCTGAAGACTCGATTGTGCTAGTTTTGTTTTGGTCTTGGTTTGGTTGCTTCCCGTAGTGGTGCGACCTCCATCAGCAATGCCTGAGAGCCCCATTGCTTCAGTGCGGCCATCACCCATTGCTCCATGTTCCTCAGTTGCCATGAGTCAACCGCCAACCTCAGAGTCTTGTGCCTTCGAATTTTGCTTCTCCTCATGAAAGCTGATGGTAATGGTGGTAGTGATGAGCGGCTGGTTCAGGGCAGAGCGAAAGGTGAATTGAGCGTTTTGGGAATGTGGCTGAGAGCTGGTGGAGTGCTTCTGGGAGAAGGACTGGAAGTGGAGGGAAAGCTATTGGGAGGCGTAGCAGAGGCCCCCAAGTGGAAGCGACCTCTGCCATTGCGCGTATTGGGGTAGCAGCCAGTGTTCTGCTCAGCTAGAGATGAGGTGGTCTCTGAAGCAGAAGAGTGCCTGGAGCGACTCAGGCTCCCTTGGTTCCCACCTCTGCGGCTACGCATCCTATGGCACACCATGCTTTCTGCAATTGGAGGCGAGTTTTGGTCCGAATTAGGCACAGTGGGATGCAGCGTTGTAGCGGAGCTAACATGCAATTCAGCAGAGGGATGAGCTACTAGGGCCAAGGGGATGAGAATTTGCAAATTCAAGCTATGGGTGAAATGGATGCCCGAACCAAAATTGATGTAGCAATAAAGATTACAACGTCTCCCAGTGGTTGTGTGGGAGCTGGGCACTACCACTGCATGAGGGCAGAGGCAATACAGGGGCCGAGGTTACAGAGGAGGAATGGCAGGAGCATAAGTGGTATTTTCACAAGAGCCCATCTTTACTTTGAGCCGAGGTTGAAGGCGGTTTACAGAGTGGTGGCGGTGTTCATTCAAGGTGCATTTATGGCGATGGATAATGCCATATTTGGACCTCTGTGCCGCACTGCGGGAGGCCATGTGCTCTCTCCACATGCCAACCCAGTTGGAAGCGACCTCATCATCCTCTATTGTCACCTGCATTCAGGAATTTCATGCATATTTACATACATCTTATAACTCATATTAATTTCCTAGAGTAATCATGGAACTTAGTATTAATTATGAATGAGTGTGACTAGTGCAAGTAGATTCTTGCACCGCCACGAAGACTGCCCGAGATTTCTGAGAAGCCAAATCTTCCACGAGGACAGGTCTCGATCCTTGACTTTGAGTCTAGCTGCTGATGAACTGGAGTAGGATAATAGGTGGCACATAATCAGGGAATATTTTCCAAAGTTAGGTTACGGCCAAGCGAAATTCATGTGTATTATAACTGCTGGCCAAGTTTGTAATTTCGGTTTCTAAGTCTGTTCGACCGAAAGGCCTGAACAAGAAATGTCTGTAATTAGTGAAAATGGCTAGAGCTGAAAGGATATATAGGATATAGATCATAGGTATGAGGTAGCTAGCAAACCATCAATTTCAATTTTGTTTTATGTAATTTGGTTATCGTCTCAGCTTTGGGGCTGGACTGCTCTGTTATGTATATTTGCCGAATCGAGTAATACAAGAGAACTGCCATGATTTGTATACACAACGTCTAATTTATATTTGATGTATATTTGAAGTGATGAGATTTTTCGTTCCTTAGGAGGGGAACGAGCTAGTTGGCTAGGGCCCAGCCAACCCAGCTCGTTTACCCCTCTCACTTTCGTTATTCAGAAAGACGGTGTGGATATTTCTTTTGTAGTTGTGTAATGTTATAGTTTTAATCATTATTTTTCAAGTTCTGATTTAAAATATCTTTTGTAGCTAACGTGTGAAATGGATCCGTGGTTTGAGAGTTAGTTGTGTTTACTTTGTTTATGAAATATCTTTCTTGCATTTCCTTTACTCTCAATCTCTGTTTTAACTCGTTTTCGATCGGATCGTGCAAGGAACTCTTTCTTGCACCAGTGCATGTGGTTGCCTGCATTTTGGTTTAATCATTCGTTTGCAACGAATAGTGAATCAATTACATGCATATTATTTCTAGTTATTTTGCAAGTGAATGAATCATTAACTTAGTAACTGTCTTCAGTATTGAAAGTACATCTTTAGAGGATCTGGAAGCAGTTACATAAAATTACCATAAACATATTATACTTGCAAAGAACATAAGCATTTCAAATAGATTGTTAAAGTTAGTTAACACATGCAAAACACTTAGACTATTGTTTGATTCTTTTGAAGTGATTTTATTTCCTTTGCAAGGTTTAATGAATTGAAGCATTTCATTTTTCACAGATAATTTACTTCAGAATTTCATTTACAGTTGCAATTCTTTTTCAGCGCGTCTTTCAGTCCTTTCGAAAGTAGTTTGGAAATTGGGTGAAGGAAGCTCTGCCTCAGTGCAAGAGCTAGTCTCTTGTCACAGAAACAGAGTGCTTTGAGGCTTAGAGCACCTTCACTAAGACATAATTCTTAAGTAAGGAAGGTCACATATACTTTTGCACAGAGATATTGTACCTGCACTGGTGTAAGTAGACTGCAACAATGCAAGGACATGTTGTTGTGTGGAAGGAAAATCAGAAGGAAGACAAAATTCTACAAGGGCCCACTTATCAGACTGTTAGCCATCCATATTAATATGAAAATAGCATTTCATTACATCATTTAAGATTGTTTCAGTTGTGTGGAATCTCTTTACTTGATTTACATGCAAATTGTCTTTTACATTCCAACACTAGAGTTGCTTTGGTGTCAATTACCTTTCCGATTGTCTTATGTCTGATTATGCAAAGCATTTCCTTTAAGAAGTAGGATGAGGAGTAGGAAAATTTCATACCATTTCTGGCATTGTTTGTGCTTCGTCTCTAAGTATACGAAACCCTCAGGTTGACAATTAAGTGTTGAGGAGTTTGCTCAAGCGTAATTCCTGCACCCAACATTTTGGCGTTGTTTCTGCGGAGGCGATTTGAATTGGTAAGTTTTTCCATTTTTTGCAATAGGGGTAAGTCTGCTATTATTTCATGCAGTGTGCTTCTATTGTTTGAAGGAATTTATAGGTGCCAATTTATTTTTTGAAACTTGCAGTTTTTATTTGAATTTCGTTTTTTCATTTTTTGAAATGAATGTCTAAAAGAGGTAGGGGTCTAGAGCCCACTAGGGGCCAAAGAAACACTGACAAATCTGAAACCAAAAATCATATTGGGCCTTCTTTTGTAGGGAGAAAGTCTAAACAAACTCAGACTCATCACGCAGGAACAGTCCAACTAGGCCCAGGTAGCAGAGGTGCACATGTGACACAACCCATAAAGGGGAAGAAGGGGACTATTGGAATCCATAGTCAGCCTTCTCAGCCTATTGAGAGCGGTTTGGGTAGAAGAACAACAATGGTAGATATAGAAGACCATGCAGAAAGAAGTGGTGAAAATAAGGTAAATGAGGAACAATTCACTTTCGGATTCCCAATTGTGGATCCTGATACACAAGTACAAATGAAAAATATTTCACCATCAACTCTTCCTCATTTTTATGGTAAGGTACATGAAGACCTAGACTCTTTCTTATTTGAGTTTGATATTTTGTGTAGAAGTTATGATTATTCATCGGATGCCCAGAAGTTAAATTTGTTTCTTGCAACTCTCAAGGACGCAGCTCTCCGCTGGTTCATCGGACTAGGAGGAAACACTATATCTTCTTGGGAGCAAATGAAGAGAGTGTTCTTGTCAAAATATCAGGAATATTGTAAAACTAGATATATTCAAGATGAAATCTTTACTATTGTGCAAAATGATGATGAGACTTTAGAGGACTATTTGGAGAGATTCTTGTATATCATTCAAAGGTCAAAGCACAAATTTGATCCAAGTACCATTAGAACCTTGTTCTTATGTGGGCTCACTGATGATGCTAGAAACAATTTAAATATGTTAGGGAAATGGGATATTGCTCAAAAGACTTTTGATCAGATCTGTGCCTTGTGCAGGAAATTCTTGAGGAACCAATATAGATCCGATAAAAGAATTCGGAATAAAAACAGAAAAACCGAATCTACTGATGCTATGATTATTGGATTAGAAAACAAAATGGACAATATGAAAATTGAAATAATGAATATTTTTAGTAAACAAATAGACTCTTTTAAGTTTCAACAAAAACTTGTAGAATAGAAAGAGATATTGTCTATTTTCTGTCCTAAATGTAGAAGAAAGCATCCTTTAAGAGAATGTCCTCTAGATATTAAAGAAACTAATAAATGTGCAATTTGTGCAGATAACCATGCTATAGATAAATGTCCCTCCATACCCAGGCTAAAAGATTTACTTGAAGGGGGACAACCTGAAGCTGAATCATTGCATTCTATGGGAGCACGAAGAAATTGGCCTCAAGTAAGTGCGGGTATGGTTCCTGAATCTCCACCACATTTTTTTGGTTATAATGCACACTCATATTCCTATCCTAACATTGGTCACTCTCAGCATTGGCAGCATGGGAATCAATATCAATATGGACAACCCTCCCAATCTTGGCAACAAGGATGGAGAGGGCCAAACCATTCACATCATTCCTATCCTGCACCTATGCAATCATACCCTCCTACATATGCACCTTAACCAATGCCTCAACCATCATTACCTCAGCTGAGTCAACCTATGCCACCATTACTGTTACCTCCACCATTTCAACCTTCTCAGCTACCTGCTAAAACTTTACCCAACCCCAATAATAAAGCGATACAAATGATCCATTCTATGACCCCTCTTTCTTTATCCAGATTTTAGAGTGTGCCAGTTGGAGTCAATTATCTCCAATTGAGATTAGGGAAGGTAGTAACCTCAGAAAATAAAAAGCAGCCCACTATGATTATCGATGAGAAAGGAGAGGAGGAAACTCCTGACCATCCTGAAAAAGATGACACCATTTAGCCTATCCCTGTACATTTTGAGCCCTTGTCATCTTCTTCCAATCGACCTCCCTATCCAGAGAGGTTAGTTGTGGAGAAGAAAGACCCCATTCCTGAGTCTAGCCTGGCTTCTGAGCTTAGGAACCTTTTTATAAGGGTACCTTTGCTCCAAGCTATCAAAGAGATCCCCATCTATACAAAAATCATTAGGGAAATCTATCTCAAGAAGCCAGGAAGGAGAATATTGGAACCCCAAACTATTCAATTTGTTGGTAGAGCAGCAAAGTTAATGATGGGATGTATGCACATGGAAAAATATACCAACCCCGGAAACCTTGCTGTCTCTATTCAGATACGTGATGTTGTTGTATCCAATGTACTTATAGACCTAGGGGCAGCCATTAATGTTATGACCAAGCAAAACATGGATCAACTTGGATTGGTACATATTCGTCCTACTCCCACTGTGCTTGAACTGGCAGATAGATCTAAAATCAAGTCGAAAGAGTATTGGATGATGTGGTCGTTTCCCTAGATTCTTGGGAATATCCCACAGATTTCATTGTGCTTCAGCCAAAGAATCCTGTGGGAGGGCATTCCCTGATCTTGGGGTGACCATGGCTTGCTACGACCGATGCTTATATTGGATGTCATTCTCATGATATGTATATTTCCCATGGAGATTCTAGAAAGAAAGTCACCTTATATCCACCTGCTAGATCTATTCAGGAGCTCCGAGACACTTTATGGTTGGACTACAGTAGTGATGAGGAGACTCAGCATTTTTCCTTGATACATCAGAATGCCGAGTCCTCACAGGAGGGTGAGATTCAAGACTTCCTAAACAATCTAGACACCATGCCTAATTTCGAGTCATTAAGTTAGATTTTTAGTCTAGATTTTCAGGAAGGATATGAATCTCTACCTCCATCATCACCATCTCTAGTGACACCCTTGTGTACTCTTGAGCCTGATACTACTCTTGTTGAGATTAGTCCAGGTAAATCCTTGTATATCAGTTTAGACTTGGATCCTTCTCAGCGAGAGCAGCTTGTGAATGTGTTGTGAAACCACTTTGCATGGGGTTATGAAGATATGAAAGGAATCCCTACTAAAAATTGTACACACCATATCTATATTCAGGATGGAGCCCGACCCGTCTGACAACCCCAAAGGAAAATGAACCCAACTCTAAGAGACGTTGTAAAAGAAGAATTACAAAAACTCTTAGATACTGATTTTTTCTATCCCATTTCCGATAGCTAGTGGGTCTCTCCATTAGTATTAGTCCCAAAGAAAGATGGGAGATGGCGCATTTGTATTGACTACAGAGAATTGAATAAATCCACTCTCAAAGATTACTTCCCCCTCCCTTTCATCAACCAGGTACTCGATACCCTTGTTGGTAAGAAGTACTTTTCTTTTCTAGACGGCTTTAGTGGATATAACCAGGTACAGATAGCACCTGAGGATCAAGACAACCACTTTTACATTTCCATGGGGTAAATTTTCTTACCGAGTGCTTCCTTTGGGCTATGTAATGCCCTGGCTACATATCAAAGGGTAGTATTAGCTATTTTTGCTGACCTTGAATGCGTATAAATCTATATGGATGATTTCTCTGTGTTTGGTGATTCATTTCAGGAAGCCCTAAAGAATCTAGAAAAAGTGCTTCTTTGTTGTCAAGAAGCTCATCTCGCCTTGAGTGACAAAAAATGCATATTAATGTGCAAGGCATGAATGGTTCTTGGCCATCTTATTTCCGACAAAGGTATCCAAGTTGACCTTGCAAAAATAGAATTTATTTTGAGTCTTCCTATACCCAAACTCAAAGGGAAGTGAGAGGTTTTCTAGGACATGCGGGCTACTATAGGAGATTCATTGAGAATTTCACAAGGATAGCTACCGCCCTTTTCTGACTTTTGGCTAAAGATAGTGAGTTTTCTTGGTCCACAACCTGCCAACAGTCTTTTGAGACATTGAAGGAAAAATTAGTTCAGGCACCAGTATTTAGAGGACTAAAATGGTCCCTGCCATTTCATATTTCCTATGATGCCTCAAATATTTCTATAGGCACAACTTTAGGACAAGAAGAAGACAAACAATCTTATGCTATTTATTTCATTAGTAAAAACTTGTCACCAACTCAATTATACGGTTATTGAGAAAGAGTTTTTAGCTGTAATTTTTTCCATTAATAAATTTAGACATTATATTACAGGATATGAAGTTTTTGTACATATTGACCATTCCACTATAAGATATTTGATGAATAAACCATTAACTAGCAGTAGAGTGACTAGGTGGTTGCTATTATTACAGGAATTTAATATTACTATTGTTGATAGACCAGGAAAATCAAATGTAGTAGCATATTATCTTTCAAGATTAAATAATCTTGGTGAAGCAATTCTTGTTGATGATGATTTTCCTGACGAACATCTTTTTGTTGTGTCAAAAAAATCTCCATGGTTTGCTGACATAGCTAACTATTTAGTCACCGGAAAATTACCACCTCACTTATCCACTCGTGAAAAGTGGAATATCATTCAAAAAAGTGCTGCATATTCGTGGATCCAAGGATACCTATTTTACACCAGAGCATATATCATTATCCGTAGATGTGTAAGAGAGGAAGAGGTGTTTCATATATTAAAATCTTCCCATGATGACCCTTGTGGAGGTCACTTCACCGATAAGTGGACTGCATACAAAGTGTTACAAGCTGGCTATTTTGGCCTTCCTTGTTCAAGGATTCCAAGCAATATGTCAAGCGATGTGATAACTGTTAGCGAATTGACCAACCTAATCAAACCAATGAAATGCCTTTATGTCCTTAGGTTATGATTGAGCCTTTTGAAAAATGGGCCATTGATTTCGTAGGACCAATAAATCCTGCATCATCAAATAAAAAACATATTTTGGTTTGTACAGATTTTGTTACAAAATGGGTAGAAGCTAAAGTTGTGTCTTTTTTTATTGAAAGAGTTGTTGTTGATTTTATTTTTACTGAAATTTTTACTAGATTTGGTGTGCTTAGATAATTTTTTTCTGAAAATGGATCACATTTTATTTCTAATCTAGTACAGGGTGTGATGAAGCAGTACAAAATACGACATAGGAAATCTACACCGTATCACCCACAAGCAAATGGTTAGGTGGAGTCCACGAATAAGGTGATTGAGTCCATCCTCACAAAGACAGTAAACATGCACATAAAGGATTGGGCTGACAAATTACTGGAAGCATTATGGGCCTATCGAACCACTTGGAGAAATAACACAGGATACACACCATATGAGCTGGTGTATGAGAAACAAGTCCTCTTGCCGATAGAATTCTGGATCAAGACTTTTAGGACTACAGTCCAATTGGGACTAGATCTCTCTGAAGCATAGCAACAATGCCTTCTACAATTAAATGAGTTAGATGAAATTCAAAGGGATGATGTTCAACAGCACATCTTGGTTCAACAACAACGAAAGAAGTAGCATGACAAGTCCATTTAGAAGAAGCAGTTCCAACTAGGTGATTGGGTACTCCTTTACGATTCAAGATTCAAACATTTTAAAGGAAAATTCCATACATGCTAGATGGGACCTTATGAGGTGGTCAAAGTGTTTGAAAATTGAGTGGTAGAAATCAAAACTATTGATGGATGAATTTCTGTGTTCCTGGTAAACGGGCATAGATTGAAGGTATATTTCCAACCCCTTACTAAAGGAGATTTTATGCAGAAAGTCCAACAACCATTTGAAAAGGAGTTGGTAGGTGGTAAAACCAAACTATTGAAGAATTAATTCCTTCTTGTCCTTATTAAAAAAAAAATCAAAGAAAAATAAAAAGTATAAAAAGAAAAAAAATTCTGTAATTATGAAAATCAGTTGACTGACATGATTGCAGAAGGATCAACTTGAAAACCAGCATGATGGAAGGAAGATCAAAATTTTAATAAAAAGGGAATGTTACTTGATTTTTAGATATGCTGGCTGCCACCAAGAAGAAGTAGGTTCACGAAACCGAGCACTTACCTAACTTTGGGGTAACTAACATGGACATTTTATCCAGGTAAACTCTTACTTCCTGCTGCAGTTATTTTTTTCCTGCACCAGTGCAGGCATATTTCAAGGTAAAAATGTTATCTTTCTTCTATTCCCCATTTCAAAATTTCCCACTAGTTTCTTTTCTAAATTCCCCAATGAAGTATCTTCCTCTTTCTTCTAAGAAAATACCCTTACCCAATTTCGTAAAATCCCTCTTTGCCCTTGAATTTTTTCCCATATCCCATTTCGTTCATCCCTCTTGGTGATATTGTTTCTGAAATCCCTGCTATAATATTCCTTTCCATTCTAAAATTTTTATCCCTTTCCCACTTCTTTATTTCCTCATAAATTGATTGTAGAATTTGATGCAATCAATCCAAAATGCATGTTCGAGAAACACCAAAGGATGGCGAATAAATTTTTCTTATATAATGGGGCAAACTTTTTTTAAGTCTAGCTATAGAAGTATGTCCTATCAGATTCTGTATTTGGTAAAAGTCTTTGGTGCAAGCAAGTTTGGTGGAGAAACACAGTTGACTATGGAAGCAATTTACACAGTCCTGGAGTGGTTTATCAGGGATATTTATGGGCCTGTACTTTCCTGCACATGTGTTAATATGTTATCTCATTCCATGTTTTAATTAATGCTTTGTTTCATTATTTACTAATCTAGGAACAAATATTTAAAGTGAAAGATGTGTAAGGTTTGAAATCTAATATTTTAATAAGTGTTGAAGCATGTCTGATTGAATTATGATGCTGATTGTGGGATGGTACTACTATTCGATAACCTGCATTCACCCTCCTTGAAATAGTTTCACATTGCTTAGCCATTATTAGATTACCTGTAATCCGATCATTGTAGTTGTTGTGCCACTGTCGCCTATACCACCATTTCATCCAATCATTACGATTCACCCACAACAGGACGACACGAATCAACACCTGATATGGGGGGGTTGTTCCATCATCGCCAGGTGAGTGGGTCTGAAAAGGTGGAGGGCGATGAACCTCCAGCATAAAACTCTTGGCGAACATTGGAGTCACTCAGAAATTCCTTCAAGGGTGTGATCAAAGAAGTGGAGTGTGGTTCGAAATGGCACCTATGAGGAGTGAACCGTTGTCTTTGCAAGAAATTGAACAAACCATCGAGTACAGGAACAATCTTACACTATTGCAAGAATTTGGGTTCCTACCATTCCTACAAAAGTTTGACAGGTTTGACATGGCGGTGGTATTAGAGTTCGCAAGGACATTCAAAGAAGGCCAAGTTAGGGTCGGATCCTTAAAATTCAAAATTATAGAAGAGTTCATTGCACAAGACACAATCTTGCCACTTACAGGGGAGCACTGGTTTAAAAAGGAGTAGACCGCGAAGAAGCATTGGCATCGGTTCATGGTTGACAAGAAAATTAAGGTTGATTGGAGAAAGGGACTTCCACAGACTGCTATGGTTGGGAAGTGGCGAGACCTAATATTTATATTGCAAAATTTTGTAACTGGGGAAGGACGCTATACCTTGGCATTTGTATATCACCTTCGATTGCTATTGCATTTTGAGGAGGGAAAATTGATTAATTTTCCTCACTTCTTTCTCAGGAGCCTTGAGAAGATGGCGAAAAATGGTGCAGAGTGGAAGTGCAAGCCAAGTTGAAAACAAGCTCTGCCATCATGGGCTTATTACGATTCTGGTCAAGAAGAAGTTAGAAGAAAAGGGAATAATGTGGGGAGCATTTATGAAATAATTCCAAGCGAGGGGTGCAGAAGAGTTTGCTAGCATGAGTATAAGTAAGAAGAGAAAGGAAGAGACATTGTCTCCTGCCAAGCGGCAAGGTAAAAGTTCACCAGTGCAAGCAAAGAAGAGGGCCATTAAGAACACTCCACCTGCGGCAAAGAAGAGGAAGACCAGAACCTCGGTGAGGAGGAAGACTATCGCCTAAGGGTCAAACCAGTCGAGTTCTCCAATCGTAATCGGCGAATCAGCCCAAGTTTCCCCCACAGTTCATAATCTCTCGATGCTTGCAGACATAGTGGCACACACTGTGGAAAATGAGGAGAATTCCAAAGATGACATCCTGTTGTCAACATTTGTCAATAGGCTAAGGAGGAGAAAGATGATGTCGACACCACATACTGGTGAAGTCCAAGTAGAGGAGGATGAAGAGGAACAACATGGAGAGGGTCTTGATAATTTCAGTGAACCAGAAGTAGAGACCCTCAATGATTTCGAGGAGCGGGGTATTGAAGACCCAACTATTTTAGAAGGATAGGGTATTGAAGACCTCGCGGTTTTAGAAGGTCAGGGTATTGAAGACTCTGCAATGTTAGAAGTCCATGGTATTGAAGACCCTGCGGTGCTGGAAGGATAGGGTACTGAAGCCCTTGTAGTTGTAGAAGAATGGGGAATTGAAACCCCTAGTGATTTGGAAAGACAGGGTGATGAACCCCTTGAGAAACAAGAAGAACAAGGTGTTAATAGCCCTGAAGAATTGAGTGCACAAGGTATTGAAACCCTTGGCACAGAGATTGGTGAGGGCATCAAAACTCTTAGTGACGAGAAAACCCCAAGTATAGAAACCATCGGTGACGTCATAAGGAAAACATTCAACAACCTTGACCTTGATGATGATGGGACTTGTTTTGAGTCTGTGGCAGAGAAGGCTTTCACACCTGAAGATCTTAGCACAACACACTCCACTCTCTTCCTCAATAACAGAATAGTAGATCTGGAGCAACAAGTCCATGACCTGGAGGCTTTGAACCAGGTCATGAAAGAGCAGAGTTGGCAGAAATAGAGTGAGGTGGAGTTACTTGCAGTAGTAAAGAGGTAGAAGCAGCAAGTAAAGGTATGGAAGTATCAGGCTTCCAAATGCTATAGATGCCTCAAGAAGGTGACTAAGTAGCTGCGAAAAACCCGAGGCCATTCATTTTTGAAGGTTTTTTTGTAGAGGTAAAACATTGTGTGAGAACACACAATAACTTAGGGATGGGAGGATGTTGGTATCCTAAATTGCCCTATTTTCTATCCCATTTCCATCAAAATCAACCTTTGTTTTATGTCAATAAAAGACCCTTCTTTCCTGCACTAGTACAAGATAGTTACCCATTCCTGCACATGCTCATATTTTATATTAAGATTTATTGCAACACTTTATTAATCATTTTATATGGATTTCATGCCTATTTACATACCTCTTGTAACTCATATTAATTTCCTAGAGTAATAATGGAACTTAGTATTAATTATGAATGAGTGTGACTAGTGCAAGTAGATTCCTGCACCGCCACGAAGATTGTCCGAGATTTCCGAGAAGCCAAATCTTCCACGAGGACGGGTCTCAATTCTTGACTCCAAGTCTAGTTGTTGATGAACTGAAGTAGGATAATAGATGGCGCGCAATCAGGGAATATTTTCCAAAGTTAGGTTATAACCAAGCAGAATTCACGTGTATTATAATTGCTGGCCAAGTTTGTAATTTTGGTTTCTAAGTCTATTCAGCCGAAAGGCTTGAACAAGAAATGTATGTAATTAGTGAAAACGACTAGAGCCAAAAGGATATATAAGATATAGATCATAGGTAGGAGGTAGCTAGCGAACCATCGATTGTAATTTTGTTTTATGTAATCTGGTTATTGCCTCAGCTCTGGGGATGGACTGCTCTGTTATGTATATTTGCCGAATCGAGTAATACAAGAAAACTACCATGATTTTAGTACACATCATCTAATTTATCTTTGATGTATATTTGAAGTGCTGAGATTTTTCGTTTCTTAGGAGGGGAACGAGCTGGTTTGCTAGGGCCCAACCAACCCGGCTCATTTACCCCTCTCTCTTTCGTTATTCAGAAAGACGGTGTGGATATTTCTTTTGCAGCTGTGTAATGTTATAGTTTTAATCATTATTTTTCAAGTTATGATTTAAAATATCTTTTATAGTTAACGTGTGAAGCAGATCCGTGGTTTGAGAGTAAGCTGTGTTTACTTTGTTTATGAAATATCTTTCTTGCATTTCCTTTACTCTCAATTTCTGTTTTAACTCATTTTCGATTGGATCGTGCAAGGAACTCTTTCATGCACCAGTGCATGCGGTTGCCTACAATTTGGTTTAATCATTCTTTTGCAGCGAACAATGAATCACTTACATGTATATTATTTCCAGTTATTTTGCAAGTGAATGAATCATTAACTTAGTAAATCAGTATTTACATCTTGAAGTTGTAAACATATTATACTTTGTCTTATTAAAGTTGGACATGCTTAGACTATTGTTTGATTCTTTTATTTCATTGCTGAAGCAGGTCCTTTCAACTTCTTCACTAAGACATAATTCTTTCTTTAAGGAAGTAGGACTTATCAGGTTAGTGAAGATGAAAGATTGTTTCATGCTTTACTTGATTTTGCAAATTGGCACTAGATTGGTATCAATTACCTCGATTGCTTCTGATTCTGCAAAGCATTTCCTTTAAGAAGTAGGATTAGGAGTAGGAAAAGTTCATGCCATTTCTGGAATTTCCTGTGCTTCGTCTCTAAGTTTACGAAACCCTCAAGTTGAAAATTAAGTGTTGAGGAGTTTGCTCAAGCGTAATTCCTACACCCAACAGATACTCTTCTTATAGTTGGTAAGTTGTTAGTCAGAAATCCCCAAGAAAAATTGAAGTGAGGATTCAAAGAACCTCTGTTTCTTCCCAATAAGTAGAGGTGAGGACTCAGATAATTACTTTTTTTTTTCTTCGGGAAAGGTAGTTATTCAAGTTAGTTTCATTTATATTCTTTTGAAATGAAATTAGATTGCTGTTACATAACTTCAATGTAAAGTAATATGTAATACAAAGTAATATCGACTCTTAGATATGTCAAATTCATGTTCCCTCAATGAAATGATAAGCCTTGTAGGAATGCTATTTGTGAACAAAAATATAACATTTATATTATATCAAAGTTGGTAACCAACTTGCCACAGAACTCTAAGAACTTATTCCTTGCTTGGGTTTTGCATGTTTGTTGTCATTAAAAGCTAATTTGGATTAGCTACTTAATCAAGAATACTTTTATCATTTAAGTGAATTACTTCCAGTTTTACTTATTAATCTTTTTTAAGTAACATTGGAAAATTGTAAAAGCATGTCATCTCAATAAAACCTAGGTACATTTACTTAATAGGCTTATAGTTTACGTTATATTAGAGATGTATGCAATACATACCTTAGAGTTATAGTTTATATTTCATTTATTCATGTATTATACACGAGTGAAGGCCTAATGTTATCTTCAATGAAGGCATGAGTGAAAAAAAGAAAACATGGATGAAACAAAACTACACATGGATGCAAAAATGGAATATCTACCTCAATGTCTATCCCACAAATATCAAGGAGCTAAAGGATTTTGTTATGGAGAAGTTTTGTAAAAAGGTATGGGGAAAATAGTTGGGTAGAAAGAAGAAATATTACATTAAGAAAACAACCATAGCTAAATGTCCATATTGCCAAAATGCCAAAATTTGAATTTACAATTATTTCTCTCATTCCCATTTCCCTAAAATTAGTTATTGAAGGAGGATTGATTTAAACATGTAAAAACATTTGTTTAACAGGAAATAGTACGAGTGATTTTTATTTTGAAACAAACCAGTAAAAAAATTTTCTGCAAAATTTTGGAAATGTTTCCCTTATGTTGGTGTTAATGGATTTTGGATTTGGGGGCCTAAACCCTCCTCCTTTGCCTCTAGCTCCTGATATTGTTGCCTTCAATGCCCTGGTCACAAATGGCCCAATATTTCAAAGATCAAAGGCAACCTAATTTGGGAAAAAGTTGGATGATGTCCCAAAAGTTGTTTTCCATGCCAATCAGTCATGAGCAATGGCCCTTAGGCTGGCTGAGAGGGGTATTATTGGGAAATTTATAGCTTCTGGTCATTGATATGCTCTCTGAACCAATGGGTGGATAAAACTTGGAGGCCTAATATAGAGGGAGAAATCTTAGTATCCTTCCGTGGAAGGGGTTTTTTCAATTTCCTCTTTCAAAAAAAGAGGATTGTGATTTGATCTTCCGTAATGTGCCTTTACTTCATGGGAACTCAAGGTTTATATTTGGATTGTTGGAGTCCATACTTTAACCTATAAAATGATGTCCCATAACTTATACCAATTTGGGTTAAGTTTCCATATCTTCCTCTTCATTGTTTGAATGAATTAACTTTCACTAATATTGGTAATGCTTTGGGTCAATTTATTGATTAGGTTGAGCCATGAGAAGGAATGAAATTGTGTGCTCGAATTTGTGTTGAATTAGATCTAGATAAGGGGCTACCAATAGCAATGAATTTGCAGCTAGAAAATTGGATTCATTATCAAGAGGTATATTATGATCTTCTACCATTCAAATGTAAGATTTGCCATGAATATGTGAATTTTTCCCGTAGATGTCCAAAGAAGGAAGAGAGTTGCAAAAATAATGAATAAGGTGATTAGTGGCAACAACTAAAATGAAGAAAGGGAGCTATGAAGTAGAGTGCAACTGAAAAACCTTGGGAATGCAATGGATATTCATCTAAATCCCCCTATTTGTAACACCCCACCCCACATTTATGTTGAGAAATATAAGGCATCAGGATTAGGTGATTTCTCTACTAATGATAACTACTTGTGAATGATTTTTACTTCAATAGATTAGGATATTCTCTTTAGTTAGATTATTATAGTGTTCTTCAAAAAAAACTATCAAATCATAAACAATAAAGAGATAGGAGACACAAAATGTAGGTTATCATCCAGGGCCAAAACCTCTCCCACTTGAGAGGAAAACCCAAACAAATTTGTCTTCTTATAGAGACTTCAATTGATTAATACAAATACCAAGACCCTTGACCTATTTTCCTCTCCAAGACCAAGTCACAAAGCTTCCTTGATGATATCCTTCTTCTTTTAGTCAATGATAGTGAAACCTCTTGCTTCGTCCTCCTTCTCGGCTACCCTTCAGAATTTCGGTCCCTTGAATAGATTTACAACTTCTCGGCCCTAATTTAGAAATCCCAAGATTCGATCCTTGATGAATTTTTACTTTCAACCTTCTTCGCTAGAGAGAGAGACTCACCTTCCTTAACTCAACTAGAGGATCTATTAGACTTCTTCCAATTATGTCTTCTCAAGATGACTGTAATACTTGAAGTACCTTGGCTCTTTCTATAACAAAGAGGTATGAAATATCACACATGTGAAGTTGATATTACTCAAAGACAACACTAAAAGACTTCGCTTTTTCTTGTCTTCTCTTTTCTTGTTATGTAGCTCCTTTTCTAGGGATTTCCACAATTCTTCTTACTTCGGACTTGAATTGAATTTCTTTTTCCCAAAATAATGTCGATTTGCCTATTTATAGTGGTCTCCATCAAAATTAGCCAACTTGAATTGTGTTATAGGCTGACGTGTCGTTTGGTGTAATGCCATTACTCCATCTTGAAGCCGACTTGAAGGAGACACTCTAGCTTGGCCTTGGAGGGCCTTTTTATTCTTTTAATGACTCATACAAATATCTAACATGCCCAAGAAAGGTCCTTCATACATGACATTGACTCAATTTGACTTTCTGACCAATCCTAAGGGATCACAATGGGAGCCTTACCTAAAAATAAAATTCCTTACTCATGAAACCCATGACACAAGCATTGCAATAATAATTTTATTTTTCTTATTTTTATCAATTACATAAAATCACAATTACACGTGTCATTACTAAGACCGAACCTAGTTACACTTTCAAGAATTCACCTACTTTTACATGCTCACCAGGGTAAACATGAGATGACAATTACTATACATGACCTGACATCCAAGTTCCAGTTATGGAAGTGGGATCTACTATCTCAAAACTTACTGCAACCTTACAGGGACACATGATCACCCAAACATCAGAAAAATTTCACTAGTGACCATTCCCTGACCTGGAACCACCTTTTTCACCCACTTTTCCTCCCAGTTGCACTAATGCAAGCTTGTGCACACGTCTAGAAGGCTCCAGCCACACTCATAAGCTTCCCTCCATGCAATTGCAACATAAATTATTCAGTTAAAAGGGTGAAACTAGAAGCCCTTTTCAGGATTTTCAAGGTAGTTGTAGAAATTATGGTGTATAATTGTAATTTCTCATGAAATTTTAATCTAAATCATAAGACATAATCAAACTCTACTACTTTGTGGCATTCAATTCACAATTTAGAACATCAATCACAGACATGTAATAAGAAACAACACACATGCACAATATTTTTCCAGGGGAAAGCAATCTGCTAAAAACCCCTTATGCTTGCTTGCATTAATCTGATGAATAGAGATGTATTACAATTTCTTGCTTAATCTGAGCTCAACCTACAAGTGAATAACCTATCTCTTTTCTCAATGAGAAGATATGACCCAGACTTAGTCAATTTATGCCTCTTCTTGATCCCCTATTTCCTTGTGCAATTACTGAGGAAATTAGGCCCCTATCATTTGGGAATTTAGTCCAAAATGCTTGTGTAATTCCCAAGGTTGATCATCTAACTGCATACAACACCTACAGACTTAAAACTGGTATACAACTGATGTTACACTACCTTGGAATCTCCACGACAGCTGGGGAACTTGAATTCTCTGCATGCACTAGCTATTTTGGGTTGATTGATCAGTTAACTGGATGATCACTGAGTTAGACTATTGTCCCACTACACAACTAACCTTCCACTAGTTTCTCCAACAGTTAGAACTATGTTAACTGAAAACAACTTGATATAGTTGACCTTGATTGCTACAAATTAGAAATCACACATGCTTAATTGAACTCCAAGTCCTCTAACTTGAATTAACAGAGTTAACTGAGTGACAAGAGCCATGTCACACAAGTTAACCGCATCCAAGTTGTCTGTTGATGTGGAAATTTGAATTTTCTCAATTTAACCAAGGCAAAATCAAATTGAGACTTTCTTGTTGCATTTTTCAACACTCCCTCTCAAAAATAAATGGATTGTCAATCACCCTTATCATGCACCTATGGAAATCAAAATTCCCTCTTAACAAAGCCTTTTTCAAAATGTCAGCATTTTGTTCCTCTGTCGGAGTGTATTTTAGCAACATTATCCACCTTTGCACACAATCCGTAAATGGTGATATAAGATATCTATATGCTCGGATCGATCGTGAAATAAAAGATTATCAGAGAGCTTGATGCAACTCTGATTATCACAATATATCACATTTGGATCCATCATACGACCAAATATTCCTAGAAGTATCTTTCTCATCTAGATCGCCTCACATGTTGCTCGTATTGCAGCCATGTATTATGCTTCTATCGAGTTGAGTGCCACATATATTTGCTTCTTGTTGTACTAGGAAATAACTATGGACCCAACACTAAATATTCCACCTAATGTAATCTTTTGGTCGGATGGACTCCCTACCCAATCTGCATTTGTGAAGCCACACAGTTTCACTCCCTCTGTCTGTCTGTACCATAACCCAAACTGGGTAGTGCCTTTGAGGTACCATAAAACATGCTTCACTACCTTCCAGTATAATTTGGTTGTCCTAACCATATTTTGGCTCAACTAGTTAACTGCATAGAACATATCTGGTCATGTGTTCACAAGATACATCAGTGAACCCACTAGCTTTCAGTAAATGGTAGCATCCACCTCTTCACCTAGAGTGGAAGTCTCCTTCCTCCAGTTGGTCGCTAGAGGTGTCTCCATGGGTTTACAACTCTCCATGCAGAATCTCTGCAGAATATCGTTGGCATACTTTCCTTGAGACACAAACAATTCCCTATCACCTTACCATACTTCCAGCCTAAGGAAGTCGTGCATGAGACCCATGTCATTCATTTCAAATTCCCTTGCAAGATCTGATCAACTGCTCATCACCAGTTAAATAAAAAATAAACATATAAGAAAATAATAAGAAATTTATCTTCTACCAAGATATGATAGAGGTTTTCGTTTGCTTCACTTTTGGTGAAGCCCAAACTAGTTAGATAACTGTCAATCCTGGTGTACCAAGCACGAGGTGATTTTTTGAGACCGTACAACACTCGCTTGAGTCTACACACATGAGACTCTTGATAAAATGTATAAAAACCTTTTGGTTGCTCGATGTAAACCTCCTCCTCAATAACCCCATTGAGAGATGTTGTTTTTACATCCATATGGTGGATATTCTACCCCATCTATGCAGCCAGTGCTAGAATTGATCTAATGGATGAATACCTTGCTACGGTAGCAAAGGTTTACTCATATTCAATTCCCTCAACTTGAGAGAATAATTTGGCCACAAATATGGCCTTATACTTCTCTATGCTTATGCCTATTGCATGCTCAACCTTAAAGATCCATATTGAACCCACAACTAATTTACTTGTCAGTCTTGGGACCACTTCCCAAACATTATTCTTTACAATGGATTCATATTATTCCACCATTGCATTAACCCAAACAAGCTTCTCAACTGCTTCCTTGAAAGAGGATAACTTAGTCTCTACAAGCTCGGTCACCAGAGCCATGTAGCCAGTGTACCTCTCAGGTGACCTCCTTTGCCTACGTAAATTTGAAGGAGCTCCCACATTCTCCCTTGCATCCTGCACAAGTCTATCAACTTCCCTGGTTCTTTTTCTTCCTTCTCTAGATGGTTCTGCTTGAGTGGATGTCTCCACTCTCTGCTCCTCAATTTGTGGTTGCTCCACAACTTCCTAAGGCTCCTCCTTTGGAGTTAAAAGCTCCTCTTCTTGTGGGATCTAAAGCCCCTTCTCAAGAGAGCATTTCATTGCTTTCTCCTCATCAAAATTTACATCCCTTCACACAATTCTCATTCTGAGGGATGGTAAGTGCACATGGTAGTTGTGTGGGGTTTTTCTGTTACCCACAAAAAATTCCCAACTCTGTTGTTGGTTCAAGCTTCTTCCTAGAATATTTGGAGGCATGGAAGTAAATAGAGGCTCCAAAAATCCTAAAGTGTGACACATCTAACTTCCTCCCCAAGAAGGTCTCCTTCGAAGTAATCATACCAAGAATCCAATGAGGACTCTGGTTCTTCAAGTACAATTTTGTGTTACATGCCTTTGCCAACCAATGCAGTGGTAAGCCTTGGTCATGTAACATAGCTCTCGCTCCTCCCACAATCATCTGGTTATTTATCTTATCTACTCCATTCTGTTGTGGGTCGTGGGGTGTTGTCATCTCTCTTTGAATGCATTCTTTCACACAGAAGTTCTTGAATTCATTCAAAACATACTCACCTCCATTATTCCTCCTAAGAGCCTTCATCTTCTTTCTAGTTTCTTTCTCAACTAGTGCCTTGAATTCTAAAAACTTGGAGAATGTTTCATCATTCTTTTGCATGAAGAAGATCCAACATTTCCTTGAGAAGTCATCAATAAAAATGAAAAAATATTTATGTATGGTAGTGGAGGTTGTCGAGAATGGTCCACAAACATCAGAGTGGACTATATACGCTTTGTTTTCCCGATCATGGAATGTGGATTTTGCATACTTCCCCAAAGTACAACCTTTGAAGACATCACATTACTCAAGTTCTCCTTTAGGGAGGTTAGTGGTTATTTGCTGTGTAATCTTCAAGACGCCATAATGCAAATGGCCAAGTCTTTTGTGCCAAAGTTCATTGACATTGTGGCTATGCACTTTCTCTGCCTTACTATTTAATGCAGCAAAATCTTCCACATCTAGCTTATATAATTTCTGCACATGAACCCCAATTTGCTTCACTTGTACAATGGCTATGTGTCTTAGGAATTCTTTCCCTTTGCTAAAGATCACATCATAACCACCGTATTCCAAAACTGCTACAGAGATGAGATTCTTCTTTAGGCTTGGAACAAACATGACATCTTTGAGGCAAAGAGGGGATCCCGACTCCCTCTAAAAAATGATTGTACCAATCGCAGTCGTGTTATACCTTTTGTCATCCCCCAGCTCAGTATGCATCTGGAGATCTTTCTCCTCCATGTCACTAGAAGCCTCTCTACACCCTTGTTGACAAGGTTAATCCTCTCTATAAACAGAGATGATCCCTTTATCCCAATGAGTGTGTCTAGAAATTGAAGTGACAATCAACTAGACATCTTCCTAGATTATAATTGAAAAGTAGAACAATAGAGATGACCTACCTCGCTCTGATGCTATTCTGATTTCCTTTGTTGAGACCCTCAAACCGCTTGTGTCACGGACTTGTTCTTGCTTCTTTCAGCGCGTATGTACCTACACAAGTGATCAAGAGACAACAAAGCATGCCAAAACTAATATCAAATCCAATAATAACCTACTTATTTGATTAAGGAATGCCAAGCTAATACATACATGAACATATATATTTTTGGAAGATGAACCAACAGTTGTATATTATTTAAGGAATAAAGGGAAGCTTACAACCATAGTATTGATGTTGAAAGGCTCTCCTTGAGTGGTAATCCAAGTCCAAGGCAAGAAACTCTCCAAACACTCCTTATCCAAGTCTAATGAATAGCCTCTAAACACAAGCTCAACATAGGGGTGCAAATGGACATAGACCAACCCAACCTCTAACCAGCAACTAACCATTTGGGAATGGGAAAGGAGGAATTTATATGCTAGGAGAGGGAGTTAGGACTCCTCCAAATATAGGATTAGGCCCACATCTCAAGAAGGTAGCTCATAGGGATAAGACAAAGAGGTCAAGTTGAGAGGATTCAACCTCATCTATGTGAAACCACCTCCATCTCGCTACTTTGGAAGCTTCTAGATCACGAAGCTTCTCATCCTCTTTGGGAAAATTTCCTTTTTGGGATCATTGCAGGTATATGAGCAAACAGAGCAATGCCATCGCGAGTCAGGCACAATGAAATAGGCGACCATCATGGTTTTGAGCTTCATAAGAGCGATGACCCTCATTTTAGGGTTTTAAGAGTTATTTCTTTAGGGAAAGCTCCAGACATTTTCCAAGCAAAGTTAAAGGAGGGATCTGAACTGTATACATGGATGAGTATATTGTATAATGATCATGTTTCGGGCACTTCAGGGTATGTCATAGTGAAGTGCAGGAGGTGTGAAAAAATATTGTGAAACATATTCCCCCTAAAGCATGAAGGCATAACGAGGAGTGATCGCTGAGATTCCTTACGATCTTTTGGCAAGGACGAGGACAGACACTGTTAGGAGACCTGAAAGTCAAGGATGCATATACATATACATATCTGAGATCAAAACATGAATCCATGACATGGGCGTAGCCATTTGGATGATGAAGACTATATGAAAAGATCCATGGCATGGGCATAACCATCCAATACAGAAGGATCATCTGTAATCTAAGATCCAAGGGATGGACGTAGCCATCCAATATATAAGGATCGTCATCATAAATATAAAGTCCCACCGTATAGTCATAGCCATCTGTATAGCAAAAACATGTGTACAATCATGAATAACATATAACTCCACGAAGCCTGAGTCATATCAAATAAGACTCAGGGTCTTGCACTCCATCTCGACCCGATCAAAGTACGAATTCTAACATGTGAATGAATGTGTCACAGTCGAACATGCTAGAAAACTGCCTAATTACTGGCCATTGATGTAGACCGTTAATATGCACGAGAGGAACCATCGATAATGACAATGGCTCTCATATACGATAGTACAATCCATGAATGTGATAATGAAGCCGAAGTCGAACACTCATGGAATCATCTGATAGAAGGCCAATGCGGAAAACTTGTTGTTGGATGCGAAGAACTTGCCATTAAGGCATGCAAGCTCTAAGGTAATAAAAAGGAGTTTCTAAGTCATCTTCTTGGATGATGAGCTGAAGTCAACAGGAAGTGACCCGTCGAAAGAGGGTCATAGTGATTCCCCCATCATTGACATGAAACGAGGAACAAAGTGGAATAAGTTTCAAAACTGTAACAATGACTCAAACGATGTATAGGTAAATAACTGCAGATTGGAATTCTCTTGAAAATATTGGCGACACGACTCCGGAGTGTGGCGGAATTAGACTCAACATAGGACCAAGGGTCATAATGATGAGGAGGAATAGTAAGATGAGAGGTAAAATGGATAACCCAAACCCGAAAGGACAAGTGACTGAGCGAGGATATCCCAAACTCGACACAAGAGCAAATGAGTGTCATGTTCAAGAGTGACATGTTGCCTATACAAAGGATGTTTCATCTTCATTTCCCCCCCACTATTTCTAGCGAGTACCTCTTTATTTTTACACAATCTTGAAGAGGATACCATATGCTTGTCATATAAGTTCATCCTTCGGATGAATCCATCCTAGTAAGTTTTACGAGCCCTAGGAAGGAGAAGCTTGGTCTCATCATGATGACGAGTCTTTCGTCGTAAAGTTGTAATGAGTTCGACGTAAGAATAACTCGGTATCTTTTTCATATTTAGAGAGTTTGAAAAAGAAACCAAAAATAAAACTCCATCAGGTCCCTTTTTGTAATTTGTCTCTCAAATCCGAAAAGGTAGAAAACAATATTCAAGAGAACCTCCTAGCCATGTTCGACTAAGGTGTTCCTTTTTCGTACAATATTTTATCTCAGTTCGGAAAAGGGTTAAAATTATACTTAGTAGACGTCGATTAATTTACTTTTATGAGTTTGAAAAGACAATTTCTCAATATTTTCATATTTCGAGAGTCAGAAAAGAGCTGAAAAGATGACTCTGCCAGGAAGAATGAGTGGTATGAAAGGATAGCAACTGGTTCCAGTCACAATCGAATTGCTCAAAACATGTAATAGTCAAGAGGTTGGCCAATAAGACCACTCATCGCAGATGTTCCTCAGGCAAGGGTAAAACAACCAAGTGAAAGCGTATGATTGGCCAAAGAGATGGTGACGATGGAATGAAAGAACCAAGGCTCATCTAACAAAAATTGGCTGACAAAAATGGCAATCACGAGATGTAAAGTGAGAATGTTTTCATTGTCACACAAGCTTGAAACATGAGAAAATATGCTTGAGTATACTTGAATATGGTTTCATTTTTACACAAGATTGAAAGAAAGATAAACTATGCTTGGATTTGGTTTCAATTTTACACAAGCTTGAAACGGAAACAAAATGTGCTTGAATTTGTTTTCATTTTTACACAAGCTTTAAACAAAGATAAACTATGCTTGAGATAAGTTTTCATGCCCCCAAAATAATGACTCAATTCGATGTACATGCCCCCCAAGCTTCATTTCATTCACCTAAGTGGATGGAAAGAAGGTTCACTTACGAGATCAAGTGAAAGACTCAACTGGGATTTTAGGAGATCTAATCAAAGATTGCCGAGATCTTGTCGTTTTGACCTCGTAAATGGTTTCGAAATGTCATTTACCCAATATACGTTTACCCATTTTTCAGGCTGGGATAAACTATTTACGAGAAAGGTACTTCTTGGTTGACATGGCCAAGAGGTTCTCTCGAGTATTGTTTTCTACCTTTTTGGGCTTGAGAGACAACTTTACGAAAAGGGAACTATTGGTGTTTTCTTTTCTGCGTCTTTTTTCAAACTCTCTACACATGAAAAAGATATTGAGTTTTTCCTTTGTCAAACTCATTAAAATTTTAATGACATTGGATTCATCACCATGATGGACGTGAGCTTCTCCTTCCTAGGGCTCGTTAATCTTACTAGGTCATATCCATCCGAAGGATGGAATTATATTACGAGCATATGCTAGTCACTTCAAGCTTGTGATAAAAAATAATTGGGGTACCTGCTAGGAATGGTGGGGGAAAATGGAAAATTTTTACTAGTTGTGTGGGCGTCTTGTCACTCTCAAACATGACACTCTTTTGCTTCATGTCAGGTTGGGATATTCTCACTTCATCATTGACCTTCCTTGGTTTTGGTCATCCACTTTTTGCCTTTCCATTTGATCTTTTCCATGTCATCATGACCTCTGATCCTATGGATTCAAAGAGCTGCTGAACTCTGGAGTTGTGTCGCCGATATGTTCAAGAGCTAATCCTTCTGTAGTTTACACTCATTCTTGATTCTCTGTATCATCCATCATCATTACATCCCCTTGTCTCACATCAATGATGTGGGATACATCATAGCCCTCCTTCAATGAGGTCACTTCCTCTCGACTTCAAATCATTATCAAGGAAGTTGGTTGAGAGAGTCCCTTCCAGTACCTTAGTGCTTGCATGCCCTAATGTCAAATTCTTTGCACTCGAAGATAGGTTCTCATCATCAACTTTCGATCGAGTGACTTCACGAGTGTTTGAATTTAGTTCCTTATTCACACTTCGTGAATTGTGCTATTGGTACCTTAAGAGCCATTGTCATTATTGGTGGTTTCTCTCGCGCTTGTTAACGGTTCACATCATTGATCGATAATGATCTAGGTGGATCTTCAGACACCATGGCATGGAAATGCCCGAAAATCAAAGTGTTTAGAATGATGTCAACACAAGACTAGAGCATAGATCTCATCTTCTTGGTTGCGGAGGTGCGAACTGTTCGTCAATCCGAGTCCGGATGATGAAGTTATCGCAGAAAAAGTTGCCTTGGTTCCTTTGAAAAAAGGAGGTTTTTTTCATAAAAAATGGACTTAAGGCCTTTATAAGGCAAATTGCATCGGGAATCATGCCAAGGGTGGACTTAAGGGGGGCCATTGGAACCCTCGATCAGTGATCTCCGATTAATCAGGATCGAGGGCAGGTATGATGGGACTTTAGAACCAGCGATGGAGTGATTGCCGATATTGGCGATTGGAACAATTGGCGTCGACAAAACCCAAAGGCCAAGGGACAGGACCCCGGGCCGCAACGATTGCGATATGCGATGTGATCTTAGCTATCAGATCAGAAACCGATCAATGGCCATGATTAAATCGGCGATCGAGAGATCGATCCCAATATCAAGGGGTGAAGCGATATGCAATCCCAGTTGGGGATATAGCGTGGACCCGATCGATTTTTAGGTCCGATTTTATAAAATTTTAAATCCGAACTTTTGGATTTTTCAATGCTTTCCAGTGTTTTTTGGGTTTTTGTATTATAGTTTTAAAATGATAAAAGGCTATTTTTCTAAAGGTTGTTTCTCCTGCCGATTGTTCTATACAAATGACTTCTATTCTTAAGCAACAGAGCTCCGATTTTGAAGTAGCCTTGTTCCAAACGTGTTATAAAACATGATGGGTGATAGAGAGCCGAGGGGGAGAAGAGACAAGCCTGTGTTAGAGTGCCGAGAGCATGGATGCAGAGAGCCGAGAGTGGTGAAACACTACATAACAGAGGGCGAGAATGGTGTAACAGAGAGCCCAAAAGGTTGCATGGAGAGCCTGCATGATAGAGAGAGCTTGAAAGCTAACACAGTGCTTGAAACCCAAAGATCCACAAAGCTTGATTGATCCAGAGTGCAGATAGCCATGAGTCACAACACTTGAAATTCTGGCAGATCGCAGAGCTGCAGTGATAAACCAAAGTGCTATAGGGCCAAATCACCATCGAGTTGCAGAGCGAGAAGTCCAGAGCAGTTATTCTTCTTCTTTGACCGATTCTTCTCCTTATGATTGATTCTTCTTGATCGATGCTGTGAGAATCAACGTGTCAGTGAGCTTCAGCTTATTGACAGTGGTTTCAGATGCCTCGCTTCTTCATATGGCCATTCGTAGTGAGGCCGTGACAGATTGTTAGCGGGTTGTGCCTATGCATTGATAATGTGAACAACGTATTCACCATGGATTGTCTTATGAACATCCACTTCTTCAGATGGCCCGTGGTGTGAGTTATATGATTATTGTTCATGTGCTTCTTCTTTTACATTATGCTGCATGGATCCTTGATTGATATTGATGCAAGATCTTGTTTATTTCACGTTGCCATGAATCCTTGCTTCATGTTATGTGGAATCTTTCATATGATGTACTTGTTGTCATAAATCTTTATGTTATGCTTTGAGATCCCTTGTTGTATGTTGTTGGGATACTCTTGTTTTTTTCATGCATGTGTTTTGCTTTGACATCCTTTTTGTGCCATGTTGGCAGGATGCGCACCATGCTTTTTTTTGTGTCATACTGATAGGAGTCTTTTGATTGAGACTTCTATTTGTGGAACATCTCTTAGAGACACTCCTGCGTGAGGGAATTTTTCCTTTTATGATCGAGACATCATCTCTTGGGTACATCATCATTATTGATAACACTTAATGTAGCAGCCTACACCATCTTGACACCAGGGCCTAGAGACGTAGTCCCTCCTGGATGAACTTCGTTATCAATGGCTTTTGTTGTCATGTTCTGATGATTGTTATGTTCCTCTTCTTTACAGTCTGTAGCTGTATTTGTTAATGTTCTTTTAAAAAGAAATTTTAACACATCACAAAAGTAAAAGGTCTTGGAAGGGTCCTTCTTCACACCCGGACCTGGATCAAGTGGTATCAGAGCAGGTCTTTGCGTTGATGTGAATTGCAGTGTGAACAATGGAACGTGCAATGACAGAGGATGAAAGAGCAATGTACGAGACCATGCTTAACATTTCCAAGAAAGTGGAAATTGTGTATGAAACTCTACAGAAAGAAACATAGGAAAATGAGTGATTAAAGCTTCAACTGAAAGCCACAGAAGAGGCCATGGAGGAATTGAAGCAAAATAAATATAATCTTCAAACAGAGAATGATGAATTGAAGATGTGCCTACATGAAGAGAAGGAGGAGAAGCAAAGTTTGCTAGTACAGCTGCAAGCAAAGGAAGAGGCCTTGGAAAAGCTATAGCGTAACCCATGTGAGGTAAAAAGTAGTTCTCCATCTTCATGTATGTTTCCTGATGATGATTTCGCTGTGTTTGAAAATCACACCACAGGAATTGGCTCCAAATTGTTGAAGAGAATGGGGTATGAAGGAAAAGGCTTGGGCAATAATGGCCAAGGCATTGTCAATCCCATCCAAGTAGAGGAATTACCCCATCAGGCAGGACTTGGGTATGTTAGGAAAGAAGTTGGGGAATGCGATCCACCAACAACAAATGATGAGAAACCCTCATCAATTATTTTCAAATCGAAAGAGAAGGTAACAGATGTTGATTTCCTTTTGATTTCATCTTCTCATAGTATGATATCTGTTGGAGATTTGGAGATCCTGATTACAGGGACAAATATGAGGCTCCTTACAAAGACAAGGCACGAGGAGAAAGAGCTTGGTGCTAACAACCAAGGAATAACTCAACCTTTGGAGGTTGTGCATGAACCTCAATTTGCAGGCTCGAGGTACACCAAAGGAGAGTGCTCAAAGGTTTTAGATTTGTCTGAGACATCTCCGAGGAAAGAGAATGATGGGAAAACATCCCCATCATCACATGGCAGTTTCCATTGCAGGGAGAGAGCTGAGGCAAGCTCTCATCACCATATTGACATAAAAGATAGCAAGGGAAGGTATAATCACTTTCGATCTTCGAATGTGCATTTTGGTCATGTTGTTAATAATGAACAAAGACTAAGGCATTGGAAAACATGTACTTTTTGTGGTTTACCTAACCATGCCTTTTCTAAGTGTTGGAAAAGAATGGTAGCACTCACAAGGATGAGGCGTGAAAGACCCTCTCAACAGCATGAGAAGAAGCAAGTTAAGCACGTATGGAGGAAGAAAGCCTACTGCAGTCATTGTGACAAAAATGGCCATCAGAGAGCCACTTGCTAGAGGCTCCATCCAAAGCAGCGCCTTAAAGACAAAGCGTCGGTGCGTGAACCAGGTAAAGCAGTTGTTCGACAAGCAAAATCACCTTAGGGAGGTGACCCATTCACATTGATCAATATGGTTTCTAGACATGTTGTCATTTCATAGTCATTCTTTTGTAAATCATTTTTTGCATTTTAAAGTGTGAAAGTGATGATGTATTTCCATCACTTGGTCAGCAACAATGATGTTTGGTCATGTTTTAAGTCGTATTTTGATTTGCATATTAAAACTCTGAAAGTGATGTTATGTTTCCATCACTTGTCCACACAATAGTGTTTGGCCTTATGTATGTGAATCATGTGTTGCAGTGATGATGTGTTTTCTGTCACTTTTTGAAGAAACCATGATAGTTTGGCCTTGTTGTCATATCTGGAGTATTACGTCCATCTTATTGTAAAATTGACCTCCGAGTATGAGTTATAAACTTGTGGCAAGTATGGGACGTTTGGGTCTTTAGTTGGTCATGTTATTCAAAGCATGTAATTTGAAAAACAATGCACTACAGGTTGCAGAGGTAGCAGGTGTCGGTTCGTCGCTTAAGGCTTCGAAGAACAAAGGTGAAGGAGATGGAAGCGAGACCTTTTCAGGAAATTTGTGATGCAGACAGGGTACAGAGAAAGATGCATATTACTTTTTATGCTTTTGGAGGACCAAAAGCTCCTTAGTGGGGAGGATTAATCTAGGTGGATCTTCAGACACCATGGCATGGAAATGCTCGAAAATAAAAGTGTTTGGAATGATGTCGACACAGGACCAGAGTATAGATCTCGTCTTCCTGATCACGGAGGTGTGAATGGTTTGTCAATCCGAGTCCAGATGATGAAGTTATTGCGAAAAGAGTTGGCTTGGTTCCTTTGAAAAAAGGAGGTTTTTTCATAAGAAATGGACTTAAAGCCTTTATAAGGCAAATCACATCGAGAATTGTGCCGAGGGCGGACTTAAGGCAGGCCATTAGAACCCCTGATCCGTGATCTCTGATTAATCAGGATTGGGGGCAGGCAATCGGTGATGACGGGACTTTAGAACCAACGGTGGAATGATTGCCGATATCAGCGATCGGAATGATCGACAGATCGGCGATTGGTGTCGGCGAAACCTAAAGGCCGAGGACCAGGACCTCGGGCTACAACGATTGCGATATGCGATGCGATCTCAGCCATCAGATCAAAAAATGATCAACGACCACGATTAAATCGACGATTGGGAGATCGACGATCCTGATAACAAGGGGCGAAGCGATATGCGATCCCGACTGGTGATATAGCGCAGACCCAATCGATTTTTAGGTCCGATTTTATAAAATTTGAAATTTGAAATTTCGGATTTTTCAATGTTTTCCAGTGTTTTTTAGGTTTTTGTATTATCATTTTAAAACGATAAAAGGCTATTTTTTTAAAGGTTGTTGCACCCGCCGATTGTTCTATACAAACGGCTTCTATTCTTAAGCAATAGACCTCCGATTTTGAAGCAACCTTGTCCCAAACGTGTTATAAAACACGATGGGTGACAGAGAGCCGAGGGGGAGAAGAGAGAGAAAGCCTATGCCAGAGTGCCAAGAGCATGGATGTAGAGATCCGAGAGTGGCGAAAGGCTGCGTAATAGAGGGCGAGAGTGGTGTAACAGAGATCCCAAAAGGTTGCGTGGAGATCTTGCATGACAGAGAGAGCTTGAAAGCCAGCGCAACACTTGAACCCTAGAGAGCCACAGAGCTTGAACAATCCAGAGCGCAGATAGCCATAAGAGTCACAACACATGAAATTCTGGTAGATCGCAAAGTTGCAGTGATAAGCCAGAGCGCTTTAGGGCTAGATCACCATCGAGTTGCAGAGCAAGAAGTATAGAGTAGTTATTCTTCTTCTTTGATCGATTCTTCTCCTTATGATCGATTCTTCTTGATCGATGTTGTGAGAATCAACGTGTCAGCAAGCTTCAGCTTATTGACAACGATTTTAGATGCCCCACTTCTTCATATGGCCATTCGTAGTGAGTCCGTGACAGATTGGTAGCAGTATGTGTCTGCGCATTGATAATGTGAACAATGTATTCACCGTGGATTGTCTTATGAACATCCACTTCTTCAGATGGCCCGTGGTGTGAGGTATATGATTATTGTTCATGTGCTTCTTATTTTACATTATGCTGCATGGATCCTTGATTGATATTGATGCAGGATCTTGTTTATTTCATGTTGTCATGATTCCTTGCTTCATGTTATGCGGAATATTTCATATGATGTACTTGCTGTCATAACTCTTTATGTTATGCTTTGAGATTGTTGTATGTTGTTGGGATACCCTTGTTGTCGTCATGCATGTGTTTTTCTTTGACATCCCTTTTGTGCCATGTTGGCGGGATGCGCACCATGCTTGTTTTTGTGTCATACTGATAGGAGTCTTTTGATTGAGAGTTCTAGTTGTGGAACATCTCTTAGAGCCACTCCTGTGTGAGGGCATTTTTCCTTGTATGATTGAGACATCATCTCTTGTGTACATCATCATTATTGACAACACTTAATGCAGCAGCCTACACCATCTTGACATTGGGGCCCGGAGACGTAGTCCCTCCTGGACGAACTCCATTATCAATGACTTTTGTTTTCATGTGCTGATGATTGTTATGTTCCTCTTCTTTACAGTCTGCAGCTGTATTTGTTAATGTTCTTTTAAAAATTTTTTTTAACACATCATGAAAGTAAAAGGTCTTGGAAGGGTCCTTCTTCACACTCGGACCTGGATCAGGTAATCAAGTGACTTTCTAGCGTGTTCAAATTCGACACATCTATTCAAATGTTAGAATTTTTACTTTTACTGGGTCGTGTTGGATCGCAAGACCCTGGGCTCAGATTACAAAAGTCCAGGTTGCGAGGTGATGTGACATGATCATGCTTATAGACGTCTCTTTCAGATGGATGGCTATGACCATACCATGAGTCTGTTATATGTGATCCTCCTCATTATTGGATGGTTGCGACCATACCTTGGGTTAGATATGATCCTTTTTACTAGATGGCTGCATCGATAACTTGGATCCATTTATATCATATTTTTCTGCATGGTTGTGTCCATACTACGATTCATGTATCTTTTATCAAAGATTTCAGTGATGTATATGTATCTATGCTTGCTTGCAGGTTTTCCGATGATAGTTTCTGGTTCCATGCATCTACGCGTAAAGAATTTCACCCCTCATTCTTGTTAGGCCTTCACGCTTTAGGGGGCATTTGTTACACAAAATTTTGTCACTGTCCCTTTACTCCCCGTTCCTCAATCCTGGAGGACCTCTACAATGAACCTCATGTGTTTTCCTATCATGAAGAACATGTCTTTACATCACTCTTCATTTGCAAAACATTTCCCTCTTACATCATTTCTAGAGAATATTCCTTCAAACTCAGTATTAAAGGCCGACGATATCCCTTAGTTTCTTCCCTGTGTCGATTTACAGAGTTTAACACTAAGCCTAGTGCCGATCAGCGCTAGTATCCATCTGTTACCTGTACCAAACTGTTATAGACATTTTTGGGCACTGCAACTCCAATCATAAATTTCCATAAACCAAGGGCTCCTAAGTCCCTAAAGGTGTTGTTCCAACCCCTAAAAGAACAAGGTCAACTGATTACAGCATCTCCCAGAAGTTCTCCATGAAAAACTACTCAGAACTGGTCAAAACTGGACCATTTCACCTGCTCCATGGTCAAAGTGTGTTGCATCCCACCTGAATACACACAGTAGGCGCGATGCATGTTGAAAAACCCTTCTATGGGGTGAGATGGGCGAGAGTGGACAAATGGCAGGGTCAATCCGCAAGGTGGAAGAGCATGGAATCTTCCAGAAACTTCTCCTGTGACACTTGCCTCTCTGCATTCGACTGGGGATGAGTAAGAGATCATCAATCTCCAAGTGGAATCAAGAACAATAAGAGAGATGACACTAATCAAATCTCAAAAGCTGACTCATTCCCCTTGCAAACATCTATATATGGATCCCTCATCCCAGAGATCCAGGAGGCTGGAATTTTGTATCTTGTAAGGAAGTGTTGTTGGTTTCTTGGTGCAATATCATAGTGTTGGGTGATCTAAGCTTTTCATGAGGTGAAGAAGGGCTTTCTTGCTGAGAGGATGATGTTGGGTCAAAACAATTGGTTGTAATCCTCTTTGCTCTTTCTTGATTATCAATAAAGCTATTCAAGTTTTCCTCCACATTCTTGTATGATTGATGATTTATGCATTTGTGTGGTCAATATACATCTGGTCCTATATTTTTTTATGATAATAGATCTATGTTCTTGGATAGTGTTATGCTGCTTTGATTCTACAAGTACTCTTTGAAGCTGGGTAGACAAGGAGCGAGTGGAAAAGACCTATCAGAAGAGAGAGGAATCGAGCAAGGAACCAAGTGCAAGACAGAGGTTGGTCTCCTTATTCTTCTATTATCTATTTCTCATAAAGGAAAATGAAAGTAGTTTTTAGTTTTTTTGTTTCTAAGGTAGCTACCAGCCTTAGTGGGACTAGAAGCTCTGCATAGACACTAGTTTTCCCGATAACAAAATGGCGACCATAGTGGGAGACGAATAGATTGTTTGTTTATCTACATTTGTTTACTTTATAAACTTACAGACGGAGCCTGAAGTCAAGCCAGCTAGCCTTCGAACTGCATTTGCTATGTAAGTGCAAAGTAGATCAATGCTGCTTTAGTCTATCTCCGGGTTTTGTATATGAATTAAACGGTTGATTTACAAGCTCTCTAATTGCCCTTGTGGTGGCTCTAGTAACCTCTTTAGATCTACCCCTGTGATTGATTTACTGATTACCACTTACTCGGCCTAAATCCCTGAACTAAGCTGCAAACTGTGACCTGGAACCCAGCTAAAGTCTCGTCCCTGGTCCATCACACTGTGTCTTCTTTGAAACCTGAATGCATCGCACTTCCTGAGTGTAGTAGGTGCATTGCATTTCAGTTTTCCTGTGCTATAGGTGTGCTGATTAGACCTCTTATGATCTTAGATTTTAGCTTATGTATTCATTCTTTTTAGCTCTATTAAGGAGTTTTGCTGCCTGTAGTCAGTACACCTCTGTAGAAACCCCCTTCCTTGCCGTTATTCCGCCTCCATTGTGCAAAGAACTGTAAATGTTTTTATGTATTTTTGAGTCATTTTCAGTTCTCTTTTACAAAGAAGTAATGTAATCGTACTGTCATTTCTTGATTTGAAAGTGTCACAAGTGTCGTTTCCAGTCATAGAAGAGAATTTAGTTATTCTTGATAGTCGATTACACTGTTACTCTTGTATTTGATTTGAATTATCAGTTTTTCAAGTGTCAAAAGCAAGTTTTCAATTCCAAATAACAAAGTGTCGTCATTGTCCTCATTTTGTTTTGAAAAGAAGCTTGTTAGTAATTGTCGCTTTGAAAAATAATTCAGATTTGTGCTTAGCTTTCTTTTTATCATTCACACATTAAGAAGGATGAAAACAAATACATGCATGTGCATTTGCATTTAGACTGTTTGTTGGTTTTATTTAGGACAAGTGCATATAGTGTGTGCTCTCTGCTCTATGTTGAAAGAAAATCATCTCTCTTTCCTTAGTAGCTAGGATTTTCATTGCAAAAAGAAGATTAAACGACTGTTTATCATCTTAGATTGCATTTTAGGAATTGTACATCTACATCATGCGGTGAACCTAAAAGGAAAATTTCTTAAGCAAAATCAACCATAAAATAAATTTAATGAATCTAAAAATGCTTTGGAACCTAACGCACAACATCTAGAAGTCTAGGCTAGAGACGTATTCCGGCGTCGTAAAGCCTGGTAACTGTTGTTTTCACTGTTGGTTGGGTGATTCCTCCACTTTGAGACGATAAGTGCCAGTACGGACTTGTGCTCCCACGTACCATCAAGTATATTTTGGGAGACCACAATGGCTTAATCCTTTATCCATAGGAAGTCGTGTCTGCCGCCCTATCGATCGCGATGCACTGAACACAACATTCGGGAAGATTGACTGCTGTACCGTAAAAAGTATTCTGTAGTTTTGCGATTGGTTTGGTAATCCATCTGTCTAGATTTCCAGAGCAGTCCCTTTCATTCCTTTTCAGATTCCTTAACGGAAAAGGTCCATATGAGCCCTTGTCACTTCAAGCTCATTAAAAATCGAAGGCGACTAGAGTCATCTTTTGTGTTTTATCGACTCTTAAAAATTGAAAAAACAAGTTGTGTCAAAGCGTCTAAAATTTATTTTAAACAGAATAATCATCATCTTCCTACGTTGGTCTTAGGTTGAGAAAAATGGAGTCCACCAACCAAGGAGTTCCCCTTGGAGGAAATCCTAGTCCCTTCTCTTCTTGGGGAGATGTTGGTGCACCCCATATGGCCACATTGTCTCTTCCAGGATTGACAATTGGCTTGCCCGTATGGCTCTTCTCAACTTCTATCGTTCAGAACACCGTGATTCCTGAACAATCAAGTCAGCAACTAAACGATACCAGAGTTACCCCCCAACCCTCTACTTCATCCAATTCTTCCTCTCCTCCTTCCTCTTCGCTTGATGAAGCCGGTAAAGCCAAAAATCAAGTAACTGAGAAGAAGAAGGAGAAGAAGAAAGAGAAGAAGAAGAAGGAGCCAAAGGCGAAAAGGGGAAACCAAGCATCGTCTAGCAAAAATCCACACACTGCACTGACCAGGACTAAATCCCCATGTGTCATTTGCAAAGGAGATCACTATCATCGAGATTGTCCTTGCATCCCTCGGATCTTAAGGGACTGGTCTCCTCGTTTTCACAATCCGGTGTCATCAACCTCTGATGATCATGTTCAGTATACACCGTCAACTAGTGAAAGTGAAGCCCCTGGGCAAAAAGGAAAATATAAATTTCCTTGTAAATTGTGTGAAGGCGATCACGCCGTCCACTGTTGTCCCTTCTTAGACGAAGCTAAAATAGTTTTGGACCACCGTCCGGTTTCACCGTTATGGCTTCCTCTTGGATATAAGAAACTCTTGCCGAGTCCGTCACTAGTTGAAAATCCGGCTGACACGCCCTTGTGGTCGGCCGAAGCGTCTATCATTGAAGATAAACCATCTGAATCCATACCAGATGAAAGTCAAAAGGTCAAGGCGGCAGTTGACCCGGTCTTGCCTTCAAAAGGTCCATCTTCAAATGATACAATCATCGAAGAGAACAAGAACGACACCGTTCAAATTCTCTTCATAAGCACAGACTCTGATGAACTTGAGGGCAGTCTACCCGTTCCTTTACCGCAGGGAGGAAGTTCGTCAGAGTCATATCTGGTCGTCTATTCGGCCCCACCTCCAAGCAACCTGGTTGTTTCCTTTGACTGGAATCTACTAGGCAGACCCCGTTTACCGGCTAGTGTACCATTACGAATCATTGCTCAAATATATAGAATGGTCATGGCCGGTACCATCATAGATGAAGGGGATTCTATGAGTATCCTTTCCTCAACTGCTTGGAAAGTGCTTGGTTCACCATCGCTTTTGCCTGAGATGAGAAATATAACAGGCTTTGACAAAGGAACCAGTCAACCGTTAGGGATCCTTCCCGATGTGCCGATAACATTGAGAAGGAAAACCGTTCACATGAACGTAATGGTAGTCCAAGGACCCATGGATTATAATCTACTCCTTGGACGAGACTATCTTTATTGTATGGGAGCCATCATCTCCTCACTCTTTAGAGTAATGTGTTTTCCGCATGAAGGAAGAGTGGTCAAGCTCGTAGACCAGCTTTCATTTCTCGGTTCACACATAGCAAATAGTCATATACCAACCCTGAATGGTCTTTTCACACGAGGAATGTCTCATCAATCCCTAGTCCGTCCTCCTGATGAGCGCGAGTGATTCGGAGGACATGACTGAAACTCAGGGGGCATGCACCCTGGCCTGTTTTGACAGGAAAACCTTGGGTATAGGGTAGGTTTCCGTGGAGGATATATGACTAGTCTGACATGCTCGTCCATTTAGGAAAATGGGATTAGGCTGGAATAAGATTCCCTCGTAAAAGTTATGTGAGTGGAGGCATCTGCGCCGCTCACCTTTGTCTATTTCGGTAGACATCATCGAGGAAGTGTTTTGTCTGTGGTGCAGATAGAATAATCTTTGGTAACATGGAAATTTTTTGCTATACCTGGGGGCATGCAAACCTTTTGGCATGCAAGCGAAGAGCGATCAATTGGTCGTATCCCAACTTACATAAAGAAAGGATCCGGAGCAAAGCTTTGTAAGGTGCAAGCTCCATAAAAATGGCATCTTAGATGGGACATCCTTATTATACGTCTGGATCGAGCACTTTTAACGTGAAATTCAAGCTTGTTAAAAAATAAACATAAGAAATGAGCAAGTGTTTCCCCCGGCATTTAAGCTCATTAAAAAATGAACCACTATCCGGTAAATAACCATCGTGAATGTATTATCATCAGCCTTTGAAGCCTTGGTCGTGTTCTCATCATCACCTCCACTTGATTGTTTACCCCTTTTGAGGAACAATTGCGAAGAGTGATCCTGTTAGCCATCCTTGTGACACTGTTGTGATTGGAAAATTCCAACCCTTACCTAGAATAAACTGCTACTTGAATCTATCACTCGTTCCTCAAAAACGAGTCTCCTTTAAGCTCTTTTCAACTGACTCGTAAAATATGAAAATATTGTTGAGCCATTGGCCTCTCCAGCTCATTAAAGTGACTGGAAGTGTTATCCCTCCTTTAGATTTTAATCTTTTTGGACCTGAGGGATTATTACACAAAAAGATCGAGCGCTTGTTTTGTTCGGCTCGTTAAAATTACCGAAAATTCATCCCTTTTGTATTATTTTATACTTTTTCGGACTTAAGGGATTAGATGACGAAAAAGGATTTTTGTAGTTTCCTTTACGTCCCTTTTCATACTCTCTAAAATTGAAAAGGACCGAGTTATCTTTGTCGTTAAACTCGTTAAAACTGAATAGCGACAAACTTGTCCATAATAGACAAGAACAAGTTTTACTATCGCTAGGCTCGTTAAAGCATAGCGATGGGTTTGCCAAAAGGGAAAATTATAGAACAAGCATATGTTATCCTCCTCAAGCTTGACAAAAATAAAGAGAGGTACTGGTTAGCAGTGACTGGGAAAAAATTGGGAAGAAAACTTGAAGAAACTTTGTTGGTAGTAAGTCGCTCTTGAACATGACACTTTCACTCCGCATCCGAGTCAGGTTGGGTTGTTCCATTCACTGGTCACATCACCATGGTTCTGTCACACCATCCATATTTGGGGTTAATGCTACCAATCCATCATGTCAGTGTCGCAGATATGTTCAAGAGAAGTCGCTAAGAGAATTCACCTGTGTCTCACCCACTGCAATACATTTACGATCCATTCTTTCATGATCGCCATCCTAAACCTTATATCACCAGATCGTTTTCACCTCCATTAAAATCATTTGCTCCGTTCCGTGTCATTGATGTGGCATTCACTAAGGCCCTCCTATGACGGATCGCTTCTTGTCGACATCAGCTCATTATCCAAGAATTCGATCTAGGAACAACCCTTTCAGTACTTTGAAGCTTGCATACCTCAATAGCAAGTTTCTCACTTCTGGCGACAGATTTACATCAATGGCCTTCGACCGAAAGATTTTGTGTGGTGTTCAACGCCAAGTCCCTTATTCACACCACGTGAATTGTACTGTAGTACCTTGAGGGTCATCATCATTATCGGTGATTCTTCCCGCGCTTGTTAACAACTTACATCATTGGCTGGTAATCAGGCGATGTCTTTCCATGTTCGACTCCAGAACATCTCTCACATGGATCGACTTGTACTTTGAGTGAAGATCGAACGAGATTGAAGACCCCGGATCTAGTTTCATCCATCTGGGCTGCGAAATTTATTCAGGAACATAAAGACATCAAATGTACATCACTACTGCACAGATAATCATCCAATATAAGGGATGATGGCTCTACCAGAATCATCAGTCTACACTCAGACGATTGTCTGTCCTATGTACATGAAAATGAATTTATAAAGCTGAGCATGGGAAATGCCCACCTTAGCTAGATCATGAAAATATTATGAAGATAATGATTGTATTGTATCTTATTACAGGTCGCCTTCCAGCTTGAAAAAACTTCGGATCCTCATGATAAAGCATTTCACCCGACATAAAAAGATTAACGACCTCATGCTTTAGGGGGCAACTGTTATAGAAATTTTTGGGCACTGTAACCCCAATCATAAATGTCCATAAACTAAGGGCTCCTAAGTCCCTAAAGGTGTTGTTCCAACCCCTAAAAGAACAAGGTCAACTAATTACAACATCTCCCAGAAGTTCTCCATGAAAAACTACTCAGAACTGGTCAAAACTGGACCATTTCACCTGCTCCATTGTCAAAGTGCGTTGCATCCCACCTGAATACACACAGTAGGTGTGATGCATGTTGAAAAACCCTTCTATGGGGTGTGATGCATGTTGAAAAACCCTTCTATGGGGTGTGATGCATGTTGGAAAACCCTTCTATGGGGTGCGATGGGCGAGAGTGGACAAATGGCAGGGTCAATCCACAAGGTGGAGGAGCATGGAATCTTCCAAAAACTTCTCCTATGACACTTGCCTCTCTGCATTCGACCAGGGATGAGTAAGAGATCATCAATCTCCAAGTGGAATCAAGAACTATCAGAGAGAGGACACTAATCAAATCTCAAAAGCTGACTCATTCCCCTTGCAAACATCTATATATGGATCCCTCATCCCAGAGATCCAGGAGGCTGGAATTTTGTATCTTGTAAGGAAGTGCTGTTGGTTTCTTGGTGCAATATCATAGTGTTGGGTGATCTAAGCTTTTCATGAGGTGAAGAAGGGCTTTCTTGCTGAGAGGATGATGCTGGGTTAGAACAATTGGTTGTAATCCTCTTTGCTCTTTCTTGATTATCAATAAAGCTATTCAAGTTTTCCTCCACATTCTTGTATGATTGATGATTTATGCATTTGTGTGGTCAATATACATCTGGTCCTATATTGTTTATGATAATAGATCTATGTTCTTGGATAGTGTTATGCTGCTTTGATTCTATAGGTACTCTTTGAAGTTGGGTAGACAAGGAAGCGAGTGGCAAAGACCTATCAGAAGAGAGAGGAATCGAGCAAGGAACCAAGTGCAAGACAGAGGTTGGTCTCCTTATTCTTCTCTTATCTATTTCTCATAAAGGAAAACGAAAGTAGTTTTTAGTTTGTTTGTTTCTAAGGTAGCTACCAGCCTTAGTGGGACTAGCAGCTCTGCATAGACACTAGTTTTCCCGATAACACAAACCTCTTCTGGAAAGTTTTTAAAAATGGAGTAGAAGCTTCCAGGTCTAGAAGCTTTGTGAATGGAAGTCTCGTAAATGGTTAGTTGAGATATAACCGAGAGAGACTGTTTGGGCTCCTTTCTCCTATTAAAATGGAACAAACCAAAAGGGATAAGACCTCTCCCATTATAAGAGGATCCATGTCCCCTCTCTCAAGATATATAAACTTCTCCTATTCTAACCTCAGTTAGCTAATGAAAGGGCTAGAATAATCTTCAAAATCTTGATAGCCTAAACAACTCCTGATAGCCTTAGCCTTCTAGTTTGTGCTTGAAAAGGGAGAATAAGTTTGTAGTTTGTTTGGTTTGGAGAAAAAAGAAAGAAGCCTTGAACTTATATTGTTTGAGGTGAATCATGAGATGCTAACAGTGGTGCTAGAACCTGGACATATCGAAGGAAACCTGCAACGCTAAGGCGAAGGTTGTATTTTCCTTTTTGTGATAATAATACAACTGATATTTTGTTTCCTATATCAATCGCATATGGTATTTGGTAGCTTACGACTTCTTAGGCTCTTAAGTAGGTTGAATCTATTGTATGCTATCATGTGTGCTTTTGTTTCTTATCTATTTGTTTCAGGTGCTTGATTGACATTAAGGAGCTGATCGCTGGAGCAAAGACACAAGGACTTCATCAAACAAGGATAAGCAATACAAGAGGTAGGTTCTTATCCATTCTCATTCTAAGGGAACTTATGTTAGATTGTCTTGTTTGTGGCTAGACCTTCTCCCCTGGGCTAGAGGGATTGTCTCTGCTCGCAGAGAGAATCTTCCTACTCCACACACATTCTTCTACTTCTTCCCTGAAGAACTATATGAATGGTTGTCTAAATTGGCTAATAGTCAAGGGACGTGGAGGCTCGAAGGCCCTATAATGTGGACTCTTGAACTGGTGCGACATCTGGAAGCATCAGAAATCAATATCACATGGGCTATGGACCATTGGATTGATCACACATTGGGAAGCTTTGTGACCTATTTCGCGATTGACATGAACATCAACTATAGCGAAGCAGAACGAAGAATTTTTAAAGGACCCCGAGGTAAGTATTTGAACTCACTGAAGACTTGGATTAAAATGTTGATATGTGAAAAGAGGATTATGCAGTTACCTTGATGTTTGGGGCTACACGAAGTGGGATATTCTTTAGAAGAAACGAAGGATCTAGCCCAGAATATAGTCTGCTCATTGAAGCCCCTTCAAGCGACGACAAAGGGACGATGCTGACTACGCCGTGAAGTGAAGTTCAGTTAATAACGTATGGTATCCCAAGGATATCTCATCCATCCACTACACCTCCACCTCCGCCTGATACACCTACACCTTCACCACCTCCATCTCCACCCCCACCATTCAACATGTAAAACACGATGAAAATGCCGATTTTTAAAGGAATAGGAACCGACTATCTAGTACAGTTTTGGTTTGTCGCAGATGCTGTTTGGAAAACACATGAGATTAAAAATGATAATATTAAGAAAGCATAGTTGGTTACAGCCTTACATGACTACGCATAACATGGTATATCAAGTATTGCACTGATAACCCCAACGCATCATTGGCAGATACCCAACTAACTTTGAACAAGGAGGTCAGTAAGCCTAACTTAGAGGCGCAATCAGTAATTGAATTTAATGAAATCTGACAGAAGGTCAATGAGACACCTTGGGACTTTGATTAGAGGTTGAAATGCCTGATCAGGTAGGCTAATATGCAAATCTCAGATTCCTAGCATCATGAATGGTTTTTAGCTTCGCTCTTGCTGCATTTAAGAATACCTCTATCACAACAGAAAATAGCAAAACAAGCGGAAGCCTTGGAGATCGCGATGAGATTGGACGCCTCGCCTATCCAAGATATGAACTTGGGAGTGAAACAAATTCATTCATAGCTGGAGAGCTTGCACTTGGAGTTGTAGAGCTTGAAGAAAGGAAGTGAAACTCATCTGGAGATGTGCGTTGAGATCTAGTGTCTTAAATGTATGAGTCATGTGCATGATAAGGATCATTGCTTGGTCTTTAAGAATTATATTATAGGGGGAGGGCTTGTACCCTTGAAACCATAGAATAATGTGGGGACAATTGTGGGAGTTGCTCTATTTGTCAAGTTACAGGACAACATGCTATTGATAACTGCCATCTATTGCAGAAGTTTGTACAGATCCCTCAGTAGTTATTTTGCAATTTCTGTAAGTCTGTAGGACATGATGAACACCATTGTACGAGTTATGAGATGATGATGGATATAACCCCTACCTATAGAATACAGGCATAGAATTGGCCTCAGGATCAAGGTGCAGGAGAAGCACGTGGAGGATTCCAAGGTTTAGGAGGAGGAAGAGGTGCTAGACCAGGTCAAGGGAGTGGACAAGTAATCTGTATTAACTGTGGCGAAGGAGGGCACTTTGCGCGAGATTGTACAAACCCCATGTATCCCTCATGTCAGTATTTCCGACAGTTTTACCATGTCATAGAGGAATGTACTGTCCTTATGGAAAAGATGCAAGAGAAGAAGGCACAACCCCAGCAACCTACGAAGAACATTCAAATGATGAGGGTTGAGCCCCGTGAAGAGGATCAGAACATAAATATTGTGTTGAGAAGTGGTATGATAACTGGTGCAGATAAAGTTAAGCAGCCTGAGGAAGATAGATGGGTGCACAAGGCTGCTAAGAAGGAAGTGACTGTTTATCTTAATCGCGCTAAGGAGACCTTCATGGAGGCAAAGAAGAACTTCGTTGAGGCCTCCACCTCAGGAAGTCATGAGAAAACACTAAAGGCTAGTGCGACGCAAGAAGTAGATCCTTCAATACTCGCTACCTTTCTGAAGACTTGTATGAAGCTTCTGCATGATCAGAAAATAGTCGAAGGATTGCAAGACTTAATAGACAAATGCGTCAATAAGGAAAAGACTCCTACTAAACAATGCACAGTAAGAAAGATTGGTAAGCATAAAACACGAATGGGGCGTGAGATGAGGCTAACAACACAAATAGGTGATTATGAAATGGACCAGGTAATCTTTGATTTGGGGTCTGATGCAAATTTCCTGCCAAAGAAAACATGGGAAAGGATGGGGAGACTTGTGCTGCAGTGGCCTTCTATTCAGTCGTGCAAGGGAAATCAATACAAGATTATTTCAATGGGCCGCTTATATGGTGTAACAGTGGACATTGAAGGAGTGAGTGTGATGGCTGACTTTGAGGTTATTGAAATAGTGGATGATAGTAACCATACCTCATGCTATTAGGAATTGACTGGGCCATTGATATGAATGGGGTAATCAATTTGAAGAAGTTGAAGATGTCATTTAAGAAGAAGTCACTCAGGGTTATAGTGCCATTAGACCCTACAGAAGGAGCATGTTATACTGAGCCAGTGCGTGACTATGTAGAAAGTGGCAATGATCTTGATCAGATATACAAGATAACAATGCGAGATGAGGATTGGATCAATCCTATAGCTGATGGATGAATTGCATGCGATAGGAATAGCTCCTATGCCTCAGATTTAGATGAAGAGCTTGAACACTAGAATAATAGGATGCATGAAGTATCTACACTCCACTGCAACATGATGACTAAGTCGCTGAGGTGTGTCTCTGCTGAGGTAAGAAATATTTTACATTACGATGGTTTTACTGATGTGGAACTATTTTTGGATGAATTTGAAAGGGAAATATCAGAAGAACAGTGATTCCAGGCACTGGAATTGGTGCTGCACGCTATGCCTGCATGTTGGTGGGGTATGCACAAGGAGAGCTTTGCTGGATGGAAAGAATACAAAAAAATGATGAAGTTAAGGTTCGACTATGTTAATACTAGAATGACAGAAAAGTATAGTGGGAAGGATGATCTGTGCGATCATTTAACACGATGGAATAAGGCCTGGGGAACAGAACCATAGCCAAAATGGTTTCATATCTTCTGTCATATGCTAGATACGATCCCAATGAACGGGTACCTAGAAACAGAGCTCTGCCATGGAACGACTGAATGTGATGTTTGAAGGGAGAGTTTTATATTAACCTTTAGCTTCGAGGATGGGTTTGAAAGAATTGATGAGGAACTACAAGAAATTAAAGAAGTTATATTTAGAACACCAAAGGAACCAGTAGAATGGAATTAGCGAGATTGGAGTACACAGATGTGCCATGGACCGGAATGTTATAATGTAACCATTGCAGAAGAAGAGGATGACCCATAGAACATTACCATTCTAGAAACTGAAGGACAACATGAGGTCGAAGGACCGAAGGTGGCGAACCCAGACACATCAGAGCTTCTAAAAACTTGACAAATAAACATTGGAACTAAAGAAGAACCTAGGTTCGTGAAGATAGGGGACTATTGGGACGAGGATATGGTTGATAAGGTAGCTGAGCTGTTGCACGAGTACCGGGATTTGTTCCCAACAAAGTTTTTAGATTTGAAAGAGATCATCAGAGATTTAGGTGTTATAAATATTACGTTGAAGCCAAATGAGAAGCTTGTTAAGTAGCGCCCTTATCAATTGAATCCAAAATATAAGGAGAAGGTGCACCAAGAACTGGATAAAAGGCTGGAAGCCGGTATTGTTGAGCCGATATAAGAATCAGATTGGGTAAGAACAATGGTGGTCCAAGAAAAGAAACATAAGGGTGAAATCCACATATGTGTAGATCCATGGAAGCTTAATGATGCTTGTGTGTAGGACCCATTTCCGACACCATTTATTGACGAAGTATTAGAGAATGTTGGTGGATAGGAGGCGTACTTGTTTACTGATGGTTTTTCAGGATATCATCAAATAAAGACCGCGTCGTAAGATCAAAGAAAAACAACCTTCACGACTGAGTGGGGTTGCTTTCAATATACAATTATGCTATTCGAGTTGAAGAATGCACCTGCAATCTTTTCCCAGGTAGTGATCGCAACTTTCAAGGAGTTTATTCATAAATTCATGGAGGTATATTTTGATGATTGGACTGTGTTTGGGTTGGTGAAGCGCCATGTTACGAGTCTATGCCTCATGCTGGATACGTGTCAAAGGTATCAGATCGCGCTGAACCTGAAAAAGTGTATATTATGTGCCTTTTAGGATTTTGCTTGGCCATGCTGTATGTAGGCAACGATTGATGGTGGACCCTGCGAAAATCATTGTAATTGTGAACGTGGAAGCACCTAAGAATGTGAAATAGCTACGCGTGACATTGGGACACAATGGGTGCTATAAGAAGTTTATCAAGATATATGCCCAGATAACTGTGCCAATGGAGAAATCGTTAAAGAAAGATGTGATGTTTTGTTGGGATGAATATTGTCAGGGAAACTTGGATGTCTTGAAGGAGAAAATGGTGACAACACCTATTTTGGTATTTCCCAACTAGAATAAGAAGTTCCATGTGCATGTAGATGCCTCTTGTATTACGTTAGGAGCAGTATTAACATAGGTAGGGGAGGGAGAGATTGATCATCCGATAGATTTCTTAAGCAGGAATTTATCCAAAGCTGAGAAGAATTACTCCACCATAGAGCGCGAAGGGCTGGCGATAATCTATGCGTTGCAGAAGTTTAGACATTACTTGCTGGGTGGACACTTTAAAATGTATATATATCATTCTGCGTTGAAGTACCTAGTCAATAAGCCTGTGTTGGGGGGGGGGGGGGAAGATATGTTGATGGTTACTATTTTTCCAGGAGTATGACTTTGAGGTATTGTGAAGCATGAAAGACTGAATGCAGGCCTAGACTATCTATAAAGGATTGAAACAGGTGCGGAACCAAGTAGTTTGGAGGAGGAACTACCAGACACATAGCTCTTTGTGGTGCACATCACAGATGATCATTTTGACGATATTATTCAATTCTTAACAACAGGAACAAATCTAGAAGGTTATTCCACTCAACAAAAGGAGTTAGTAGTTCGCGTTGCAGACTTTTCGGTAATCACAGTTCATTTGTATAAGATGGGGTTGGATGAGATATTGTGAAGGTATGTTCTAGAGTTTAAGCACGCTAGTATCTTGGTTGAAGCCCATGGAGGAGTGGTAGGAGGTCACTATGTAGGGAAAACAACCGCGCGGGAGATTTTGTGTGTAAGGTTATGGTGGCCAACATTACACAAGGATTCTAAGGAATACTACCGGGCGTACAATGCTTACCAATGGACAGGGAAGCCTTCACGAAGGGACGAATTACCTTTAAATACCCAAGTTTCATTACAGGAATTTGAGAAATGGGCCATTGACTTTATAGGTCCCATACAATCGCCAGGAAAGAAGACAGGCACATGGTATGTCATTACTACAATTGAGTATTTAACCAGGTGGGCAGAAGTGCAGCCAGTGAAGGATTGTACAATGGCCACTGTTGCGAAGTGTCTATTCGAGTATGTCTTAACAAGGTTTGGTTGTCCTAAGATTTTGATAAGCGATAAGGGTACCCATTTTTTGAATGAAACAATCAACGTGATGCTGGAAGAATTTCAGGTGTACCATTAGAAGGACACACCATATCACCCACAAGTGAATGGAATGGTGGAAGCTTTCAACAAGATTTTGGAGCATGAATTGACAAAGGTATGCAACACACAACAAAATGATTGGGACATGCACATACTTGTTGTGTTATGGGCTTATAGGAAGACCTGCAAGAAGTTGATAGGCCAAACATCATTTAGGTTGGTTTATGGAATTGAAGCATTAATGCCTATGGAGTATATCATGCCAAGTTTATGTATTGTAGCATTAACAAAGATGGCGGATCACGAGACCTTGGAGGAATGGCTTGCACAGATCATGGAGTTAGAAGAAGACTGCTTCCTTGCAGGATTTCACTAGCAAGTGCAAGAGGAACGTGAGAAGGCATGGCATGATCAACATATTAAGTTGCGCACGTTCAAGGTGGATGATTTAGTGCTATTGTATGACAACAAGTTCACGAAATTTCCAGGAAAGTTTCAAATGCATTGGTTGGGGTCATATGTTATTAAAGAGATCATAGATGGTGGCGTAGTTCAGCTCGTGAAAATGAATGGTGAGCCATTCCCTGGAAAAGTGAACGGAAGTAGGTTGAAGCTGTACACATGGGATCCTGCCCCTACGAAATGACTATATGGAAACATGACAATCTTAGTAATATAGGCAGTTGCAAGGGATCGTAGGACTATAAACTAAGCTGCCCGACAGAATGAAGAACATGGTAGAGAGGTTGCGCGGGGGATGACAGGGGTGCGACTGGTGAAGCTGCGCTGGAGGAGCTGTGCCATGGAGAATGGTGCCATGTAGAGGGGACCAAAAGTAGTCATTGGGGTTACTATTCATGATTTGATGGCCAAAAATTAGTTAAGAGGAGCGGGTAGGCTCCATTTATGGCAAAAATCTTTGGAGATCTGCCACCAAAGATGCATTTATTATGAGAATTTGGGGGGAGCAGTCATATTTGAATTCAAAACTTCCTATAAATTACACGTGTTTGTCCACCAAAGAACACTTTGCATTATGAGAGTTGTCTTGATGATTTGCTGTTTGATGCTTATGAATTGTTAGTTATGGGAGGAGTTCATGATGCGCCCTTCATTCGCAAATTACACCGCAGAATCCAGAGAGCTGTTTATAGAACGGATGACTACTACAAACCCTGTAGAAGCCGTAAGTTACGAAGCCGTTGTTTCTGATGCATCAGGCCCTAAGAGTTCAAGTATGGAGGCAGAAACCCCTGTGCCTACCACGCCGTGGTAGCTGAGGTTGAAGGAACCTGCCACAAAAGAGAAGTAATCAACTACAAATGAGAAGCAAAAGAAGTCGATGTCGATGAGGCAGTCATTGAGGAAGACCATCGAAGTGTGCCAAAATGAGAAAAATGACAAACAACCAAAGCAAGTGGTTGATTTGGAAGAGGAGGAATACCAAGGAGTGGAGGAGTTGGATGCGAAGGAGGCCGAGCCCATTACATGGCTCCCAACGTATATCCCTTTGTCAAAGGTAAAAAGAAAGGTTACCAAGGACCCAAATTTCGGGAAGTTCATTGTATTGACTCCCCTGTTTCCTGAATAGGGGGAATTTGAAGGCATGTTCCTAGCACACATTCCTGTTATGAAAATGGAGGATTGGGACCTCGTGGACCACAAGAGGTTCCCACATTTGGCGACCAACAAATATATGACCAAAATTTACTATGAGGAGACCGAGGTTACGCGGTTAGAGCCCATGAAGTGGGTTAGAGGTGTTGAGCAGGCTGGGCTGCTACATATGCTCTATGTGCTGCATTATCATTGATCAACTATCAACATGGTGTGTGCACGTCAGTTCCTCACGCTGGTGCACGATGGGTGCCTTTGGCTTGGGGAGCCCATCCCGATAGTGGACATGTTAATCCATATCATAACAAAGTTGCCTTACAAAGGAGCAACCCTTGCCAAGGAGTTGTTCAAAAAGTGTGCAACAAGAAATGCTTGTTGAGAATGCAACAAGATGATGGAGCTTAGTGAAAAGAGTTGCCTTCACTAAGTGGGCCCGTATGCAAATTATGGCGCAAGTTCTATTTTTGGATCCCATAAGGGATGATCACAACAGGAGTGACCACAGAAAGGATGATCACAGCAGGAGTGACCACAGCAGGGATGATCATAGTAGGAGTGACCACAACAGGAGTGATCACACCAGGAGTGTTCACAGCAGGAGTGATCAAAGTCTATTTTTAGACTGGCTGTAAAAAATAGAAAAGTCAAATATTATTGTCTCATAATAATATTTGGACTATAAACTTGATCTTATTCTCTTGGAGCACTTCAGTTTGAGCTACAGATGTGGCATATGCAGCTGTCAGAAGGAAGTACGCTTTCTTTGTGGGTCATTTGAGTTGTTGCATGCATGACTTTAGTTAGAACTCAATCAATTGAGTTTGGTGGATTTGATTGTAGAGTTGATGGAGTTGTGTTCAGTTTGACTTGGTTAAACTAGTTGTAATTAGTCTAACTGAAAATAGACTAATGATGAGTTGTTAAAATAATTATTAACTCATAATGCAACTATAGAATACATCAATTAACTCAGTTGCATGTCAGTGCATGTTCAGTTCAACAGGGATAGGTGTTAGAGGATCAGATTTCTATCAGTTGTGACTATAGTTGTGCATGAGGATTTTCACAATCAAAGGGATTGAGTATGACAATGAATTGGCAAATACCAAGTATTATAGCCTCTGCTCACATCTTTCCCAGTGTGAGTGATTATTTGGAGGTTAAATACGAGTTTGGTAAACCATTCTCATTCATTCTCAGTAGGTATTGTGCAGTGAAGGCAGGCAAGCAGCGGAGGAGATTTGGAGATCAGATCTGAGCTATATTGTGTGTAGCATGTGGAGATAGTACTGAGTACTTGTGAGGAGTATTGTACTATGTATTGTTACATGATTCAATCACTATAATATACAGATAGTTGGGGTTTTTAGCGAGATGCTTTCCCCAGGAAAATACTGTGTTGATATGTGTGATTGATGCTTCTATGTACGCCTGTGAATGTTTCTGCTTCTATAAGTTGATGATCAACGTAGAGGAGGTTATATATTATGCATGTTCTGTTTATAAGTGTATAATCAAGATAATATTTGTGAATATGTGTCATATTATTCAAAATTTCTACATGGTATCAGAGCTGCTTGATTTGTAGAAGAGATTTTTACAGGATATCAAGCGAGGATTGATCATCGGATCTATTATTCAGAAAGTGTTTACATTTTATTTCTTCAGACAGAGTCTGTAATCGGGCCAAGTAGCCTCTGGATTCATCCTTCTTTTGGAAGGTGAGATATTCGGTGAATGCCCAGACAGTTAATCTCTCTACAAGAAATACTTTGTTCTCACGAATTCTAGATCGGAAGTGGTTGAGTTTTTTGAGCTGGTGGAATTCGAATTTAATTCCAAAGAAAGAGATAAAACTCAGAAAAATTAAGTGTGAGAATGGAGACAGCATGCCCCAGTATCTCACGAAGTTCAGCTAATGCCGGGATGAGCTGGGAAGTGTGGGGGTGACTGTCGGATGAGGATGGTGAGTCTAGCACTCCTTGACCTTCCTAAGAGTTGGCATAGCTACCAGGACTCGGTGAATGGAAGGGAGAAACTGCCAGGATGGGAGAGACTTTGGTCGGATCTTGTGCAGGAGGAGATTAGATGGCGCACCAGAGATAGTTCTTCATCTATGCATGATAAGGAGAATTGTGCCTTAGCGAGTAAGGCGAAGAAGGGAAAGAAGAAGGTTTCTCTTTCTGAATCTAGTTCTTCTAGTGATGGGAAGAAGGTTGACAAGTCGAAGGTGAGATGCTTTTGTTGTCATGAGGAGGGTTCACGGGTCAAGAACCTATATGCTCTTGAGGTTCAAGATGCATGCAAAGCCTTGAGCAGCGAGGCAATTGATGGAGACTTGGTGGTTGAGAGGGAAGGTATGTTACCTTTCAACATGCAGAGCCAGAAGAAGTCTCAGACGATTTTGGAGGAGCCACGATTGGTGCAGCAGCTTCAGGAGGTTGTGGAGGAGCCACAACAAGGGAAGCTGAGAGGAGGTTGAGTAGAGACATCTACTCATGCAGAGATCTCCAGTAGGGGGAAACTTCGAGCCAGGTGGGCTGAGGGATCACATGCAGCCATACCTCTAGGTAGGAGGTGGGGCAATATAGAGTGATCGTCCCAAGGAGGAGGGGCAAGATCCTTGAGGTACCCAACCTCTTAGATGAGACCTTGCTATGGGAGCCCCAATGTGTAGTAGCAGGAACTGACTGATTGGGTAGAGACAGATGCGGATGGAGCGGAAGAGAGAGCGACAGTGCAGGGAATCCCAGGACAGCGCATAGCTAGCAGGCTGCAGCAATGCGAAGGTACAAGTGTTTTTCACAGTGCTAGGTGGCACAGAGAGGTGTGCAATGGTGCGAGATGCATGGAGATGTTGCAGTAGTGTAGATGTCAGAGAGGGAGCACTTGTCAGCAGCAAGTAGAGCTTCAGCATCAGAGGGTGTTTCTAGCCCAACAGGGAGGTCAGTTGGGAGGTGCAGTGCGGATGCAATGCTGGGAGATAGAACTAGTAGCAGCACGGATGCAGTCAGAGATCAAAGTGACAGAAGCTAGAGCAGTCAGATACTGAAGAGCACAGAGATGCAGAGTTTTCAGTCGACAGAGGCAATAGCAGTCAGAGACTTTGATGACAGAGCAAGTGGACCAGCCAGATGTTTTGCATGGAGAACATTCCAGAGTTACAGGATCGGGTTTGAGAGGAAGCATTTCTTGGTTAGAGGGAGTGTTGAAAAAGTGTGCAACAAGAAATTCTTGTTGAGAATGCAACAAGATAATGGAGCTTAGTGAAAAGAGTCGCCTTCACTAAGTGGGCCTGCAGGCAAATTATGGCGCAAGTTTTATTTTTGGATCCCAGCAGGGATGATCACAACAGGAGTGACCACAACAAGGATGATCACAGCAGGAGTGACCACAGCAGGGATGATCACAGTAGGAGTGACCACAGCAGGAGTGATCACAGCAGGAGTGATCACAGCAGGAGTGATCAAAGTCTATTTTTAGACTGGCTGTCAAAAATAAAAAAGTCAAATATTATTGTCTCATAATAATATTTGGACTATAAACTTGATCTTATTCTCTTGGAGCACTTCAGTTTGAGCTACAGATGTGGCACATGCAGCTGTCAGAAGGAAGTACGCTTTCTTTATGGGTCAGTTGAGTTGTTGCATGCATGACTTCAGTTAGAACTCAATCAGTTGAGTTTGGTGGAGTTGATTGTAGAGTTGATGGAGTTGTGTTCAGTTTGACTTGGTTAAACTAGTTGTAATTAGTCTAACTGCAAATAGACTAATGATGAGTTGTTAAACTAATTATTAACTCATAATGCAACTATAAAATACATCAGTTAACTCAGTTGCATGTCAGTGCATGTTCAGTTCAACAGGGACAGGTGTTAGAGGATCAGATTGCTATTAGTTGTGACTATAGTTGTGCATGAGGATTTGCACAATCAAAGGGATTGAGTATGCCAATGAATTGGCCAATACCAAGTATTATAGCCTCTGCTCACATCTTTCCCAGTGTGAGTGATTCTTTAGAGGTTAAATACGAGTTTGGTAAACCATTCTCATTCATTCTCAGCAGGTATTGTGCAGTGAAGGCATGCAAGCAGCGGAGGAGATTTGGAGATCAGATCTGAGCTGTATTGTGTGTAGCATGTGGATATAGTACTGAGCACTTGTGAGGAGTATTGTACTATGTATTGTTACATGATTCAATCACTATAATATACAGATAGTTGGGGTTTTTAGCGAGATGCTTTCCCCGGGAAAATACTGTGTTGATATGTGTGATTGATGCTTCTATGTACGCCTGTGAATGTTTCTGCTTCTGTAAATTGATGATCAACGTAGAGGAGGTTATGTATTATGCATGTTCCGCTTATAAGTGTATAATCAGGATAATCTCTGTGAATATGTGTCATATTATTCAAAATTTCTACAATGGAGGGAAAAGTGGGCAACAAGACTTAGCAAACAAGATGAAGAAAGAGTATGGGCTTATTAAGAAGTTGCACGAATATTCTATCCGCTCTATTCAGGACTAGGCGGTGCAATTTGCCACTCAGATTCTTGCGGGAAAAATCTCGAGGAAGTGCCGTTCGGATGAGGTTCCGACGTTGGTAGTATCATTAGCAGCCCAGTGTGCGAAGGGAGTCCAATACAATTGGGCAAAGTATCTATGCAAGGAGTTCCTCGCAAATTGTTGAGAAGCCCAGGAAAAAAGCAAGCCATTTCATTATACCTGAATTTTATTATCTATTTTATTGGCAACATGGAAGTTGTCGGAGGACAACCAGTTTCCTCCACAGGAGAAAGATTTACCCGAATCAGCAAAGTTCGCTTCACTGTGGGCGACCAAGGATCCAGAGCAGATCAAAGAGTCCAAGATTTTCTGGATTTTGATGGAGATGGACTTGTGCATAGTCATTAGTTAGAGACCAAGGTTGTCCCCAACCTTGTTTGCACAATTGATGGCCTTCACAGAGTTCAAGGCCGAATTCCACAATGTGTCTATCAGAGTGTAGAAGGACCCAAAGCACCTATGGCACAAGCTACCATATATGGTATCTAAAACAAACGTACATGAGATCGTGGGGACCCACAAAGCTTGATGTGGGTACGAGCAAAGGTGCAGAGAGCTCTTCTACGCAGAAACGTAAGGATGTAACTCAAAAGGCTATATGCACCTTGGGTGAGCAGAAGAAGAAAGAAGTTGTTGCTAAGGCAGCTGCAGAGAAGGAACGGGTGGAGAGAGAGTGCACTGCCAAAGAGGAGGCAAAAAAAGAACATCAGGATACAAAATAAGGTGAAAAGTCAGCCTCATAACACACATATGAGCAGGAGCTATCAAAACAGGCAGGAGGTGGTGGTGAGGAGTAGAGCACTCCTTTCACCTTGAAGAGGCACGACCAGGAGCAGACAGGTGGACAACGAAAAAAGCATAAGTCTAAGAAGAAGACACACATCGACCCAATGGTGATGATAGAAGGTGATCTCGATGAGATCGGTGACAAGGTGAGAGATAAAATGACTGACGTGTTGCAACAATTTAAGAAACAGTGTATGCAGATGCTAGGGAGCGTCCAAAAGGATCTATGCGAGTTGCAGATCTAGGCTAGAAGGATTCAAGTAGCCGTCAGGAAAGTGATTGGGGTGCAAGCGAGCCTGACACAAGGAAGTGGAATAGTGGCAGAGTTGGAACAGACTCTGGACCTCAGAGTCATACCATTGCCAGAAGGGTCCATTCGCATAGAGTTAGATGAGGATCACATTGCGATCAACATAGTGAAGGACATGGGGCTGAATTTGGCTGCGTTGCTACTCCAGATCCTCCATGCACTGCATCAGGGGGTTTCAAATGAGTTGAAGATCAGAGAGCAGCGTGCCCTCACTGTCATAAGCGAGTTTAAGGTCAACAATGAACATATTTTCACAAAGAAAACTCATGCGCTGAAGGAAAAGGAGGAGCTGTAGACACAATGTCAGAGCTTGGAGACAACGATTGTGAAGACCTGCAAAACAATACCAGAATTGAACATCCCTAAGGATGCCGAAGCTTCAGCATAAGTAAGAAAATTGGCTGCTGCAGTATGTGCTTCAAAGAAGGAAGTCGACAGGGTTACTTCTGAATTCTAGATGAAGATAGCATAGTTGAAATTAAAGTTGCAGCCTACGACTCCGCTAGAGGTTCGGGAGCAACGCGGAGCAACAATCAAGGAGCACATGAATACATTGGATTTCGCAGTCACTGACTGTGCAATGATGTTCGATGGGACAATCAAATTATGGACAAATATACATGAGGACCCAAACTTGAAAAAGTTGAACATCGATGTCCGAGAGACGCAACATAAGTATGATAAGGTCCGATCGACTAAGCGCACTTTGGCGCCAGTGCAACGCCTCACGAAGTTATAGGAGGTAAAGTAGCTACAAGCACAAGTGGAATAATTGCAAAGGAAAGAGGCCATTCTAAAGGCCAGATGACAACCATGGCTAGAGGAAGCTTGTCTGCTTATCCAGTCACTTCAAGAAAAGCTAAAGGTGCTACAACAGACACAGAGGACAATGCGCCTAGCAGTGGAGGGCTCGACAACAGAAAAGTTGGTGGAAGAAGTGAAGTAGGCTGCGACACAAAGTGTCACTGAAGTTGTAGTGTTATAGTTTGAGCTTGGTGATCTACACAACAAGATCAAGGCGCTAGCTAAGTTACTCAAGGGAAAGTCACAATCTTTGTATTGGGGGCCTATTGGGATAGGGTCCGTAGGGTTAGTTTTGGGGTTAGTTAACCAAATTGTTGGATAAGTTTTTGTAAAAGATGTAAAGTCTCCATGAAATGTGGATGCGTAGCATGTTGGTAGATAGGAGTCAAAGGGGTCTTAGCCCCTTTTTTGGGTTGGTTTTAAGATTCTCCCATGGTTCGTGGACCATGCTATTGTATGGAATAAATCTATAAATAGTTGAGTCATAGCGAGTCTTAGAGATAACTTAGAATGAAGAATTGTGAACTTTGAATGTGTTGTAGTGGCTACAACCACCCTCCAAAATTTGTTCTTAGCCTATTTTGGAGCCTCACTACCAACCTTACACAATGCTTTGTATTGCTTCGTCAAGTACTCAATCTTTAGTGTTTTCCTCGCACAAAGGCAGCCTGTCGATCACAGTTGATCCAATCCCCTCACACGATGCTTACCCAGACTTGGTCTAGTTGTAGGCTAAGCAGCTTCCCCTTGAAAATTGTGCATTTCTGGAGGAAAACCAACCTTCCTCTAGGAATTACACAATCCTCTCTGACAGCCTGTTGGGCTCCAGGATTGTGCAATCCTGCCAACCAACCCTCCTAGCAGGATTTGCATAAATTTCCCAGCAGCAGACTGTTCATCCTAGGATTTGTGCAAATCTGGGCAGCAATTAGCTACTTTGCCCAGAAATTGCGTAAACCTCCTACGCAGTTAGCCCAGCTCCCAGCCAGGAATGCGCATTTTTCCCAAGCAGTTGAGCACTTGAATGCATGGACAGTCCGGTTGACCAGTTCCACCCGGGACCGAGGAAACTTGACTTGGATGCATGCATGACTTGATCTTCCTGGAATAGAAAGAGACAACATGCAAAAGGCATCCCATGATTTAGGGATCTATTTTTAGCAGCCGGGGGTTACATTCAAAGTTTTTTTAGAAGTTTCCCTCCAAGTGTCGCTTTTTCCTAGATTTGTGGCATGCGCATCATGAGACCAAACTTATTTATTCTACACATTAGAGCTCATTCTCACATCGATCTTGGAGCTCTAACATCCCACAATACATCCAGGACTCTTTGACACATTCGACTTAGCTATTCACGGGTAAGTGGCCTCAACTTGTCTTTTCAACATTTTTGTCGCTTTTTGGTTGTGTGAGTGATGTTTGCTTGATTTCTTTGAATGCATGCTATTGTTTACATATATTCTAGCTTCTCCTAGCTCTGTTTCATTTTTCGTTGCTATCTCACTGCTGTCACACATTGCGTGAAACTGTTTTGCACGGACATTCGCCCAACCGATGAACTGCCTCACCCACATGCATGATGATCTATCTGCAGATTCTTTCATTCATGTTTTGCATGCATTGTTAATCACTTTTGCTGTCACTTAATTTCACCATGCATTTCATTGTCTTACTTGCTTTTAGTTGCCCGTTGGCGAGTCGGGCCAACCTTAGCCTGGTCTCTGCATTCACCAAGGTTGCATTACGCAATCTGGGGAAGGAAGGCTCACCTTCCTCTCCAGATTTGCGCATTCTTGACTAGCACTGGCCTCTAGGACTATTTTGCACACTTTTGGAGGACAATGGTTGCTTGGCCCAAAAATTTGCGCAAATCTGTCCCTGGGCCAGCAGTCCTTCCCATCTAGAATTGCACATTGTATAATCCCAGCAGCTAGCTACCTGACTGGATTGTGCATTTCACAGATCCAACTGGCAGTCTAGCCTCCTAGACAACCTAGACTGCCTTTTCCGTAGTTTTGGTAGCGAGTCACCCAGCCTCCTAGTGAAATTTGTGCAATCTCACTCATTAGTTCCCCAGGTATGTGATGTGTACTTCCCCAAATTTGCTTTGTTTTCACTGACATATTTCTCGCCATGCATGTTGTTTGTTTCTAGATCTTTTAGGTGTTCATCTATCTCAATGACTTCCAAGAGGATAGGATCTCAGGACACTGATGGTATTGCAGTTGGTGCAACAGTTAAGCAGGTGTCCTCAAATTTTCCGATCTACAAAGATACAAAGTTGTATCTAGACAAGGACACCAAATTGAAGTGGCAATAGGTGAATGAAACATTCGCAGGTACTTTTGGGGAAGACCTTGAAGACCGTCAGGTGTACGTGAACATTCATAAGTCCAGCTTGTACAAGATTTCATGTAGATACCTTACATTCCCATACACGGACATGATTCACTGGATTGTTTCTCACAATGACTCCGAGACGATGACCTTGAGCAGTGTCAATGGGATGAAGCTTGCAACCTTCTGGGCATGAGATTACGATGAGATGTATCAGATGACTGAGCCCATGACTGTCATGACTCCATTCAACTTGCCTAACAACATAGCTCACTCCAGAGACATTCTAAAGGATTGGGTAAAGGAGCCAGCTTACTTTAGGATGACACCCAACTAGATCTACAAGACAAAGATATTGAGGAAGGTGTACCAATACTTGGTCATATTCGCATGTCGACTAAGTGGCCAAGCTGTCACACGGAATCTGTCAAGGGTGCGGACACGACTGACCTTCCTAGAAGTCTAAGACATTCTAATGACAAACAAGACAAAATGGAGTGATCTTTCTCTAAATACACCTTTTACAACATGAAAACTACAAGTGTTTAGGCTTACCTTATTCCAAAACGCTGTTGTTGAAGTCCGTTCTTGACGATCCGGATGAGCTCCTCCTTCAAGTCAATTCCTGCAACCACAAACAATCAAACAATTACCAAGCACTTGCATTTCATATAATAAAACATATATTCAACATGCAGACCAAGGAACACATGAAATAACTCATTAACACAAGCTATTGAGAAAAATAAACCAGTTTGTATTAATAACGAAACAAAGAAACTCTTACAACCTGGCCTTGGTGTTGTGCAAGTTCCTCCCAGGGTCCATCAAGGGTTTTCCTCTACTTTGACAAAGCTCACCCTCTCCCAAGTAGAATCAAGTGAAGACAATCTCTCCTCACAAAGGCTCTAATGGAAGACCTAAATCCTGCAGCATTTACCCAAAGAAAATGTATAGCTCCAACCTCCTCTCCTTTTGGCTCAATGCCTTTATTTATAGTGCTGTAAAGAGGTTATTCAGGTCCACTATCAATGGGATCATCCCCCTCTTTGGGTGGGATAGCTCCCTTATTGATGGGATAAGTTCCCCCTTAATAGAGATACATGAACCAACTGGAGGCGCATCCATTTCATCAAACCGACCTCTAGAATGTTCTAGAAGTAACCACAAGTAACTTTTTCAAGATAAAACTCGCGCATTTTGCCTTTTACAGAGGGACGCACCTGTCCCTTAACATACAGAGCGTCCATGGACGCATATTTTGTGAACATGGTCAGCGTCCCCGCAGGTAAGGCTAGAGAGAACCTGCGACCCCAGAGATAAACATAGTTTTTACAAGACTTTCTCTCTTCTTTGAGTTTGAGATGGATAACAGAGGCATGAGACTTGCCTAAGAGGGTAGCATGACTGTTGATTTGAGCCATACTAACTGTAAGTAGTCAAGGTGACATTTTTTAGTGTAACAGATTGCCCCCTAAAGTGCGAAGCCTGGAATAGAATAGGGTTTTGTAATTCTAGGAAGGGTGAAGCGCTTTATCATTTCAAGGATTGCCTTGTGGATGGCCTGGTTGGAACCTGCAATTTTCAACACAAAATACATGGATAAGATTATATCATCACTGAGGTAGGCATTCCCATACTCAGATTCAAAACTTTAACTAATGGACTAACTATTCTGATACAGGAATGATCTTGCAGTACATCATTTTTATAGACTTTTGTAGACACAGTATGGACGCAGCCATCTGTTTATGATTAGTCTACATAGATAATGAATACAAAACTCCTCGCAGCCTGGATGGTAGAAACTAGATCCAGGGTCTTCACTTCTACTTCCCGAATTGGTACGATTCTAGCCATGTGATTAAATGATTCGATGTCGAACATGGTAGAAACCACTTGATTACCAGTCAATGATGTAAACTGTTAACAAGCGTGAGAGAAACCACCAGTAATGTCAATGGTTCTCAAAGTACCAAGCACAACCCGTGAAATGTGAATAGATGTTTTGATGTCGAACACTTCACGGAATCCTCTGATCGAAAGTCAATGATGTAAACTGACGTCAAAGGCGAGAAACCTGCCATTGATGCATGCAGACTTCAAGGTACTGTCGATTCCTAAGTCATCTTTCTAGATAATGTGTCGATGTCGATAGAAAGCGACCCGTTGCAGGCAAGCCCGCAACACGAAATCATTGTTCAAGTTGAAGAAATGTTGCTGTAAGGACTGACTCAGGGATGGTCAAATGGATGACAAGTATTTTGCAGATGAAAGTTTTTGCTTGCAGACCTCTTGAACACATAACGACACAACAGATGGCTTGGTGACGTATAACTCAAAGTTAACCCCTGGAACCCGGTTAAAGACTTTCAAAGTGATTTGGTCAACTGTGAGGTAAAAGATTTCCCAACCCAGGTGAATGAAAAGTGTCGTGTTCAAGAGTGGTAATAAAGTTTCTTCTGAGACAAAAGGTGACAAACAGGTTCATTCTTCTCTCTTTTCCCCCACCATTTCTGGCAAGTACCTCTTTATTTTTAACAAGCTTGAGGAGGATAACATATGCTTGATTATAAGCTCATCCTTCGGACGAGTCCAACCTAGTTTAAATTCGAACCCTAGGAAGGAGTGGTTCGTTCCTGTTTGTAATTGAACAGGTCCTCTACTGTAAAAGTTTAACGAGCCCAGTATAGGAGAAACTCGGCGTTTTTCAATTTTAGAGAGTCTGAAAAAACTAAAGGAGACTCCACGTTGAACTTTTTCGTATATTTGTGTCCCTCAAGCCCGAAAAAGTATAAAATAATACCTGGGGGAACCGCTTGATCTTGCGACCAAGGAGTACTTTCATAATAGTGTCGTTAACCTGAAAAGTAAAAAGCGATCAAGGACACGTCGTTTTATTTCCTTATCGAGTTCGAAACGACAAAAACCCGGCAATCTTTTCCTGATTTTGCGGTCAGAAAAGAGCTAAAAGGGGACCGTCTTTTAATTCCGTTTTAACGAGTGAAAAAGAAACACTCGGCGATCTTTTCATGTTTTAGGAGTCAGAAAAGGGCTTAAAAGATGACTCTGATATTTTGTTTGTGAAAAATTACAATTTCCCTCGAAATCCCTTTGTCCTGCACAAAAGCGACACATTACTCATACCTGTTTAAAATAGGCAAAAATACATTCAAAAACATCTTTTCATGGTAAAAAATGAACTAATTCATCCAAAAAACCTATAAAAAGACCTTTTACCATGTCATTTTTACCGTTTCACTGTTGAGGTTGAAAAAGGAGCTTTTGACAAGAAACTTCCCGTGGTCGCTGCGGAAAATCTGACCGTTGGAATCGAACGCCGTCTCATCCAGGTATTTTACACATCCTACTCTGCATTTCTATCCGTTTAGAATCAATTTTTAGGTTTTAGTTTCATTTTTTGGGGGGGTTTTGGTTTTGGAATGCGCCTCTCGGCGGACGCAGGTGCCCTTCGGGTGACCTGCGTCCCCCGACTTTTTCTCATACGGGAAAACGGTCGGAAGACGCAGCCCGCCTTCAGGCCAGCTGCGTCCGGGCGCCCTGTGCTACAAAGCCGGGGTGCGTCCTCCGAGAAACGCGCATTTCAAAACCCCAACTCTCTCAAAAAACCACCAAAAATTCCCAAATTAATTTCTAATTGCTATTTTTGATATGCAGGGCATTAATCATGTTAGACTGGAGAGAAAGAGAGCATGTAGAGGAAGATGAAGCTGCAATAAATCATCAACCTTCCCTGGATGCCCTAAGAGCATGCGGATTATACAAATATTGGACCATACCGGGCATGAGGGGCCAGGTAAGATTCTTGGAATGGCTGGTTGAGCGATGGAACGTACAAGAACAATGCTTTTACATAGGAGGGCACCAGCTCGAGATAGAGCCCTCGGATGTATACTTTCTCACTGGCTTGCCAAACAGAGGTGAGCAACTCAGTCTTGCGGGGACTAGGCCGGGTGGCCAATCCCTTGATAGTCTCCGCGAGAATTGGTGCACACCTGGGGCTCACCATTCAAAAGGCATAGAGATAAAACACATCACTCTACCGGAACTCAAAGTCATAGCGTTCACGGTTACCAGAATTTGCGGCGCGGCCGCTTTACACATTGCTTCCGGATCCCAAATGCGGATGGCAATTGACTGTTACCAAGGCACCATTTTCAACTGGTGTGAAGCTGTGTCGGCTCATATGAAGAGCCAACTGACCAAGGCAAAGAACGGACGACTAAAGACTTTTGGATATGGGCCTATAGTCGTGAGCTTTGCCTTGGAGAGAATTCCAATGCTGATCCCTCAGCAACTCACTGTTGATATCTTGGGTCCTCAGCAGCCAAAGCTGATACGATGGGTTGCGGTGATGGCCCGGCATCCTGACGAGGGCGCGACAGTAGTTCGATTCTCAGATAGTTATTTTGACTGGTTAGAGGGCCAGCTTTTTGTGATACAGGACTTTCCGTATGCCGGAATGGATTTCAGAGGTGATCCGGACATGGTTCTTCCACAGGGAGAACAATGGGACGACAGAGGTACTTTTTATTTTCACAAGTTTTCTAGTTATGTATTTTTTGTATTTTTTATATATATCGTCTCAAAACTAATAGTAAATATTTCAAAATGCAGATGTTGGTCCACAGCGTCCAGCCAACCTCCGGCCTTATGATAGACTACATCCAGCTGCACCGGTACCGGCCCCACAGGATGCGACAGCAGAAGTACTAGCTGAGTTGGAGCATGATCTAGAGCGTCTCACGGCAGATATACCTGAGACTACTATGGACGACATTCCTATCAGGCTTCAGCGCTTCGTAGTCGCGGTCCCTGGACCGTTTAGGAGATTTTTGCGTAAGGTAGCCCGCGCAGTGGTGTCGTACAGAGAGCACCACCAGTGATTGACTAGTCACTTTTGTAGTCACATGTGACATTTTTGACTTTTTGTACTATCATTTTGCCGATCATAAGGTGTTTTAAACCTATGATCGAAGACGATGTATATATTTTTTGACACACTTCTATCTATATATATCACTATTACCGGCTTATCTTGTTTAACATATGTGATGAAATGTTTTTAAATTTACTTGCATGATTATCGTAAATGTCTGTCCAACATTCGAGAAGCAATTGCATCTGCTAATGTATTCAAAGACCTTGGAATATGTTGATATTCAATGTAATCAAATTCACGTTCCAAGAGACGCACTCTCAAAAACAACCTTAATAACACAGGATTTCTAATGGCATAAACTCTATTAAGCTGTAATACAACAAGTTCAGAATCTAACCTCACTATCAAACGTCGAATTCCAAATGAAATAGATTCGGATAATAATTCAACCACTGCACTGTATTCTGCAATGTTATTCGTTGTTTGACCGAGGCTTACCCCATGCATAGAAACTAACTCGTCAGAGGGCGAATAGATAACCCAAGCTGCGGAAGAGATATTCCGTGTATTACGACAAGCACCATCAGCAAATCCAATGTATGTTTGGAGAGGCGTCGACATCTACAATATCAAGAGTAAAACCAAGATAAGCCAGAATAATGACGAAAAACCACACTTGCTAAGCTAAGCACACTGACTAAACTAACACACTTGCTAGCTAGAAAGAAAATCTAACCTATCTAAAAATTTCTCCATACCCATCATTTTAAGCATAATACCTCTTTAGGTAAAGTCCATTTCTGGGTTTACCCAAAGAGTCCCCATCAAAATCAACTAACTCATAAGCCCCTTTTGCTAGCTTTCGCTTTACAATGTAGGGCCCATGCCACATGGGAACGAATTTTCCGGCACCTAGCTTATCGTTAGCTTGATCATATAATAGTACTAGGTCTCCTTCCGAAAAACTTCGAGGGGTTACATTTTTATCGTACTGAGCTTTCATTCGTTTCGCGTGAGTCTCGATAGCTAAAGTAGCGTCACGTCGAGTCTCATCTAATTTAGCCAAGTATAATAACCGTTTCTCCTCTTCGGAAGTAGCTGGAAGTAATTCGACAGCCATTTGAAGTGATGGGATTTCGCATTCAATAGGTAACACAGCTTCTAAGCCATAAACTAGCTGGAAAGGGGTGAAACCTGTTGAATTTTTCACTGAAGTTCGATATGCCCATAGCGCCGAAAATAACATGTTATGCCAATTCGTTCGATGGATACCAATGATCCGTCGAATCATGATGACTAGAACTTTGTTGATTGACTCAACCAAACCGTTGGCTTGCGGATAATAAGGAGTAGAGCTATCGTGGCGCAAACCAAGCTGGCTTGTAAGCTCAGTCATCATGACGTTTCGAAAATGGCTCCCATGGTCAGTAATGATTGCTTGTGGGACACCAAACCTAGTTATGATATGATTGAATACGAAAACTGCAGCTGTCTTGCCGCTTGCGTCGAATGTAGGCATCGCCTCGGCCCATTTTGTAAAATAATCAACCGCGAGGATGATATACGCATGCCCCCCGGCCGAGTGAGGGTTACAAGTAATAAAGTCAATGCCCCATTTGGCGAATGGACCAGCGGCAATTATAGGGTGGAGAGGAGCAGGTGGAGCGCGCATCTTTCGATCAAACACTTGACAGTTGTGGCATGTTCTGACAGCAAGGATACAATCTTTAAACATAGACGGCCAGAAATAGCCAGCGCGCAACACCTTCTGAGCTGTGGCATACCCAGACATATGACCGCCACATGCTCCAGAGTGACAATCATTCAAAACTCTCTCAGCCTCTTCGTGAGTTAAACAACGTCGAAAAACTAAGTCTGCCCCCCGGCGATAAAGTGTATCTCCAATAATTCTGTATTGCTGGGATCGAAACCGAATTTTTCGACGGTCTTCCTTGGAAGCTTCAGGCCGAAAGGTTTGGGTTTGGAGATAGATGATTATATCCCCATACCACGGATCTAAAGTGCTAATAAGAAACAAAGATTCGTCCACAATGGACTCCTCTGCCACAGTCTCTGTGTCAGCACTCGGGAAATCACACATCAATTCCGCAAAAACTAAAGATTTCTTAGACTTGGACTTCTCGAACTCCAAGTCGAACTCTTGCAGGATAACAATCCATTTAGAGTACTTGCCCCCTAGCAGTTGTTTTGTCAAAATATAAATCATAGGGTTGCAATCCGAAATAACTGTAGTCTTGCGGAGAAGAATGTAGTGACGAAAACGCTGGACAGCTTGAACGGCTGCCAGGGCCAATTTCTCCACATGCGAATATTTTAACTCAGTGGGATTTAAGGTTCTACTAAGATAATATATCACATGCTCTGCTTTGAATTCATCTTCTTGAACTAACACCATTCCAATGGTGGAATGCGAAGCTGCGAGGTATAAGAAGTAGTCCTGGTTGTAGTTGGGAGGATGCAATAACGGTGCATGGGTCAACGCGTGTTTCAGTGCATCAAAAGATTGTTGGGCAATCTCGTCCCAAAAGAATTGTGCGTTCTGTTTCAACAACCGTGTAAAACCTTTAGTGACCTCGGCGTAGTTTGGGATGAATCGGCGTAAAAAGTTCGCTTTCCCTTGCAAACTTTGGAGTTGGCGCAAACTCGAAGGAGGAGGCAATTTGATGATAGCCTCGACTTTCGAGGGATCGACGCGAATGCCGGCTTTTGAAACAACAAATCCCAGCAATCGACCTGTTTCTATACAGAAAACACACTTGTGGGGATTCAACCGAATTCGATAATGCCTACACCTCATAAAGATTGCTCGTAGGTGGACAAGGTGATCAGCTCGTTGTAAAGAATGAGCAGGCAAATCATCGAGATAGGGTTGCACAATGTGCTTGATGTCATGAAATGCATAAGACATCGCCCGTTGAAAAGTGGCCCCGGCATTCTTAAGTCCAAAAGGTAATTTGCAATAAGCAAATGTCCCCCATGGACAAATGAATGCCGTTTTTGGTTGATCGGCAGGTAGAATATTGATTTGATTATAGCCTGAGAAACCATCCATGAAGGAAAACATCTCACTTCCGGCACAATCATCAATTATTTGATCGATATAAGGCGTAGGATAGTTGTCTTTTGGACAAGCTCGATTGATATCCCTATAGTCGATACAGATTCTTATTGTTCCTTGTTTTTTATTGACGGGAACAATATTCGATACCCAATCCGTTAACGGGATCGGATAAATGAAACCTGCTTTCAACAGCTTTTCGACTTCTGCTTTAATCGCAGCCGCTTTTCGAGGGTGAATCTGACGCAACCGTTGCCGAATGGGTTTAGCATCCGGGTAGGTTTTGATTTCATGAACAACAATGGCAGGATCAATTCCCGGCATTTCCTCGTAAGACCAGGCAAACACGTCGCGGAATTCTTGGAATAGGGCCTTGTAAGTTTGGATTTCTTCTTCAGTACATGCGGCACCTATATGAATGTTCTCCTCGATTCCGGGCTTCACTGAAATATCAATGGGAATAGTACGAGAAATATTCCCTAAATTCAGCTCTGAATCAGAATGTTTCGTTGGATCCTGAGCGTCTTTGACATATTCAGCGGTAAAGATAGATGAAAAATCATTTTCAAATGCATCATCCTTAGGTAAAAACGAAGATCTGTGATGGAGATCTTCCCATGGTAGATCATCTACACTTAGGATTTCGCGAAGTTGTTCGTCAGATGACACTTCTTCGGGAAACGTTATCCGTTCTAAGGGTGAGGTGAAAAGTGACTCTTCACTGACCACATTCATTTGGTCGGTTGAATGAAAGTCGGTAAAAGACATAAGAGCTTCATAAGCAATCTCATACGGACTCAACGGCATAACATCACCGAGTGAGTCTAGCTCAGAGTCAGAGGGAACATACCAAGGATCATCATAAATAATGTTTTCTGACGTGATCATATGAATTGTTGCAAACGAAGGGTCTGCATTGAGTGGAGGGAGAGGAAAAGTTCCCAGTAAACCGGAATCCTTAACTAAACCTACACCAATGTCCCTATAAGGGATTGTCGTTTTACCAACATGCTGGATAGTTTCTAAAGAGGTTGGGTCGGATGAAAAGTATGTCAGCTGATCAATAGTCACGATCTTACCGTTATGTGGAAACTTAATGACTCTGAAGACCGATGAAACGACCGCTGTCATAGCATATGACCAACTTCGACCCAAAAGAAGGTTGTAGTCTAGAGGGGCATCAACCACTTCCACATCCAGACTAACGGTTTTACCTTCGACCCCTATAGGCAATTCTTGTAGAATACCAAACGGACGGAACCCACGGCCATCAAAGGCCTTAAGGATGGTGGGGGATTGGTTCAACGAAGGAGAACCAAGCGATCTCCAACATTGAATCGACATAATACACGTAGAAGCTCCCTCATCAATCACAGTCCGATGAATAGGCCTGTTTTTGACTATCACTGGAATTTGGAAAGCCATTTGATGGGGGAGACGCGGTGTACTACTTTCTAGATCAAAGATCATTAGGTTCGGGTCCTGAACATCGACAGCTCCAATAGCCGACAAAAGCAATTTTCGTTGCGCTGGACATGATTGCAGCACTTCGAGTGCCGACATTGCTGAAGGTGAAACAGCTAAGTCTTCAACAATGTTGTAATTCTGGGCTGCTCTCGCATGTGGATTGAAAGCAGACCTTCGAAGTACACCCTTGGCGGGCGGCTTAATCACTAAGTCTGGGTTAGGTTTTTCGATCTGTAGTGGATCGGAACCAGGAGCTGAGGTTGATGGGTTAGAGTGAGAAGATTCTGCTTCTTTACCATCAACAGGAGCCTTACTACCATAATCTTGCGATCGAGTCGCAATCCTGACATGAGACATCATCAAAATGGGTTCTTCACTGGCATTCGAAGAAGAACCTATCATCTTATTCTCCTGCTCTGGAAATGGATTTTTTAACACAGCAGGAGTGGGAGAACCTTTGACTATTTTCACTACCTCGGCCCGATGAGGGCAGTCTCTCGTAAAATGATCTTCTTCACAAATAAGACAAGGATATCGAGGTTTGCGCTTTTCGTCATTGGTTTCCGACTTTTCCGTTTTCTCCTTTGGAGCCTTGTCTGCTTTAGCCTTCTTCTTTCCTTTCTTCTTTCCACCGTTTTTGGATTTGGCCGTAGATGACTCTACAGCGTGAATGTCGGCGGTAAGTTCAGGAGGAGAAGACTCTCCTGTCGGAGAATCAGGCAAAGTGATAATTGGAGTATTGGAGGTCTTGGAAGACTTCTTCTTACTCTTCGTAGTCACGATACCGATCATACCATCAGCGGCATGAGATCCCGAAGGAGCAGCAGCGATTTGGTTTGACTTTGGAAGATCCGGAATTTTCTCGTGTAACGTACCCGACTGAGTGTAAACTAAGTCAAGGTATTGTGCCTGAGCAATGACTTGCTCCTCAGTAACTACTCCGGCCTTAGCTACATCTTCAGTAATTCTTGGTAATAATGATTTGACAAACCATTCAGCTAAGATTTGGTCCGGGATAAAAACTTTCACTAATCTTCTTCGACGTCTCCACTCATGGATGTGATCAGAAATGTACGTGGATGTCGATTGTTTTAGCGAAGTTAATAATTCTGTACCATTATCGTATCTGACTGGTAACTGAAAATGAGTTAAGAACGAGGTAGCTAACTGGCTAAAGTTGTAAAAAGAGGCCCGTGGTAACTCAATGTACCACTTGGCTGCGAGACCAATGAGTGTACGCTGGAAAAGACGTAAGCGGATGGAATCATCTGAGATGGAATTTGATGCACACCAGAGGTGGTAAGTCATCACGTGATTAGACGGATCCTCTCCAGACTTACCTTCGAACTTGGGTATATCGCTGGGCAACTTATTTGGCATTGGCGGCCAGAACGGAAGATATTGAATTGGATCGTTCGTTAGGCGCGTCAAGTCGGGTAAATCTAAAGTCGCAATAAACGGTAACTGCCGGTTAGGATCTCTAAAACTCTGAGTCACAATACCAGCCCCAGGAGGAGGATATCCAGGATAACTAGGAACAGGAGTCGCATTTGGGATATTATATCCTCCTGGAAAACCAGGATTAACCGGACCGTACTGGGGTTGCTGAGGTGGTTGATAAGTGTACCCAGGATACGGTTGATACTGGTAAACCGGTTGTTGGGCAGCTTGCCCAGGTTGATACTGTCCCTGGTACGGAGGTTGAACAAATTGAGGTTGAGTAGTAACAACCGTACTTGTACCAGGTTGGCCTGCAGGCATCTGGACTGTGGTTTGAACCGTGGGTCCAGACAACGGTACAGATGTCTGAGGAGTGGTTACAGGGACAGTAGAAACCGGAGCTGCCGATACTCCAGAAGTAAGCATGGTAGATGAAGCGGTAGTTGCTGCAGCCGTGTGAGGTGGAGTACCAGGTGCAATTGGCGGCTGAGTAACTACGGAAGTTACAGGGGTCTGAACACTTGACTGGACAGGTTGCGGTTGCTGGGGTGGACCAGGAACTGCAGGTTGTCCTGCTTGAGGTACCGACTGTATACTTGGTTGCGACATCTGTTGACCCTGTGACGGATCCCATGTTAACATTCCAGGGTATTGACTCGTAACAGGTTGAGGATACTGAGATCCATAGCCGTATTGAGGATAGGGTTGATAACTGTAAGGTGCAGTCCCATATGATTGCCCTTGAGGTGGTTGATAACCTTGACCAGGGTATTGACCCGTAGGTTGATAACCTTGAGGTAAATACGAATACTGGGGTTGACCTTGACCTTGAGGTTGGTATCCTTGAGGTTGATACCCTTGGGGTTGATACCCTTGGGGTTGCCATCCTTGAGGTTGCCATCCTTGAGGTTGATATTGATACTGAGGTTGACTTTGGGGTACATATTGAGGCTGGGGTTGATACCCTTGGGGTTGATACCCTTGAGGTTGCCCCCCAGTCACGAATGAAGTACCTTGAGGTTGCCCCCCAGGCATTAACGAAGGTTGCCCCCCAGGCGGTAATTGGCCACCTTGAGGTTGGTTAATGGGAGTTGAACCTGACATCATATAAACTTCACCTATACTCAATGGTACATTACCACTGTTTCCAACTAATAACCCATGATCAACAGGTTGAGGAGATGCTCCCGCAAAGGTACCAGAAAGTGATTGATACCCAGTAGGAACAGAAGGACCGCCATGTAAAAATGATTCAGGACTTTGTGAAAACACAGATGACTGACCAGACATATTTACAGGAGAATGAATTCCTCTAGGTGGAACCGGAGTACGAGGTGTAGAAAAACCTACTGAGTTGTCTAAAAAATTGGTTAATGCAAGGTACCAAGATTCACTTCTAGGAGGACTGTAAAAGATGGATTCACGCTCCCTTAGATCAAGGGTAATTAGATCTTCAGAATCAGAAACGCCTATTTCTTCCTCTGGAACAAGTTCTTCTATAGCAATTAATCCAACAGGAAGATTTTCGGTGATAATTCTTTCTATTCTTGGTGAATCAGGAACACTAGGAGTTGGAGTAACAGGTTCTGAAATTTCAGGTTCTTCGCCTGTTTCACTGGCAGATGAAAAACTACCAGCAAGCTCGGAAACTGTAACAGCTTCGGGATTGTAACCTGTTTCTAAACTTTGGTAATCTGGATGGACTACCAAGGAAGATTCTCCTTCTTCAGGTGATCCTACTCTACTGCCACTAGGAGGAGTTACAAGGACCTTTAACCCTTCTAAATGACCCGGAATGTCTTCAGGAGATTCACCCCGCGATTTACGGAGTTTTCTTAACAAATCTATTCCGGTAACAATCTCAGGAGACTTGCCCCGAAGTCTACGGGACTGTCTCGGTAATTCCGCCACAATTAAAGATTTTAACTACAACACACGAAAACAAAGTAAAAAATTTCAAATCAAACCACCTAAAGTCTTCTAAAGAACCAATCAAATTTGAAGCACACGCCTAAATAATCTAGAGCGTCAAACCACACACAAACAGTAGTCTTCCGGACCAAAAACGCTAGTTGGTGATTAGGCCCAACCTCGCAGGATTCAGTACAGAAATAGTGGGTGGAACAGTTACCCCGGCAACCTGCTTAATGAATAGACTGGACCAAGTTCCTCCACTTTAACCGTCTCGAAGTGAAGCGAACCCCCCAGAAAATCCAAGTGAGTATAACCGACGTCTGCTCCAGGTACAGTGGGACCTTCCCTCCACCGTCACCTTGGGTAGAATCCTAGATATTATGGCCACTAAGGTTACCAATCACAACAATTACACCTGGGGGAACAGTCTAAACTCCGACAGCACGCAAGGGCAGAGTAGCAAGCTCCAATCCCCTTACCGGCTCCTTGACAACAATCCAAGGTTTACCGATAAGTGACCCCTGGCTCCTCGACAATGGTTAATCCGAGGTTTACCGTTTGTAATACGTACTGCCTGGCGTCGTTCCCAACGAGGGAGGAATGATCCCCTCACTGGTTCGGACACGAGCTCGTGCTTCTCCTTTAAGAGGAGCTTTCCCAGAATGTAACTGAAACAATTGGATTTGTTCTACTCAAGATAGACTATCTGTTTGGTTTTGTAGTCTTGGAGAGTTAAGTACTCACCTACTCCAAGACCCTAGCCTAAGCTATGTTGGTGCTTCAGAGCCCTAGAAAAATAAAGATTACTAGATTGATTTTAATTTAAGCGTTACTTTTAAGGTTGTTTCTTAAGTCAAAAGGTGATGGAAGTGAAACTAGTGGTGTGTTGACTCGACTCGAAACCACTACAAAATGCACCTAGAATGATTTATCCACTACTTTACTTTTTCGATGAATTGCTTAACTAAAAAGTTGAGAGAATGCAATCTTTATAAAAGCAACTTCTTAATTGAAGACAATCAAAGAAACAATTCGTTTGTCTTTTCCAAGCATAAAAACATAACTTCTCTTTACATGCACGAAAAAACTCTTTTCTTCTTTTGAAAACAAAAAGCTACTTGAAACAAGACTTTTTAAGAAGATGTTTTTGTATTTTTCTTTTAATAAAGCAAGTAAATCTAATGTAACCAAAAATCAATCTTAACAACTCTTAAAATCTATGAAAATGCACTCATAAGCAAACTAAAGGCAAATTTACTCTAAGCAATCTTAACGAGGCCAAAACTAACAATGATTATTTCTAAGGTGTTTTACTTGATCACAATCAAATCAAGGACTAGCTTATTGCAGAATCAAAAACTAGCCAAAACAAAACTCTAATCTTTTTGTTCTTTTTGTAAAATGGAAATCAATACTTTATAAACAAGTAATTCGAAATTTGACCCAAAACAACTCAAATGGCAAGTTGCTCACAAAAGGAGACTTTACGACAGGCCTGACTTCTAAGAAGGTTGACTAACCAGAGAGATCTAAGGCTGGACAACTTTCTACTATCAAAGTCACTACAAAGCCTTTCCAAAAATCAAACCCTAGGTCTAAACTTCGTTGAAAACCACTAAAACACTCAAAGCTCACAAAACAAGTTCAGGTGAAAATTCTTGACAGGGTACTAAAGGATCTGGGCAGAAAACACTAAGGAAAAACAAAATCTAAAAGTAATTTAAAGCAAAAATGGAATTTTCTTAAGTTTTACAGGAAGACGCAGGCAACCCGTTGTCACAGGTGCGGCCCCGCTCTGTGCAGACGGCAACAGCGCGTCCAAAGACGCACTGTGCAGTACTAAGAGGGTGCGTCCTTCTGGAAAAATGAAGAAAAACCAAATCTAACTAAATCTAAAGCTAAGCCACCCAAATACTAATTCTCACAGTCAAAAACCAGAAAATAAAAATGATTTTCTCAAAGCAAAGTTCATATAAAGGAAAAGACTCTCTCATTAATGGATTCCCCAGCGGAGTCGCCAATTTGTCACACGGAATCTGTCAAGGGTGCGGACACGACTGACCTTCCTAGAAGTCTAAGACATTCTAATGACAAACAAGACAAAATGGAGTGATCTTTCTCTAAATACACCTTTTACAACATGAAAACTACAAGTGTTTAGGCTTACCTTATTCCAAAACGCTGTTGTTGAAGTCCGTTCTTGACGATCCGGATGAGCTCCTCCTTCAAGTCAATTCCTGCAACCACAAACAATCAAACAATTACCAAGCACTTGCATTTCATATAATAAAACATATATTCAACATGCAGACCAAGGAACACATGAAATAACTCATTAACACAAGCTATTGAGAAAAATAAACCAGTTTGTATTAATAACGAAACAAAGAAACTCTTACAACCTGGCCTTGGTGTTGTGCAAGTTCCTCCCAGGGTCCATCAAGGGTTTTCCTCTACTTTGACAAAGCTCACCCTCTCCCAAGTAGAATCAAGTGAAGACAATCTCTCCTCACAAAGGCTCTAATGGAAGACCTAAATCCTGCAGCATTTACCCAAAGAAAATGTATAGCTCCAACCTCCTCTCCTTTTGGCTCAATGCCTTTATTTATAGTGCTGTAAAGAGGTTATTCAGGTCCACTATCAATGGGATCATCCCCCTCTTTGGGTGGGATAGCTCCCTTATTGATGGGATAAGTTCCCCCTTAATAGAGATACATGAACCAACTGGAGGCGCATCCATTTCATCAAACCGACCTCTAGAATGTTCTAGAAGTAACCACAAGTAACTTTTTCAAGATAAAACTCGCGCATTTTGCCTTTTACAGAGGGACGCACCTGTCCCTTAACATACAGAGCGTCCATGGACGCATATTTTGTGAACATGGACAGCGTCCCCGCAGGTAAGGCTAGAGAGAACCTGCGACCCCAGAGATAAACATAGTTTTTACAAGACTTTCTCTCTTCTTTGGGTTTGAAATGGATAACAGAGGCATGAGACTTGCCTAAGAGGGTAGCATGACTGTTGATTTGAGTCATACTAACTGTAAGTAGTCAAGGTGACATTTTTTAGTGTAACACAAGCAAGCACTGAAACCTTTCCTCAGAGTTGGGTGATCGCATTGGACCAGCTGGCTAGAGAAGGAAGACCATGTAACTGATTTGGCATACTGGCTCACTAGCTTAAGGAGTAAGTCACGAAGGCTCGATAGTCACCCGAGGGTATGCATGCAAAGATTTATATGTCCCATTACATTCTAGATGAAGTATGTTCCTGACATGATTTCCCGGCCTTGGAGTGGGCATGGTCACCAACAGAGATTGTTGTGAACACATATTTCAAGTTGTTGTCTGAATGTAGCTTCAGAGGAGTGATCATACACATGTCTGACCATTTTGTCACCCCAGTATATAGGCTGATATTCAAACAGGATCCACCCTGCATGTTAGAGGAAGTGATGAAGGCATTGCTAGGCATCAAAGATTGGTATGCCTCACCATCCAACACGTTCATCCGAGTCTTCAGTGCAGAGTAGTCTCTGCATGTTCTGCCAAAGTTCTCCTTGGACATGCTTTTCATGTAGGAAGTAGCGTACCACATCTCGGCAGGATTGCCAACTAGCTTGCAACAGAATAAGAAGGCACCTTGGCCTACTCTTCTATTGCGGATTGGGTTATATGAGATCTAGAGTATCAAGCAAGCAGATGTCGAAGAATAATAGAAGAGGAAGTATCCTTTTGACCTCCGAAGCTTCAAACCATATGACCCACATTGCATTGTGAAGGATCACTGCACAAGAGTTCAGTTCAAATGGATCCATGGGGCATGTCATTGGGCTGAGGAGGACTCATGGAGGCATTGCTACAATTCCTCCAGACCCAATGAATAGGTCGGCTTCACTGTAGAGTGGTTAGCAAAGCAGCATGAAGTAGCATCACAGGGAGCATCAACAGTAGCAACAGTAGCAGTAGTGGCAGAGGCAGAAGAGCCAAGCATACATGTGTGCAACAAAGGGAAGAAGAAGATTGCCGACCGCATGGAGGAAGATAAAAGCTGCAAGTCAGATCCACTTGTAGAACAAGCAACTATGGCTATTCAGGCAAATAGGAAGCAACATGATAAGCGAATCACACGAAGGCAGAGGGATAAGAAGAGAATGGAAGAAGCAGAGAAGGAGTTGCATGAGTTGAGGGAGCAACTCCAGAAAGAACAAGAGCTACGCCAACAGGAGCAGGAAGCACAACAACAACAGATTCAGAAGGGGGTGCATCACGTGCAGACAGACAAAGCAACATCCATACAAGTAGTTGATTCATCTGAACAACTGGCATCAGGCGAACATGGCGAACCATCACGAGGGCAAGAATTTTCTCATGAGACAGAATAAGCACTTAAACAATTGGATCCAGACATGGAGCAATAAGAGTTGGAATATGATACCGACCTCATGCCTCACCACAAAGAGGTTGAATCACCCACTTCATTGCATCCTGATTATGAGCAAGTCTCAAATGACCAAGGAGGCACTGAGATCCTTGGTGGTCGACCGGAAGTAGAGATGCACAACATCTCCTTTAACGAATGTCATCACAGAGTTGTGCAGTCTTAGAGAGTACTGACTCCAGAGGACCAAAAATCCCCTGCACAATTTGAAGAGCAAGTGATTGTGACTGATGTGCACAAGCATCCAGCTGCTTTGGCCAATGCAACTAGAGTGCATGCTGAAGCCACTAGATCAAGTGTTCATTTTCTCATAGCTGAGAATGAGTGAATGGCGAAGGAACTACAGGTGGCCAAGCAGGGAGGAGACTTGGTGACAAAATTCGCCTGAGTTGAACTGAAGAAGGAAATATTAGATGAAGTATTGTCCTTGGACATAGTTATGTGAGCATTGTACTCCAGGTTTGGTATTGTGCATCAAGTAGTCGTTCATCTCCACGAATGGCAGCAACGATGTGAGAGAAGAGCACGCATCTTGAAGAACATACATACCGCTATTGATAACATGCAAGCATGGATGATGAAGTACAAGGGAGCCTCGCTTCACTTGCCAAAGATGATGAAGGTCAATGCGATCGAGCTACAAGCATGTATCCAGAGTCAAATCCAAAACTATGAAGACCTACCGCAACTCATCACGAGCATACATGCTTCCCATGCACGAGTATTCAAAAGCATGGAGGTTATAGTGCACACTCTTGCAATCCCATCACTTGGGACTCTCACCCAGGCGAAGACCAAGAAGTAGGTCCAATAGGAGCTTGAATCGTACTTTGATGAGTTGATGCACACCGCCACCAACCCAGACTTTCCTATCAGTGCAAACATCATGTGCAAGTACATTGCTGGTTCAGCCACACTAAAGACAATGATGTGCATGCTCACAGACGAGTTGGATAGAGGAGCTTGAGTAGTGTACGCAGATGCTATGGAGGCAAGGTTCTGGTTTCTGATAGATGTCACAATAGAACACACAGACACTCTCAAGGACTACCAATCTTGACATCAATATGTCACTGTTGATCAACATGAGGATGTCGAGCAGTTGGACTTATATGGTTGTCTAAGTTCGAATGATGTCTAGTTTAGCTTGTCCAAGCCATTGTTCACATGGGTACAAGTGCATTGTAATGTTGAGTCATGTCAAGTGTAAGTCAAGTGTCAAGAGTGGATGTAACAGTCATAGAGTAGGTGAAGACTCATGAGGGTAGTTGAATGGTCACAGAGGGGAATGTGAAGGGTCACCCAACCCTTTGCTATAAATAGTCCCTCATAACTCATTGTATAGGCTTTTGGTTAGCCAAGCTTCTACTAAGACTATCTTGAAGAAGGCTTGGACAATATTGTAACCCACCTTGGATTCTCCACTGAATGAAGCTAGTACATATCTTTGGGGGAGCAGATGGATGTGGCTGTAACGTTCCATTATTGGGGCTAGCAGGTTTACATGGATATATTGTATGATTGTGACTTACACTTATTTATATAATAAGAGCCAACACATTTTCATGCATATGTTGTTGTTGTATTAGACTGCTCCGGTTGCTTTAATGATATATGTTATTTAACTTACGTACTTGTGTATGAATTGAGTCACATGCAATTATTTGAATCTTGTTGTTAATGTGTTGCATATGTTGTTAATGTTGTCACCGTCCGTGTCAACAACTCTGACAGACATCAGACAAACCTTTCACTTGAACCTTGCCATAACAACCGTCACACTCGTCTCAGACTGATCCATAAGCGTTGTACATGTTATCTTACATTGTATGATGTGACTGCCGCATCTGAGTGGACTGCTCCGCTGGAAGCTGTGCATGTCCTTTGTGTTGTGTGTTCCTAACCGAGTTGGGATTGATCCCTTTCAACCTAGAACTCAACTTCACCTCCTTCCCCCTTTGAAGTGTTGGAAGCTCTCATACACCTTCCTTGACTCACTACATTAGTCACACCCTTGCTGCTGACAAAGTTATTCTACTTGCCTCTGTGCGACATTGCGATCAAGGCATTACCTTACGACCCATTTCTTGGACTCCTACACCAAACGGTTTGAGGTCTAATTGGGACTTCTTACCGAGGAGATCCCCTTGACATGTTGGCAGGTCCATCACTGTAAACATAATGGTTTTTGTTGTTTTGGGCAAGAGCTAAGGCAGGAAGGCTTTGCTTCCTGCACTTAGGCAAGAAAGGGAAGGCTACTGCAGCTGAGTGCGCAGGAGGCCATGGTAAGTCTGCAACTCAGTGCGCATGGCAGAGAAGTATGTAATTGGAATGTTGGAGTTGAATAAAGACTGATTTTGAAGAACTATCGACATTATTGTCAATTCTATTTATGTTATATTCTGTCGCTTAATTATATGTTTTAATGAAATACTATATGAATGTTGCGTGAAAGAGCTGAATCTATCTTATTTATGCATGTTTTGAATAATTATTTGTGTTTGCGAAGTTAAGGGTTAATTCTACTATGTTTTCTAATGAATTGGATAGATCTGTGCGAAGGCAGATCTAGGGTTATTTATTAATGCACAAAAGTAGATAACTTGTGTATTTAAGGTTTGCAAAGACTGATCTTAGACCTTCACGAAAGTCTAGAATCCATTTTACCCGATTTCCTATAACTATCCCTAAAAGGATACCGATCTGCGCGAAGGAAAATATAAACTGTCAGAGCTTAAAAACCATTTATCATATGCCCCTGGATGCAGAAACCTGGTTCCAGCATCCCCCAATACTGCGTCGGGTGAGAGTGCAGCTCACGCTATGTAGGTTGTTGCCGAAAGGGCCAACAGTTAGGGTTTTGTTGGTGTGGCACGAACAATTTTGACCTGGGTCAGGCCGCCTTAAGCCAACAATTTGAGGGTGGTTGTTGCTAATTTCAAACTTCTCTCCAAATGGCAACCATCTCTGCCATAAGTTTCACTCAATTGAAGAGGCTCTTCTGATAGTGCATTTAAAGATAAACGAATTTGTGAAATATCATGAGTAAGCTGATTTGAAGAGTTGTCTTCATGCAAAAGAAGAGATGTCGGGGAATGGGAAGGATACTCTATGATTAGATTATTTTCAATTCCATGATGGACAACCTCACTGCCTTGTGTCAATCGAGGAGATAACTCATTGGATGAAGAAACAAAATAGTATGGAGTATCTCCACCGCATGTAGATGCACCGCAAATGGTAGGACACACGGGAAAGTGAGGTGAAGAGGATGTTTCGATAGGAATACCTTCTTTGACTGAAGTAGATTCTAGATCTGATTTACAATCTTCATGAGAAACCAGAAGATCACGTGATATGTTTGGGTGTTCGTCACAACATATGGAAGCATGGGAGTGGTTATTGCCTAAGACCAGGGGTTGATTGGACTGGATTTTACACCAATATTAGTAGATTGAGAATCGTTCAAGAATGGAAACTCATTATTTTGATGGGGAAAATTTTGAAACGGAGAGGAAAAATTGATAGTTTCCTCACCTTCATGCTCCTCTACTTGCGTAATGTGACTTCCTTACACCTAATCGCAATTTGAGCCCGCAACTTGAGAATTAAGAGGATGTGAAAAACTGGCCGGTGAAGTAGATTGATCAAGCGATTCATGGTACTCGAAGTCATGATGTGGAGAAGATAGATGAGAACATAAATCTGGATCAGTCTTGAGATTAGAGTTGTGAACAGTGACATCCTCTTACAGAACTATGTCAAGGTTCTCTTACTACGAAAGGGGGAGAAAAGTAAGCCTCTAAGTGAGAGGTAATAGTACCACCCAGGAAGAGACACACGCGAAAAAGAAGGGTTCTTCCAGCATCTAGTGGAATAGTCCACAACATATGTGATAGTTGTTAAAACCAAAGTACAAGGAAAGACCCATACACCATCTAGCAGAGTAGTCCATAATGGATGTGATGGTCATTATAACTAGTAAACAAGGAAGGTTTGTCCAGTATCCTGCAAAGTAGTCTAGAAGGATGAGACAACAGTGATAACCAATACAACACATTCCCAACAATGTAAGTACTAAAACAACCGAAGTAGTTCAACTATCTTAGTACATGTTAAACAAACATGAATTACAAATGCCGAAAGAATAGTATTACAAACATCTACAAAACATGCATGAAAACGTGCTGGACTTAATGGGCTTATGAATTAAGAAAAAGTTCCAAGACACATATGTATATCATACATCACTAGCCCTAGTAGTGGGACATTGGAGCCACTCCTCACTCCTCAAAGAACTGACTGAAAAGTCTCTATGCTTTGTGGGAGAAGCCAAGGTGAAAAGTCCTTTCTCATACAATGGGAGGGGTATATATAGTCAAGGGTGATGCTTGACCCTTGTGACACTTGGACTACCCTCATGACCGTTCATCTTCGTATGAATTTTCAACTGACATGAATCTTCATCTTCATTGTGTGTCCATTGGAATTTCACTTTAAATTACATTCTATTACAACAGATATGGCCCATGGTAGTGATGTGGCCTTGACAACTCATGCCACAACTTGACATGACACTGCTGACATGGACTGGTTGGCTGTGGTGGCAATGTCAAGATGTTGTTTCTGTTGAGTGATGGATGTGTTCTCTGTGTTGTCTTCTCCTCCTCATGGCTTGATGTTGCGGGGTCTTCAATGATCTTGGTCTTGTAAGATGGTTACATGCATGTGTTAATTTCAATTTCTCTTTTATGAGCTTCTTTAGTCCATCCAGTTGCAAGTGAGTCTTTTAGCATGTTTGCTCCTTCTTCATCTTGTTCTTCATCTCGCCATGATCCATTAGTGCACCTATTCCTACAGTTCACTCATGACGGTATGACATCAAATCCAAAACCTCCTAGTCTAAGATAATGCATTGTTTTCCATGGTTCGGGCCTGGGGCAGATGATAGGTTGGGAAGATGGCCCAGTAACTAGGCACTGCGCGGTTCTAGGTGATAGGGAGGGAGACTGGTCACTGAGACTGTGCAAAGAGCTTCTCAGGCTTAGATGAGGAACTCCGGGGCACAATCTTCACTGTTAAGGAAAACTGCACAATGGTCACTGGGAGGCAGAATTGCGCAGTTTAGGTCACCAGTGGCAACTGCAAGGTGGGACCCTGGGAGGAATCTCTACGTAGTTTTATGAGGGAAGATAAGACAGGGCAGTAGATGGACCAAAGATGATAGTTCTGTCCAGTTTTTGGGAGTAATGAGTCTCGGTTGAGGGAGGTCATTAGGATGACATCTCTATTCAGTTCTGGGAGGCAAAGAAGGTTTAGGTCTTTACGCATTGCGAGGTTCCAATAGTCAGGGAGGAGGCTTGATGACTAATCTCGTGAAGTGCATAGTTCAGGTCGGGCTTTGAGGCAATTTCTTCACAATTCTGAGAAGGAAGGCATATTGCTCACTTCTGGGATTGCGCAGTGCAACTATCCTGGGGAAAAACCTCAAGAGTTACGTATTTCCAGGTAGCAGAGCAGCGTCATTGAGGACTGAGACTACAAAATGCAGCCCAGTCAGGGTCCAGTGAAGTGGAGTTGTTCAATCAGAAGGATTTTCAGGAAAATGGATAAGTGTGGGAGGAAAGTGAACTTGTGAGGACTCGACATTGTGATCACACACTTAGCATACTTTGACAACATAGACCACTGGGACAACAAGACAAAGCATTTCCCTCTGTGAGACTGCCTAGAGTTAAAAGCGACAAGTGCGACACTTGGGGTAGACCGTTGGACGACCATGATGACACTTGTACGATAGTGCTTACAACCTTGTGTATGAGTTTGATAGGTGTTTAATGGCTAGGACAACTTGTATACACAAATACCAACATTCAAGGTCACCAGAACAGTTCACAAACATGACATAATGACTGAACATGTCAAAAGAAAACAATTGATCCAACAAGCAAAAGGGAGCAAGACACGTAGAGGAAACACATGGAATGAATTTAAGTGTTTGCAACCATGCATGTCATTGAAGACATAATGCTATTACAATGATAAGCAATCCTACAAGCTACACTAAGAGGTGTATGTCAAAATATGTGCTTTGTCTTCCATACCTACCCTCTAAAGGGTTTTGCATTAGATGGAGTCTTCATGTGGTCCTCATCTTCTATCATACCTTGGGTTAGTTGGTCTACTTATATTTCTCGTCAATGCCTTGAGAGTCATCTAGCATGTCACCCTTCTTCGTGGCCCGTGAGAGACACAATTGTGTTGTTTCAGTGGGCAGTGATTGCCGCGGGATGAGGCCTTGGGAGGACACATCTACGTAGTTTCAAGATGCAAGGAAGATTGGGCAACTGAGGGAAAAATTGTGCAGTTTTAGGATGCAAGGCACCACTGCAGGATGAGGCCCTGGGAGGACACATCTATGCAGTTTCAGTATGCAAGGCGAACTGGGCAGCTGAGATGCCTGAGGGACAAAACTGCGCAGTTTCTGGGGATAGTGGGTTCCGACTAAGGGAAGGACACTAGAGGAAACCACTGTGTAGTTTTGAATGCTAAGGGAGGTTGGGATTTCTGTGCATTGCATAGTTCTAACATGCAAGGGAAAATCTTGAGGGTTACAAATGTGAAGTGTGCAGTTTAGGAAAGCTAGATGAGGCTAGGTTGCTAGGGAAACTCCATAATTTGGCTAAGTGTGGGATCAATGGAGTTGATGTGAACAGTGATAGAACTTGATTACGATCACATACTTGAACACTTAGTGATACACCATAGAACATCTAGAACATATAACACATATTTTTCTTAATGCAACAACCTTTGTGGCATCTTACGAAAAGTGAGGCTTCGATGATAGACTTTGGGAGGATAAAGACGACACTTGTGTAAGAGTGTGAGAAATGAGTTTGAAACATGTTGATGTGGCGAGGACAACCCATTCTCACAAATATTTCCCCTTGAAGTAAAACAAAATTCCCTTTGCATGACAAGCGATTGTCCCCATGCCCAAGATGACACATACTATATAAAGACAAAAGTGTGAACGACTCTTAAGATTGAAGAGGGAAGTTTGAGATCATCAACTTAACAAATAGGTGACTAAGGAATGATTGATCACAAGATTCATAGTAAGCTCCGAAATTTAAGTATAGGCCAAAATTTTGGAGGGTGTTGCAGCAGCTACAACAGGTATGTAGAGACTAGTTTGAATTATTGTTTAAGACTAGTGCATATTTGACCAAGTTATTCAATGATGGAGTGCTTGGGCATGTAGAGACTATTTTGACTTATTGGTTTAGACTAATGAGTAGTTAAACACAATTTATGACTATTAGTTATAGAATATATCGAAAAAGATGATGCAAAGAATAATTATCTGCCACAATAGATGCTAATCTGATGATTATTAGATCCTTGAGGTCCTTCTTTGATAGAGATTGTTTGTATGATGGATATAGTCTAGTTCCTAGTGATGTATTATTATCTACTTGTCCAATTGACCAACACTAACCTACCTTGTTGTTTAGTCAACTAATCATCTATGATTGTTTGGATAGTAGTTTCAAAACTTTGTTATTGTTTTGGTCACATTTTCATATGCTAATGCTTGTAATCATGGTGCATGGATTTTATAATTGTTTTTAAAGTATATAATGTTGAGAATCTTATTTAAGTAGCAATTATTTAGACTTCCTTTTGGAGAGGTGTTATTGTACTAGTTATTTTACTAGTTATTTGGAGGTGGCTATGTTTTTTTACTATACCTAGTTGGATTAATTTCTTTGGTTGTTAATAATTGTATTCCCTATTAAATTAAGAAGGGATGTTTTTATAATTTTATTTTTCCTCCAAGTTTATTTAAGAGGGGGCATTGGAATCTATGATTCTTGTTGTAAACTTACGTTGTCAAAATGTGCATTTCATCTTGAAGAAGGAGTTGACCAAGGAGTGGACCTAACTTATCATTGATTGGAGAAATGGGAAGTTGACATTGTCTCTTTTGATCTAGATCCTTATTATGTGGAAAATTATTGGGTGTAGTCCCTTGCATTCATTTACCTACCTAATTCCATATATAGATGATGTTATAAATCAACCTATAATCATCTTCTTCGGAGTTACACTCATTGTGTTTAGTGTGGAACAATGTCTATTGACATCACCACCTTTTTCATCATCTCATTTATTTAAATTTGCTTCATTTTCCATGCTCCAACAATATATAAGTAGAATTTAATTTCTTGGATTCAATTTTTACAACATATGGTTTCCCATGAAACTCTAAGGAACACACACATATAAAGATATGAATGTTTTGCTAGTTTTAAAAAGGGGTAAAGACCCCATAAATCATGTTATGGATTATGAAGAGATAATAATGCTCCACCAAACTCTTTTCTCTTTGTGGTGTTGTCATCATGTGTAGAATGTATTTTTTGTTCACCTACACACACACGTGCACGTGCACACACACACACACACATACTTCTACTTCAATTATGAGGGCAATGGTTCTAGCTACATTGTGCAAACATTTTTTATGCATTTGGTTAAGAGACTAAAATGACATTCCTAGGCCCACATTTCCATCTCCATTTGCATAGAAAAATGTTTGCGCAATGTAGCTCGAACCATTGCTCTCATAATTGAAAATGTGTTTCCCTATCATATTAGTTGTCCTTTGTGTCATTCACCTTCATGGTAGTAGGAATCTCAAGAGGAAAGTGTAATGGAAGTCTCAACTCTTATCCCTCCCCACAAGCCTTGGGCCTCTACACATATCAAGCATAGTGAAAGGGGTAGGGTAAGAGAGGCCGGGTGGGGGAGCTTGATGGGTAGAGCAAATATGTAACCAAGATATTCCACATCCCAACTGAACTTTGTAATTTCCCATCCAAGACAAAAGCTTTCCAGACATTTCAAATGAAATTTATCTCTTAGTTAAACTACAAAAAAATTATGCAACTAATTCCAACATGGACCCAATAAAAGGCTCTATATTCTAAAATCAACAAATTCTAAGAATCAATAGACTACAAAAAATGCATGTCAAAGGCTATACTTGTAAATTACATGACACTAATCAATATAAACCATTAGTAGAAACAATGAATTTCTTTACATCCAAAGTTTCCCTCAAAGAACTTATGTTTACGTTTCAGATTTAACTCAAATATAATTATGCAACTAGTTAAAGCTAACCAATTTTGCTACCCTGAGAACTTATAAAAAACCACTTGTTCATGCACAATCTCCTATTTGTTTTTCATAATTCTCCCTCCTCTCTTTTTACAACATAGAAGAAAACATATTCTTGAAAAGGGGAAATTTCAAGGATGGAAATTTATCTTAAAGTTTAGAAACCTTAGTGAATCTTACTAGTACTCAATATGCAAATTGTAAAATGTTTGGTGATATTTTTGTAAAAATATTCAAATTTCTAATGATTTTATATAGTCTACAAAATTTTGGAATTTTTAAAGGTAGAATAATCGTATCCTATAAAATTTGGGCAAATCCTTTTTAGAAAAGAAGGAAATTAGCGAATCGTTTTTAGAAAAAACATGAAAAATTAGCCCCTCTACAAATATTAGCCTCTAACATTTTCCCTATTTTTGAAGGTTTATACACTTGGAAATGAAAATTAATTGCCTGAAATATTCATGTGCATATTTGATCCTAAAAATCAAATATGGTTAACTATAAACATAAGTATTGCAACATAAGAAAAATCTCCCCCTTTGAGATGGAGGTCATAGTTTTATACATGAAATTGGGACTTTGGTAACTTTTCCAAAATCCGAAAAGATAAAATCAATAAAAAAAGGTTACGAGGAATAGCTTGAGGTGAACTAAAACCACATCAATTGTTATTTGATGTCATTTTACTTGACAATTAAGGTTATTAAGTATTTAGAAACAATATGGGGAAAACCAGATGGATTTTTTACATGACAAGACAAGAAAAATAACTTATTGAATTTTACACAAAAATAAGAATTTAAATTATAATTTCAACCAAGATACTAGATATTAAAATTTGAATCTTTGAAGTAACAACATAAAGCATAAGTCTATTTATTGCCTCCATTTTATATCCTAATTGACTTGTTACATCATTATCATTATTATTATTATTATTATTTAATCAAACTCAAGAAAATTATTGTGATACATTTTCTCCAACATAGATACATTTTCTCCAACATTATAGTCACAACCCACCAAATCCACCCACATTTGTACAATAAAAGCACCGACACACATAGTGCAAACCTCACCACCAATACCTTAAATGGATAACTACATTGAATGCCTAAAACTTACAACTCTTTAAGGTTCAAACCTTGGCAAAAACCTCATTACCCAATAATTCCAAAGCTATGTTTGGGTGTTAGGCTTAATTAAATCAAAATCAAATCTTTGAACTACATCCAAATCGAAAGGAATTTGAGCAACCAAATCGTCACCTCAATAAGTTGCTCTCTTGTCCACCATAATATGTGATCATCAAGCCCCCCTTTTTTTTTGGCATAGTTGCACACCTATGAAAGAACCAATATGAGACATTATATATATACTAGCCAATAGATAGGTAATCTAGAAAAAAAAGTGCAAGATAGGGGGCTTATATAGAATGGACATTTTAAGGGATTTATTCCACCCAATTTTTGGCCTAAATGGGATCTAAACTCCAAGGAAATGTAGTAGTTATTTTTTGGGTGGGAGCAAGGCATAAAATCCAAGGATTTGTAACTTCTTGAATTCTGAGCGTCTTGTGTAGAAGAGATTACATACATTTCGTCTTCCTCTTGTTCTGGCCTCTCTAAAGCCCTTCATTATATATATGAAAACAACAAACTATTAATAATAAAAAAATACAAGACTTCAATTTGGCAAGATTTGAAGGATACTTTGCTAAACCTCATGTCTTGAAATTGAAAGCCCTTCATTATATATGAAAACAACAAACTATTAATAATAAAAAATACAAGACTTCAATTTGGCAAGATTTGAAGGATACTTTGCTAAACCTCATGTCTTGAAATTGAAGGTCTTACTGTATGTTAATTATTAAGGGAACTTGGCATACATGTTTATAAGGAATTTCCTACAAATATCATACACATGGACACTGCATGGTGTGCATTTTCTAGGCCCACAAAAATCTTCTCAAAATTATGTTTTGGCTCCAAACTTGTGGTTTTCTCTAGAATATAGGACATTGGATGTCTTATCTACACATTATAGATGTGTTCAAAATAGGCACACCTTTAAGCTTGTTTGGCATTTGCACTTTTGGCATAATCCAGAAAAAACAAATTTCTTTTGATTTGCATTTGAATATCGTTGGAGGTAACCATGTTTCTTGGAATAAACCAAACAAATTTAAAGAGTTCATCATTGGGAAGATTAAGAAACCATTGTATCTAACAAACGTTTAAAAAAGTAAACAACGTTTTTTAGATTTAATAAAAAATCTAAACAAATTTAAAGAGTTCATTATTGGGTAAGTAATAACTACAAGAATAAATGAATAAAAGAAAATGAAAATACTAGAAATCAAGTGTAAAATTGAAGACATTTCGGAATATATAATGTGAATTTTATGTTGCAATTCACTTTTTCTTATATTAATTTCATTTAAATTCAGATTTAGTGTGTTGATATCTCATTGTTGTGTGTAGCTTTTGGTGTTCATATGTGATCAGATGACTACCCAGAGATTGGTGCTTTACTTTTTTATTATCAAAATTTTCTAAATAGGGTAAGGGGAGTGGTTTAGGTTGTAAGAAGATACGAGTAGATGTGTCATTTCAATATTTGGATGCTCAAGAAGGCACTTGAAAATCGGACTTGATCACTTACAATTAAATAAATCATACATCCGTAAAGTTTGTTCTTTTATCTCTCTTTCATTTATTTATAATTTTAACTTGTCAGGTTATTTGGAAGGAGAGATTTACTAATCAACTATATTGCTCCTTTGGTTGGGCCCTAGTTCCTTTCTCTTTGTAATACCATTGGCTTGGGGTTCCCCGAATGTTATTTTAAATGTACATATGTTACTTAAGTTGGTGAGATGGGTTCTATTGAGGTCTGCATACCTCTGTGTGTATAGACATGTTTTAAGGCTAGTGTGCTTGTGTAATTGGGTAAGAGAAAATGTATTATTAGGTTGGTGAGTTGAGTTTCATTGAGGCTTGCATGCCTATGTATGTATGATGTGCTAGGATAGTGGGCTAGAGTACTTATGAGTTTTAAGGCCAGAGGGCCAGTGTGACCAGGTTAGAGAGCCTATGTGGTAAAAGGCTAGTGAGCCTAATAGACATATTATTTGTTCCAAAACAAGGGATGAAAAGAGTATGGGGGGTGGGATTCAACGATAGAGAAAAGTAGAGTATGGGGGATGGGATTCAACGACAGAGAAAAGTATCTTTATATATTATAATATTATAATATTATAATATAAGGGGTCCCCATGATTATAAAAAGGTGGTTCCCCTATTCAGTTTGATGTCTATTAGTAAGGACATGTGTCCCTGGGTGAGGGCCTGGAGGGTACTTGGAGACTGTTGAGGGTAGTAGGAACTTTTGGAGCCACAATGCTTTAAACATCCTTGCATGGCTAATTTGGTCACCTTGCAGGTAGTGGTGCAACTTGAAGGACTACGTGTGTAGAGAAGGGGTGCACTACTTAGGTGTGGGGATGATGAGGGATGTGAGCCTGTGGTTGGAGGTTGTCAGGGTTTGGTACCTTGGCCCTGTTTGTATACAGTACTGGGTATGTACCTAGCTCAAGTAGATGATGCCAAAATGGAGTCACAACCCTAGTTCAAGGGTGACCAGCTGTTGAGAGAGCTGGAGTAACACAGTCTACAATTGGGTGTCATATTCGAGTCCTACAACTAGTCAACCAATTTTCACATATAAGTGATTGGAACCTATTTTTATGTATGTTTACATATATTTTGGCATAATATTTTACTTTTTGGTCATGTTATGTATATCTATTATGTTACGGTATTAGTAACACTGTGAGTGGCATCGCCCTAGCTGAATAGCCAAAGAATGTTACAGGTAGTCTTAGAGCTCATGTTGAAATATTGGGCATGCATGATGTTGTCGCTAAATCTTGCCCCTGCAACACAAGTGCAACAGGAGGCAAGGAAAGCTCCCAGAGACAACCTTAGATTGCTTACAAGACTAGTGCCTTGGTATATCTAAATTAGTGTACCTCAAATGATTCTCAAGCAGGAGGAGACATCACCCATATTCTGTACATATATATCAGGGAGTTGGTTCTTTCATCCAAAGATACAAGACATATGTTTGAGATTTTCTACACACATATAATTCCCAGAAATATAATAGAAATAGTGGAGACCGATCAGCAAAAGGACAACTCAAGATATAGAGCTCAAAGCACCAAGAATTCTATATATAAAACATAGAGCCTGAAACCATGAGATTTACTATAACTATTGAGTTAGAGGAAGATGTAATGGACATAAAATAAGTGGAGTGATATGCTTCACGCAATACAACTTGAAAATATGATTTCAACTCTTCACACATGCATATGCATTAACACTTTAACGCCGATGAATCCGTAGACAAGTCCGAAATATTAGAGTGTATATTATTGCATGAATTCAAAAGAGGAAAACATACAAGGTGAATGAAACAAGGAATTAACACATTGTAAAACATTCAGAGGAGGAATTAACCATTTTCTTTGTTAAGGAATTTCTCGGAAAAAACCTTATTAAACTTCAATTCTATTTTAATTATATAACTTCACATCATCACCAAGTTTCATCGAATTATGTGTTTTCATTCATTTAAAAATAAACAAAAATATTAAACATAATAAGGCATTTAAATTCCTGTTTTATATTTCACATTTTGTCGAGTTACATCGAAACATTTTAGAAGGAAAGCATTTCATGTAAAAAACGAAATCTGTGCAACATTTATTTTAGTAGAGAACAATGTCTTTCCCAAATGAGTTGGAATATAAATGTATATTAATTTTAATTAGGGATTAAACATTAGATATCATTTTTGGGATTCAATTGCGTTAAGTAAGTCATTCAAACGTATGACCATTTCCATGAGAGGTAGTCGTAACTGACTAATTTCTCATGATTTTTGAATAGTTCACTTAGCACTCATTGCATCGGGTGATGCTCATAGGGGTGAAGAAGTGGGATTGAAACTAGTGAAATGTGGAGAACGAATCACATAGCATCAATCATCACTTCCGGGGCTTGCACTTACCGGGTGCAAGCCCCGGAAGTGATGATTGATGCTATGTGATTCGTTCTCCACATTTCACTAGTTTCAATCCCACTTCTTCACCCTTGTGAGCATCACCCGATGCAATGAGTGCTAAGTGAACTATTCAAAAATCATGAGAAATTAGTCAGTTACGACTACCTCTCATGGAAATGGTCATACGTTTGAATGACTTACTTAACGCAGTTGAATCCCAAAAATGATATCTAATATAATGCACTGCGTAAATCCCCCAGGGTTAAACATTATTAAATATTATAAAAGTAGTTTACAAAAGATAATGATAAAATGTTGTAAAAAAAATAGAGATGGAAAAATTGTCAAATAATTTCATTTTCTTAATTCAATTAAATTTTTCTTTATAATCATATAATTGTCGTTCATTAATTTTTGCAAATTGTAATTTAATTTCATTAAATAATAATAACTAGTTATTTTACATTAAACAATAACAACTAATAATATGATTTGATAACAAAATTATAGCAACTTCTAAAAAGTTACAATAAATTTTTAATTTATTTATTAATTGGATTTAATATTATAAATTTTATAAATTATAATGGTTTTATTATTATTATTATTCTAGTTTATATAATATACTAGTACATTTTCTGAAATGTTATTAAAATTCACATACTCCAAGTATCTTCATATCATGTTATTATGAAATATTTAAATTTATAATGAAATAGTGAAATATTCTAACTTATAAACAAAATAGTTTTTTTTTGAGTTAATTTAATCAAAATCTTGCAGAGATTTTTAAAAATTTGAGTTTAATTTATTTAACCTATAGAATTCTAGTGCTTTAAAGGTTTTTCTAAATACTAAATCTATTTATGCATTCCAAAATGTATTTTAAACAACAAGATATCATAATCTTACTTGAAATTGTATCGCAAGATTACTTCTACCGTAAATTAGACTATGCCAATAATAAATTAAAATGAAAAAAAAAATGAAACGAAAAGCAAAATGCCAAAAAAAACATAAGCTCAACATAATTTGCAATACATTTTATCTAAAATTTAAATGTGAGTACCATACATTTCATTTGGCTTTTCAGTTAATCAAACTCACAGGTTAAGAATAACTCCATATTTATTAGAAACCTACAATCTCCTTATAATTTGATAGATCTGCACCATATTACTTATCAACGTAGCTCCATGTTTGTAAAACCCCCAACTTAACAACAACTCATTTGATTTTCACTATTCTCAGTTGAGAAGTATCAGCTTTTGTTTAACCTTGCATTAATGGCTTGAATTCCAAAAGTGACAATAATAGACACCTGCCTTCTTTATTATTCTGCCTAGCATCTCTCACAATCAACTTCAAACAAACTGGGAAAGGTACTCTTCAACAGTAGTGTATTTCACATCTGGGTAGAGGTGAGTGGCCTCCACACCATAAGGTCCAATTTGAAAATCTGTTAGATGCCCTTTGACAAAAACGGAGTGACAGATTGCCATGTCAACATCATCTGGGAATGGTGCCTCTGCATCACCCATCACAGCATTTTACACAAGTTAAGTCACTACACTCTAAACAGATTTTGGAACGTACAGTCTTACCAAATTCAGCCTAAGTTCTACCAACTAAAAGAAAATTGAAGCATAAAATTCTTAAAAGGAAATTTGTTTTAGGTCTGCAAATGGCGGGGGAAGAAGGAAAAATATTCCATATCCTAACCTGCAATTTTTTTCAGCAACTCTTCCTCTGATATATAGACCTTCTCCAGTGTCTTGCCAATCTTCTTCTCCCACAGAGATACAAGCTCGTTAACAGAATAGATGTTGGTAGGAAGCATGATATACATGGACTTGTTCAGAGTTCTAGGGTCATCCACTGCCTTGATGGTATATGTTGCAACATCCTCCTCTTTCACAAAAGCAGCTGCATATTCATTTCAGAAAAGATTTACACCCATGCAAAGACTATGTAATAGAACACTGGTAGAAGAAAGTAAAAATTTTGAGCAAAGAGGCCATTGTAAATACCTTTGACATTTCCATCTCCATATATGATAATTTTATCCCTAGGAGGGGCAGCAAGGCCCAGCTGCCCTAAACTTGGCAGAAAATATCCTGCAAAACAGTTGCTAGTGACATATGTGTAAGGGATGCCTTCTGCCTCAATTTGTCTGCGAATTTTCACTGTGTTATCATACATGATCTTTGCAGGCTCCACTGCCTGGACTTTATCGTAATCAAACCCATACTCGGATGGAAAAAACCTCTGTAAATACCATCACCAATAATTGTAAAATACAATCTGAAATACTGGATTGGATCTACTTAAAAGCTACATAATCAAGCCTAGTCAATAGTATTCTATACCTTGACAGTCCCAACCTCCTTAATGGCCTTGATGATGTTCAGCTGACTCATCAACTGAAAAAACCCTACAGCTGAGATAACTACATCGACTTCTTTGATTGCCTGAACAAGACTCGCATGGTCCTCCACAGATCCCTTCACATAGAAGTCCATATCATGTCAGGCATTTGAGGGTATCCAAGAAAACAAGGTCAAAGATGACACCTACTCCTCCAATACCCTATATAAAACAACATGATCTCCTAAATACATGATAACCAATCACATCTCTTTTCAAATAACCAGGAAAATTGACAAGCTACATAAGTTTATATATGGAATCCAAAGGTGGTTTTCCCCATTGGTGAAAGTTGGCATTTAATATAGCTTTTACTAAGTTTCAAATTCTACCAAATGACATGTTAGTTTTTATGCTTGTTACTTCGGTATTTAATATAGCTTTTACTAAGTTTCAAATTCTACCAAATGACATGTTAGTTTTTATGCTTGTTACTTTGGCATAAGCAAATACCCCGTCTCACTCTTGCTTAGCTGAAGATAACCAAATTAGAGAAAGCTAGTTCCCAAAAAAGTGTGGAATCTTAATGCAGAACTAACCAAATTAGAGAAAGCTGGTTCCCAGAAGGTGGGGAATCTTAATGCAGAACATTGTTGTAAAGAAGGGAACAAATCAGAGCACAGTTGGTGAAAATTAGTAGATTCTGATTAATCCTCAACAGACATGAAGAAAAGATCCATAGGTATACCCACACATAACAATGACACAAAATTAATGTATCCTGATATTTCTCCAAACCAGACATCTTTATGTTGATTGTAGATTCTGTTTATTCAAAGGTGGTTGATTTTGCTCCAAGCCATTGGATGCTCAAATTTGCAATCAACATAAGTTCAGATTGGAAATTCAGTTTATCCAATAGGCAAGGGGCAAAGTCAATAGTAGAATTTACAATTTACAATAGAGATAATGAGATGTTCAAAGCTGCAATGGGCATAAATTCAGATTGCAAATTCAATTTATCCAACGGACAAGGAGCAAACTCAACCATTAATTTACAGTGGATATAAGCTAGGTATATGAAAACCCATTTGCATGGAACAATGAAGTAGGCATATTCATAAGGAATAACGATAGAGGATATAAATAAAATATGTTGATCAGTTATCACAGTCCTATAGAAGAAATAATCAGGTAAGCATCAACGGATAAAAGCCCAAGAAATAATCAAGCAAGCATCCACAAATAAAAGCCCAATGGAGAAAAAAATTTAATCACTTATTACAACCCAGTAGATAAAAGATCAAATGTGCAAAACAGTAAAAGAAAACAATAAAGATTTAGGATGAAGTAATCAGTGCGGACAGCCCATGACAAGGAGTGATACCACCAAGAGAAAATAAGTGCAGAACTACAATATGGTGATCCATTTTCACAACCCATTACAAAAGATGAATGAGCATACCACCAAGAGAAAGTAAGTGCAGAACTACAATATAGTGATCCATTTTCACAACCCATTACAATAAATGAATGAACATACCACCAAGAGAAAATAAGTGCAGAACTACAATATGGTGATCCATTTTCACAACCCATTACAATCCATGAGATGATGGACCTTCCCACAAGAAAAGAAACACTGCAGAATGCTCAGATGCTGATTAGAGCTCAAAGATCCAATCAATAAATAATCAGATAAGCACAAACTCCAGAACAGTTTAAAAGAAAAAAAACCTGAAATTGAACAAATAAAGACAGAGCACTAGCACACACTGTTGGGTTCTCAAAATCCAGTTTTGATTATAAAGCCAGCTGTACACTTACTTGGACCAGATTAGCACCTGCGGCCTTGAAGGATTCCAGAAGCTGCGCTTTCTCTTGATTAGAAGGCGCGGTCTCTCTAACCAGAAGGAATGTGGGATGGCCAAGAGCAAGGCTGGCTTTGGCCATATGACGTCCAATGTAGCCTGTTGCTCCAATTATCAGAATCCTGCTACTGCTTGCCATAATTTCTAGCAAGTAGAGATAGAAGAAGAAATCGTATAGGAAGCAGGGATAGATCGAGATAGTAAAACTGAAAAACTGTATGAATATAAATAACTAGGGGGCAATCATTGGCAATTATTGATGATGATTGCTTGCATGAGACCAGTTTTCAAGACACCAGTCTAGTGGAAGGTGATTAAATGGAAATTAACTGGTAGGAAACCTTAGGCATCAAAAATGCTTTTCATAGACACCAGTCTAGTTGAAGGTGATCAAATGGAAATTAACTGGTAGGAAACCTTAGGCATCCAAAATACTTTTCAAACTTGTAATTGTAATTTTGATATGTTTTAATCATTATATAAAATCTCATAAATATTTAGAAAATTATAAAGCTCGAAGCAAGAAACATGTTACATCAACATCATGAGACACAAATTATCTCTGTAACTTTTAAGGTTTTAATTAAATTTAAATGGTATATTCTAATTAAATTAAAATTATATATTTAACTATATGATTCATTTATATGATTCATTTATATTTAAAAAAAGTGATAATCATTTTACATTTTTTTTGTAAGCTTGGTAGGACTATATCTTCATCATGTTCAACTTATCACCTGGATCAGGAATATCATAAGATTTGAACCCAAGGCTTCCATATTATAAAAATTAAATTTTTATAATAAAATATAAATTTAAAGTAATATTGTATTAATAGAATTTAAAATTAATATTTGAGATAAGATTTAATTTATTTTACACTCTTTATAATTATGTTAATAGGTGTTTATATTTTGGAATATGATTTCTATAATTTTAATTTAATTATTAAGCCGATAGGCTTTTTATTATGAGGTTCTTCCTCACGACATTGTAGCAGATTCGTTGACCTAGAAAGAATATACCAATTCGATGGTGGTTATTGACTCACAGTTTATTGATAGTGGTTATTGACTAACAGTTTAAACAAAGAATCAAATGCACATGCTCTTAGCTTTAAGGTGCTAGGACATTTAGACAACCTGGGGATGAAGCCGGTATTTCTTCCCCTTAACCGCTTGAATTCTCCACTTTCTACAGCCAGGAGCAATCAACTATGGTGACCTTAGTGGTATTCCGAAATTATAGTTGTCGACTCATCCATCTCTTAACTCTTATGCTTTACACTATCGAAACCCAATATGTCCTGTAACATTACCAAAGTTTTATATCGAAGCTTTAACTCATCGGAACTTCATTTGCAAATACATTACGAAAACATTGAGTTCCGATGTCCTTGGCCCTTTTGCGCTTAACTCCTCCTCGCATTTCTCATTATAGGACCACAACCGGTGACTGCTGCTTAGCCTTAAGGTGCCAGGGCGTTTTGTTCCTGTCGGGGGCTATTTCTCCTTTGTTAAGTGCTTTATGCCTTGGGCCCTTTAAACGATTCTCGACCATGTGTCAGCCCAATATCAGAGCCCCCTTATCGGAAGTTTCCAATCACCAAATGTTATAAAGTGTTGACATATTCAACCTCTAATATGTCAACCTCAATATGACGTCAACATATTCCACGTGGCACCTTGTGAGTGGTGCCGCGTGTCACCCAGATTTGACCCCTAGGGCCCCTCAAAACGTCAAAATTTTATGCCACGTGTCATGTCGTACCACCACGTCATGATGATGTCAGATGCCATTATAGCTTTATCGGAACCAATCATATGTTGCCATGTGTCTTTATCAGAGCCAATGATATGCTTCCATTTGTAGTTTACCGAAACAATCATTTATTGCCATGTGTCCCACTAGAGGAGAGAGAAAAGGATCCGTCAACCTTTAGTTTTGCGATGAAATCCTTTGTTAATATTTATCAGTGTTCCCCGATGGTTTTTAACACTGTTGGCACTTTATGCATATCGCAACTTTTTAAAGGTTGTCACCTTAAGAAGTTCTAATTCGTTGACCTTCAAATGTGTTGATGCTCCGATATTGCGATGCGCTGATGTACCTGATGCTCTGATGTTGCGATCGTCGATATGTTGGACCTCTGATATGTGATGGATCGATATGCGATGTGCCGATATGCAGGACCTCTGACATCCTGACCTCCGATATGACGATATTGCGATTTTCAACCTCTTATATACCGACCTCTGATATAACATCATCATATTCCACGTGGCACCTCATGAGTGGTGCCACGTGTCACCCATAATTGTTTCCTTAGGCCCCTCAAAACACCAAAACTTCCAGCCACATGTCCTGTCATGTTGCCACATCATGTTGACATCAGATGCCACTGTAGCTTTAACGGAACCAATCATATGATGCCATGTGTCTTTATTGGAGCCATTCATATGCTTCCATGTGTAGTTTATCGGAACAATCATATGCTGCCACATGTCCCATAAGAGGAGAGAGAAAAGGGCTCGTCAACCTTTGGTTTTGTGATGAAATCCTTTGTTAATCTTTATCGACGCTTCCCAGTGGTTTTTAACGCTATCGGCACTTTATGCATATCGCAACTTTTCAAAGGTTGTCACCTTAAGAAGTTTTGTTTCTCCGATTTGTCGACCTTCCAATGTGTCGATGCTCCAATGTTACTTTATGCCCTGGGTCCTTTAAACACTTCTCGACCATGTGTCAGCCAAATATCAGAGCCCCCTTATTGGAAGTTTCCAATCGCCAACTGTTATAAAGCGCCGACATCTTCAACCTCTGATATGCCGACCTCCGATATGGCGTCATCACTCCACGTGGCACATCATGAGTGGTGACAAGTGTCACCCAGAATTGTCCCCTTTGGCCCCTTAAAATGCCAAAACTGCCTGCCATGTGTCCTATTGTGCGGCCACATTATTCTGATGTCAAATGTCATTGTACCTTTATCAGAGCCAATCATATGTTTCCATGTGTCTTTATCAGATATAATCATATGCTGCTATGTGTAGCTTTTTGGAACCAATCATACATTGCCACGTGTTCCGCTACAGAAGAGAGAAAAGGGCCCGTCAACCTTTGGTTTTCCGCTGAAATTCTTTGATAATATTTATTGGCGCTCCCCGACGATTTTTAATAGTATCAGAACTTTATGCATATTAGAGAGGCAAGGTGTATCGACATATTGTAATATCAGTGAGGAACCATATAAGAGTATCGATGAATGATGTTATCGGGGTTTTTAAGATGTGTCTCAAAATGAAAACCCTGATATGCATTACCTCCGATATACGGGATCGAAGACAATGATGTGGAATGTGGGTCCTTTACTCCAACAGTTGATTATCATAGTTTTTATGCCCTAGCAACTTTGTAATATACATTTATTGAAAAGAGCCACATTAATATGATGGATTGGACTTTGGGTTTCAAAGATTTCCAAAAGGATTCTTCATTTTCAAAGAAGCCACTTGCACACATTTGCAAAACTATGTGTATTTTTGAGAGAGTTTTCGGCGGAAATCACATCATAATTCGTTTGTTGACGCGTTTCAAATCACCCAGTGTGGTTCATCGTCAGGACACGTTGAAGAACTAGATCATAGCTGCAGTATAAATAGAGAGAGCAGGTTATATAACGACTATAATTGACCAGGAACGGCTATATTTGACCAGGAAACAACTATAATCGACCAGGACCAAGAGATAAGGAAAGGGACCTAAAATAAGTTAATTCAATAATTAATGAATTAGTTTTAATTATGATAATAATCAAATTAGTTAGTTAGTTCCTAGTTTAATACAAAATTCTATTTTAAGGGACCTATAATTAGTTAATTAAATAAACAATTAGTTAGTTTTAGTTATTTAGTGATTGAATGAAATTGCTTGCATTCAACTTAAAACTTCTATTACTATTATTATATGAAATAATAGGAAGAAATAATAAATGAATAATAATTAAATAACCTAATTAGTCATTTGGTTATGCGACTTAATTCTAATTTTAATAACAAATTATAATAATTTGTTATTAAAATTAGAATTAAGTCGCATAACCAAATGACTAATTAGGTTATTTAATTATTATTCATTTATTATTTCTTCCTATTATTTCATATAATAATAGTAATAAAAGTTTTTAGTTGAATGCAAGCAATTTCATTCAATCACTAAATAACTAAAACTAACTAATTGTTTATTTAATTAACTAATTAAAGGTCCCTTAAAATAGAATTTTTTATTAAACTAGGAACTAACTAACTAATTTGATTATTCTCATAATTAAAACTAATTAATTAATTATTGAATTAACTTATTTTAGGTCCCTTTCCTTATCTCTTGGTCCTGTCCGATTACCCAGTCTAATGTAGCCGTTTCCTGGTCAATTATAGTCGTTTCCTGGTCAAATATAGCTGTTCCTAGTCAATTATAGTCGTTAGATAACTTGCGCTCTCTATTTATACTGAAGCTATGATCTGGTTCTTCAACTTGTCCTAACGATGAACCGCACTGGTTGGTTCGAAACGCGTTGACAAACGAATTATGATGTGATTTTTGCCGAAAAACCTCTCAAAAATATTGATATGGATAACAAAAGCCTAAATTCAACAACTATGTGTATGTTCACACTGTTCACCACATCCTTTATGTTTTTCTTTTCCTTCCCTCTCTTCGCCACTGACATTCCAACTAATGCCACATTACTTTCCCCTTCATTTCCTTCTTTTCAGCACTATTAAAATTCTTGAACTCGAAGTTATCAAATGTCATGCAACTTTGATTGGGGACTTGACCCTTCTTCAAATTGTACAACCCTACACATACCAAGCAGACTCTTCAACATCACACGACCCTTTCTCACATACTCCTGCTTTGACACAGGGTTTTGCTTCATCATCAACTCATTTTTCCTATGTTATGCCTACTTCCATGCCATTCATGGCTCTAAGCCCCTACTGTAAACATTAGTCGATCTAGGGTAGGATGCTTGCAAAAATAGCCCTTCGCTCATACAACAATGCTCGAGCCTCTAGAAAGGTCTTTGGATTTGACCTCATTGATTGTGCTAATGATGCAATCCTTCTCTCTACCTTCGGTGAGTTAGCAGATTCCTTGCATGACCTTGTCCAAATTGGGCAGATTTACATGGTTTCAAATGGGGCATTCAATCCAACAAACATAAATTACAACCATCTCGATAGCAAATGGGAAGTCTTCCTCTTTGCAAATTCCACCGTCGAACCTTGCTTGGATGATGTTCTGACAGTTCCTTTCCACTGTTCCGTTTCAAATCTATAATTGAAATCATATATACAAACCTCGACTGAATTGTGGACATTGTTGGCATGGTGAGGTCCACTTCTCCAACCTCCACCATTCGTCGAAGAGATGGGTCTGAAACACCTAGAAAAACTATTAGCTTGAAAGACATGTTTGAGTATAGTATCCACATCACCCTATGGGGCGAGCATTACCACACTATAGGCAAGGAACTCGTTGAACTCTTCTCTTTTGGTGCTTCGACCGTGCTTGCAATCAAAGGGGGCCACATATACGAATTTAATGGAAGAATTCTAGGGACTATCTCCACCAGCAGTCTCCTGCTGGATCTCGACATTCCAGAGACTCGGCAACTTCAGTCATGGTTTCATGAAAAAGGCTACTTGGGTTCTTCACCGTCATTAAGTAAAAATTTCTCCGCATCTTCCAAGAAAGTCCACCCACAACGTACAATTTCTAACCTCACAGACTTGCATCACCTCAGAAAAGCAACATGGTTCTATGTTCATGGAACCATCACCTCTATTGGCATGCAATATTTCTACTTCCTTGCATGCCCTCTCTCATCTGATGGCATCCAGTGCATGAAAAAAGTTTTCCACCACTCAAATGGAATGTGTCGTGCCCGGTCTTCCTTCTGCATCGTCTACAATCAACTATTAACCTTCTCAATAAGCTGAAGGCCTTCCTGCAATGCATTGTACATGTAAGGACCATTTCTATACTATATATATATATATATATATATATATATATATATATATTTTATAAACAAATCACAATAAAATACAACTAGAAGAGAAAAAACATTGGGAATTCAAATTTATTCAGCAACTGTCTAACACATTCCTAAATTTCATTTCACTGAACATATCATAAAATTGACATATATTTAACTAAGGCCATAAAGAAATCATACAAAATAATATTGCAACACACATGTACCATTCACTAGAAGACAAGACTCCACTTGATTTGCTGTTACTTGTCTTCCCTTGTTGCCGGTCACCTCCGAGAGTGAATGATGATGTACTTGATCCGAATGCGATGACTCACTGGTTAATCTCCCAGCCTACTCCTTGGGTACTCTTCTTCCCCGTGGACCCCCGAGCTGCAATGGAGTTGTACAATGGAGGAATGCAATAGCTGGTAGAGGAGAGCACTCCTTGGCTCAAGAGTCCCCTCTATAAAATCCTCTACCTCACCAAACTCACTATAGTTTTGTAATCACTGCTCTGACATAGTCTCATCCACCCAATAATAGGGTTCCCAAGAAGGTCCCTTATTCCATGGCTTGCCCCTTCTTTTATAGGAGTCCTCATAGGTGACACTTGGCATGTCATGCATAATTAATTATTTTTTATAATTCAATAGTTTGATTATTCACCCACCCATGTGTCACTGTCTCATCAAGGGTCTCCAAAATTATTTACTTAAACTATAATTTAAAACTAATATTTTCCTCACCTCAACAAGATTCCTATTTCTTCTCCTAGTTGCCTCTTGATACCCCTTTTTACTCCTTAATTTGTGTTCATTACTAAAGTCAATTAATGAGTCAAGATTTGATCCCCTATCTACTTCCTAATTTAACTCAAGTTATCTCTTAGATGGATATTCTTATGTTGGTTGTTGCCACATGGAGGTTCTCTACGTTTCTTTAAAATTTAATTTATTAATCTTATTTTAATTCACCATCCTCTTCTTTTAATTAGGTTTAACTATTTTAGGATTAATCTTTATCCTTACAATTATGTCTCTCTTTCCCCTTTTACGTAATTAAACTACATAATCTACCTAATATTTTCCAACATGGGAAGGGTAGAGTTTTTAAGATAAAATATTTTTATTTCTTCCCATTATCCTCTTAACCCAAGTTTTATTCTTGATTTAATTAATTCGTTTTTTAACATCATTTACCCTTGATGTAAATTTACCTAGTTTTCATTTCTTGATTATATTTATTAATTTATTTATTTTTAATGATTCCAAGGGTGCCAAGTTTGGTCGTGCCCTTCAAGAACTTCCCTTGAAGTTCCAAGGGTGCCATGCCTAATAGTTTATTTGAGATGCCAAGGGTGCCAAGTTGGTCATGCCCTTCAAGAAATTCCCTTGAAGTTCCAAGGGTGCCACACCACTTGCCCTTCAAGCATTCAGTGACTATGAGGGGAAAGTATAGGTGCAACGACATAGACCACTATCATCTCTTATGTTGCCTTCTATAGTGAGACTAATGGTGTCAGGGATCAAGGAATATACCTTGATGCACGCCCCCCGGTAAAATCTTCATGAGCGACCCAACTTTGGGACCTGCCCTCATGACATCGTGATCTTCAAGGCAAAGGTTTTTCAACCAATCCAGCCCAAGTCATAGCCGGAGTGCTAGTGGGTGAGATCAGGGACACTATCCCACCCCTCCCATGTAGTTCCATCCACTTGTACAACCCCATCACCCATATGTGAGTCATTCGGCCAAGCAACTAATCTGTGCCTGCAACCACTAACATCTCATCAGAATATAGATAAACATATATAACAGGTTTCAAAATTGACTTTGAATTTCAAAGATAAAATAATATAATTTTTTTCATCAAACCAGTTGTCGTCAACTCGTCATATGTGAGTGCCTCTGGTGGTTTCCTGCCATACTCAATAATCATTAGTAACAAGGTTTCTCAGTGTTAGTCATTGTCATAATAGCATCATTAACAACACCTAGTCATTCACATCATTGTTCATAGTAAGCCTGAACTAATGTAAGTAGGTAACATAGAGGACACATCCATCATGGCTATCATCATCAAAATATCAATGGAAACATACATATCCATCAAGCTATCAACATCGTAACATCAATAGAAATATACCTATTCATCAAATTTATCATCATCATGATTTTAATAGAGAGCATACATATCCTTTACTGCCATCATCATCATAAATTCAATAAAGACCAAATTTAACCATTTAATGTTACAATCATCATAATACCAATAGATAACATACATAACCATTCATGCTATCTTCATCATAATATCAATGGAGAACATACATAAACATCACACCCATGAATATCTAAATCACTAATAATAGCGTCATGTGCCTAGATCCTCAACCTGAGGTCCTCAAGGAATAATGTGTGGGCCTTAGGGCTAAATAAATGTTAGTGTCATATCGCTGTCAGTCAACTAGAGCGGGCACTACAGTACATATTCATCAAAGAGATCATGTAAAAAACTTTCTGATGGATTGGCAGTCCCACAATTCTCATCTTGGTTTGTTGTAGATACAAACTGGTGTTGCCATTGCCGTTGCTCGCACTGTATACATGAATAGCAATGGACGCAAAATATTGCACTTTTATTTATACCTGTTTCGTCACCAGCATTTATGCAATTTTGATTGCACCTCTTCCTCTATTTTAGTACACGTCAAACAAATATATCTAGAATTCAAACAACCAATTTTATAATCTTTTTAATATTATAAATGAATAATCCTTCCTTTTGTTACTTTGAATATCAAGACATAACATCTTTCAATTTGATAAGGCCTACTATTATTGTTAAACCTTTAAAATGTCTTATGTACTGTCTTTATGATATAGAAATTGAAGGTTCATTATTAAATGTAAAGGCATCTACTCATCATGTCTTCAAATATTTTCCTGTTATACTTGTCTCTCTCTAATTGGTTTTATATTCATTTCAATTAAATACTCTTTCCAAGTTCATTATAGTATTGTTACATGTTCATTGCAAGTTCATTATATTGTTGTTACATGCTCCTTTGTTGTATCTGATTCGATTCTCAATCATTTCACTGTTATTTGATCGTTCCTATAGAGTTCTAGAAAGTCACTATTATAAGGTTCTCAGGCTATCTATTGTGGTTTTCCTTTACGATTAGTTATGATTTTCATTATTTCCGATAAAAGGTTGATGAGTTTTGTCATTTAAATTTCCAGGATAAAGCCAGGGTCAATTATGAAATATCTTTTCCTTCTTATATCCATTGAACATATGATTCACTACAGTGCTAAAGATTTAGTTTTCCTTGATCTTACTAAGTTTGTTGGTAATAAGCTTTGTTTTAAATCTTAAATGATTAGGATTAATTAATAAATATTTGTAACACCCTCCTCCCACATCCACCTAAGTAACCATTCCAACTAGGGTAAACATGAGACGAGAGGCTACTATGATCATATTCGACCTCCTAGGTAACCTTAAGGAAGTGGAATCGAAGGAACATCACACACAATGATCCAACATCATCAACAAAACACTCAGGAGACAAGTCAGCCACTTAGATATCCTGTCCCTGGCTCCCATTGTTTTTCTGGACCTCTGAGGCCATAGTCGCTTTCATGTTATGGGAAAGGGAGAGACTAGAGATCTAAAGTCGCTCTCATAGGCCTGCATGCCAGCAACTGTGGACCAAACTTTCCAGTTCTGTGCTAACGACCCTGGGATTTAAGCCACTTTTTCAGGCCTAGAGCCTAGGACACTACCCAGAATGGAATCAAAGCTCATAATCAAGTAAAGTATAGGGAAACAATGATGCAAAAGTAAATAGTTGATCAAGACCTTAAGTAGACCCCTACTATCCATGACAAGCATTTCATAAAACATATTGTCAACATGTAACCTACAGGTGTAAACAACAGAATTAAGTGTAGGGATCTCATACTTATCTGAGAATCGCCATGAACCATTGCTTCCTCATGTCTTTTGATGTCTTATGACTTATTAGGTCATAGATACAATATCCATTCAAATACAAGTAAAAACATGCTAAGAGCCAAACATAGTTGCTGCCATAAAATTTACATATAACTAGCATAATAAGAACAAAAATACAATAAACATATCAGCCATCAAAATCCATATATACACCAGTACATTTACACATGAAAATCAATGGAATGAATTTCTCATTAATCAAGGCAATGAACCAACCAGTGATGGGACTACCATGTTCCACCCAACCATACATTGGTTGAGCCAAGTCTCTCTTCAGCCAATCACCCCCGTTCCATATTCCAAGCATGAATTTGGGACTCATAAAACACATCAAAAACACTAATCAATGTGGATGCCACCGGAGTTCTCCGCCTACACCGTGAGGAATTTGTGTGCCTACTAGTCTCTCAGGATTTACCATGCATCTGTAGTCCAATCTAGGGATCACTTGATCCAGGTGGATATTGGTGGCCACTTTCCAAGTCCACTTGGACCCCCACCATTGTTTCTTTCAGCTTTTTAGTTTCCTTAATTGTAGCATAGTTTACTATTTTTAGTAGTTTTTTGGGTCCTGAACTTCCGGAGCCGTGTTGAGGCCCTAAACGACTTTTTTTGGAAAAACTGGGAGTAACATGGGTCCATGGATTGATGTTTCTCTTCCCAAAGTATTAGTTATTGGATAGATCTTTCCAATGAGATATTGTGCGCGTCAAAAGGAGATCGTATGCCAAAGTTACGACCCCGGGAAGTTGATGTACCAATTTACCCAAAAGGGGCCCACAGTTTGGCATTACATCTTCTAGGGTTAGGTTTTTGGATGTTTAGGGTTTTCCATTGTTTCTCAACAATAAATATGCCTTCGAGCCTCATTGTAACTGTTATGAAACCAGCTCAAGAAAAGATAGAAAAGATAGATCAACACCTTAGAATTCAGCCTCTTCAAGGGGGCAACCTCCTTTACATTACATAAATGAACAATTCTTGGATGATTCAAATGAAAAAACCTCCTTTCTATATATAGGAGTCTAAGGAGTCACAATATAACCTAGCCGACCTAACAAAAATAATATAAAGCCACAAAAATAACAATAGAGGGATTCTATGGGGCACAGTAATAACAATATGGGGGCAATAGGGGCACAACAATATTAATAAGGGGTATAACTACAATAGTAATGGGGTAATCACTAGTATTATAGGGACCCAACATGCCCCTCTCCTTCAAAAAAGTGTTGTCCTCAACGCTTGAGTAGTTCTGGATACTTCTATATAAAATTCTCATCCTCCCATGCAGAATCTTCAGTGGATAAGTTCTTCCACTTGATAAGATACTCCGAAATTGATCGATTTCGTAGCTGTCAAGTTCTTGTTTTTGTGACTGCTTCTGGTTCCAATATAATTTTTCCTTCCTCGTCAAGTTCTGGTAATATTGTTTGAACTGGGAGCTTGTCGCCTATAACCTTCTTTAAACATGAAACATGGAAAACTGGGTGCAATCGAGAAGCTGCAGGAAGCTCCAATTTGTATGCCATAGTACCAATCTTTTGCAACACCTTTTACGGACCATAATACTTTGGTGATAATTTATTATCCTTCTTAGCTTGCTTGAGGGACATTTGCTTATATGGTTGTAGCCGTAGGAATACCCAATCACCTACATCAAAACTTCTTTCACTGCGATGTTGATCTGCCTGTTGTTTCATTCTATTCTGTGCCAACACGAGGTTATCCTTTAAGAGTTGGAGGACTTGTTGTTGATGTTCGATGTGATGTTCCACTGCCTGAACCTTAGAATTTTCTCTTAAATATGATGTGATGGATGGTGGTTGATACCCATAAAGTGCCATAAATGGGGTCATTTTTGTTGTTGTATGGAAGGAAGTGTTATACCACCATTCAGCCAGAGGCAACCATTTGACCCATTGTGTCTGTTTATCAGATACAAAGCAATGAAGATATCCTTCCAAACATTTGTTTACTATCTCAGTTTTCCCATCAGATTGAGGATGATAAGATGAGCTATGAGCTAACTGAGTACCAAGACAAGAAAATAATTATGTCCAAAAATTTCCAGTGAAAATGGGATCTCTGTCACTTACAATAATCTTTGGGTTTCCATGTAGCTTTTGAATTGTTTCCATAAATGCAGTAGAAACTGTACTGGCTTTAAATGGATGTGATAATGCACAAAAGTGTGCATACTTGGTAAGTCTGTCAACTACCACCATGATGACACTCTTTCCCTCAGACTTGGGTAAACCTGTGATAAAATCCATTGAAACCTCCTCCCAACATTGGCTTGGAATGGATAAAGGTTGTAATAGACCCGGTGTCTTAATTGTTTCAACTTTATTTTGTTGGCAAACCAAACATTCCGCCACAAACTTTTGAATATCTGATTTAAGGCCATCCCAAAAAAATTCCTTCTTAACCCTGTGGTAAGTTTTTAAAAATCCTGAGTGCCCTCCTAAGGGAGAAGTGTGCAATTCCATAAGAATCTTTTGTTTTAGCTGGGAATTCTTACAGAGGTATAAGCGATCTTTGTACCATAACGAATCATTTTTCCAGCTAAATGTATCAGACGTACTGGAATCTTGTTGTAACTTTCGAATAAGTGCCCACACTTCTTCATCATTCTTCCATTCCTCCCTTGCTTCGTTTATCCAATCTGGTTGGATAATAGAAATGGCGCACAACAATGCTTCCACATCCTCATCCTTTCTTGAGAGTGCATCTGCCACCACATTTTGCTTCCCTTTTTTGTAGATGATTTCAAAGTCATAACCCAACATCTTTGTGACCCACTTTTGTTGCTCTTCAGAGGATAATCTTTGTTCTAAAAAGTATTTAAGGCTATCATGATCCGTTTTTACCTTGAAGTGTCTTCCCATTAGGTAGGGTCGCCATTTCTTAAGTGCATGGAGTATTGCCAACATTTCCTTCTCATAAATAGCTTTTCTTAAAAACTTTCCCTTGATTGGACGACTTTCAAAAGCAATGGGTCTTTCATCTTGCATTAGAACAGCACCAATTCCATTTCCTGAAGCATCACATTCCACAATAAAGGTTTTTGTGAAGTCTGGTGTAGCTAAGACCGGTGCTTGGCACATTGCCTCTTTAAGATGTTCAAAGGCCTTTGTTGCTTCCGGAGTCCATGAAAATGCATCTTTCTTCAATAATGTTGTTAGAGGTGCTGCTATTCTCCCATAATTCTTAACAAACTTGCGATAATACCCTGTCAACCCGAGAAATCCTCGCAGATGCTTTATGGATGTGGGGATTTTCCATTCCTTAATGGCTTTAATTTTGCTAGGGTCTACCTTAACTCCTTCATGAGATACAATATGACCCAGATATTCCACCTCCTGGACTCCAAAGAAACATTTGGATCTTTTTGCATATAATTGTTTCTCCTCCAATAGTTGTAGCACCCTGTCAACATGTTCAACATGATCCTTCCAAGACTTGCTGTAGATTAGTATATCATCAAAAAATACTAACACAAATTTTCTAAGGAATGGTTTGAAAATTGAATTCATCAAACCTTGAAATGTTGAAGGTGCATTGGTAAGGCCAAAAGGCATGACCAAAAATTCATAATGACCCTCATGAGTTCTAAATGTTGTTTTCAGAATGTCTTCAGTCTTCATTCTGATTTGATGATATCCTGAACGAAGATCCAACTTGGTGAAGTAAATTGATCCATGCAATTCATCCAGTAATTCATCAATGACAGGAATGGGGAACTTATCTTTAATAGTGAGCTTGTTGAGCTCCCTATAATCCGGACACATGCGCCATGATCCATCCTTCTTGTGCACCAATACTACTGGAGTAGAGAAAGAACTTTGACTCGGTTGAATTATACCAGCCTCTAGCATTTCTGCAACCATACGTTCAATTTCACTCTTTTGGACATAGGGATATCTGTACGGCCTGATGTTTGGAGGAACACTTCCTGGAATCAGATGAATAGCATGATCATGATCACGCATAGGTGGGAGACCTTTGGGAGTCTCAAATACCTTGGAATGATTGTCCAGGACTTTTTGGAGATCTGGAGAAATAGATGATTCCGATGTGGAAACATCTAGCGAACATAATTGTGCAATTACACCTCTTTGTTCCCTTTTTAGAAGCTTTGTCATACCATTAGAGCTGATTATCTTTCCTGGTTTCCCTGCAATACCCCTTAATTCAACTTCCTTTCCTTCCATAGAAAATTTGATGAAAAGTTCTTGAAAATTAAAAGCTATTGTACCCAAGGATTGTAGCCATTGGACTCCTAGTACAACATCAGCACCTCCCATTGGAATGGAAAGCATTGGGCTAGTAATACATATTCTCCCATGGATAGCTTGATATTATGGCACTTTCCAGAGAAATTTATTGTTCCTCCATTTGCAATCATCACTTGACACTCTGGTGCTGGATATAGGAAGCAATTCAATTCTTTTGCTACCTTACAATGAATAAAATTGTGGGTGCTTCCTGAATCAATCAACACTATTACCTTTTTCTTCTTGATTTGTCCTTCTATCTTGATGGTTTGAGGAGTGGTAATTCCCGCCAATGCATTACAAGATATGGTCGAATTTATTTGTTCTTCATCTAGGCTTTGTTCCTGGTGTATATCCTCTTCTTTTGACCTTTCTTGCTCCTTTTCTTCTTCCTCTTCACAATATATGTAGAATAATTTCTTCTAAACACACTTATGACCTTTAGTGTATTTGCTATCACAACTGTAACAAAATCCTTTTTCTCTTTTTTCTTCCAATTGTTGTGGTGTCAACCTTATAGGTTGTGGAAGACTAGGAGAAACAACATTTCCGTCTTTATAGTTGTGAGTGGTATGCTTCCTGGTTGCCATAATTTTGCTTTCCATTTTTCTTGCTAACCTGAATGCCTTCTCTAATGAATCAGGTTCCCAAAGGCGAACATCATGTTGGATATTATCCTTTAAAGACCCTATGAACACATCAATCCTATGCTCCTCTGGAATATCTTTTACCCTTATGTTCAATTTTTGGAACTCCTCAATGTGCTCCATTATTGAACCTTTTTGTTTGAGACTTATCAATTGGCTAAAAAAAGTGTTGCTTTTTGTATCCTCATAATGTGCTATCAATTCTTCCGTAAAAATTGCCCAAGTGATAAATTGTTTACGGGAGCAAAGCCATTGATACCATACAAACTGATTTGGTTCCAAATATAAAGTTTCCATACGTACCTTTTGTGTGTTTTGTACATTATTGAGATCGAAGGATTGCTCCATCTGTAATATCCATGTGGCGGGATCCTTGCCATCAAACTTCCTCATATCCATTTTTGGAATATGGTGAGTCTTCGATCCAACATTAGAGTCTATGGAATCATGATTAACATTTCTTTTGTTCTCATCATGAGTTTCCTTTATTACCCTTTCACCATTAGTGACCATTTCTTGTAGCAACTTATTCATATTTATCTTCAATTCTTCCATTTTATCATCCATGCCATCAATTTTAGTGTCCATGCCATTCACCTTAGCTTCCATGCCATCCATCTTAGCTTCTACACCTTTCTTTAAAAAATCCATCTTAGCTTCTACACCTTTCTTTAAACCATCCATCTTAGCTTCTACATCTTTCCTTAAACCATCCATCTTAGATTCTGTTGCTTTTTGTGCAAGTGACACTTGTTGCACTTGTTCTTGTAATTTTGATATATCATATAGCATTTCTTCTTCTTCTTCATGAGTCATGCTAGAGATTTCCGGTTCCTTACTAGGTTTGCATTTTCTTTCCTTGGGGCATTAGTTACTGATAATAATGCTCTACTAGCCCTTTGAATTCCTTCAAAATAAATTTTCAAACCACTCTTAAGCAAAAATTTAAAAGAATCTACACACCTTTTTTCACTTTGTAGGAGCTCGATATTGCCTCTGATGTATCTCTACATTTTCAAATCATCTAGTTCTAAATTTGCAACTTGTGGTAGCCCTCTATGTCCTCTTTCCAATGCCACTAGTTTGATCCAATTTGGATTCTCCAAGAAAGAGTTATGCGAAATCTCCCACAATGACCTGATTATAGGCGAGTTCAGTAGAGCGAACTTGTACGACGTGCCACAAGTCACTGTTTCGTCCTTTGGCTTTGAAAAATATATACAAGAAACTTCAGTCCGTCCTCTTTCTGCAAATTCTTACGAAATTTCAATCCAATGCTCAGGGAAAAAGTTATGATGATTTTCCCCAGGTCACCTGTTTGGAATGTAGTTCAAGAGTCTGCAAGAAGACCAACTTCCTCAGATCATATCTCGGCCAATATACTGCAAAAAGCTCTGAAATTCGGACCCAAGATTCAGCGCGATGTCTTCTCAAATTTGTTTTTTTTTAAGCTTCTGAAATGTCACAGAAAATTTTTTATAGGGAAAATGCCACGATGACCTGTTTGGAGCAGCGAAACCCTAGAATCCAAAGCTCTGATACCAAATGTTATGAAACCAGCTCAAGAAAAGATAGAAAAGACATATCAACGCCTTAGAATTTAGCCTCTTCGAGGGGGTAACCTCCTTTACATTACATAAATGAACAATTCTTGGATGATTCAAATGACAAAACCTCCTTTCTATATATAGGAGTCTAAGGAGTCACAATATAACCCAGCCGACCTAACAAAAATAATATAAAGCCACAAAAATAACAATAGAGGGATTCTATGGGGCACAGTAATAACAATATGGGGGCAATAGGGGCACAAAAATATTAATAAGGGGTATCACTACAATAGTAATGGGGTAATCACTAGTATTATAGGGACCCAACAGTAACACAGTTCAGAGGCATGTAGCCGCCATATCTCTTCTTAGAGATAAGCTACCATCGCCCTAGCTGGTTTATTTCCATTATTGTTTGTAAGCATATTTCAGTATTTTACATTAATGAAATGAAGTATTATTTCCACTGCATCTCTGTGTTTATGGTTATCTCTGTAATTTGTTGCATTCCTGTTTAAATCCAGATCAGTGGTATTAGAGTGGTTTGCTTTTTTTCTCTGTTTTTCTTTGCATGTCGCCAACGAGGTCGGGATATAAGGAGTTAGGGCTTGAATTGGTCGAACCTTTGCAAGACCAACCCCACAAATCTCGACGGCCTCCCATGGCAGATGAAAAGAAAGATGAGGGGGCACGAGATCCTATCAAAATCTTGCTCGAAGAAGCCCTTGAGTGACAAAGGAATGCGAGGATGGACAACTTTGCCCAGATCCTTCAGCGGCTACCCAGGTGCAAAGCATTGGCTTCTAACAGCGACTCTGGAAACGCCACACTGTTTAAGGTACAAGTTAATTTTGAAATTCCCATATTCGAGGGTCAGATAATTGCAAATGTTGTCGATAAATGGTTAAATCTGCTAGAGGGTTATTTTTCTGTTCTTGATTTTTCCAGTCGAGAAAAGATTATTTTTGATCTTCTCAAAGCAGCCCCCCATGTCAAGGACTGGTGGGAAACCTACTGCGAGCAGAAGGATGAAAGTACAGACTCACTGTTTTTAGTCGCACCCACTTGGGATTCATTCTGGGATGCCACTAAGGAGCAGTAATACCTTGTCGGAAGCTATGAGGATCAATACATAAAGTGGACCACGCTGCGGCAGGGAAGGGACCAAGACGTGCCGGAGTTTACCAATATTTTCCATACCCTTCGCACAAAGTTGGGTATCAAGGATTCAGGGCATCATTTGATACTCAGATACTGCGACTACCTGCACAAGTACATCTAGGAAGAAATAGTATTCCTGAACATCCCCTTGCTCGGCACGACATACCGATATGTCGTCAAGGTCGAGCAAAAGTTTAAATAGAAGAAGTGAGACTTTGGATCTGTGAATACGAAGCAAGGGAAAAGTGCCCCAAATCACAAAACAAAGTACAAAGCCAAGGCGGGGCAGCCCAAGACAACCTGTCAAAGATGCAAGCAAAGAACAATGCTGTGAAGCCGAAAAAGGACACAGGAAAGTGGTGTGAGTTCCATAAGAGCTCCACTCACAACACAAGTGAGTGTTGGGCCAAGCAGTTACTGGTGGCTGAGCTAAAGGTTTTAGAATCAGATGCATGTTCCGACTCTGAGTCAAAACCTGACAAGGCGACTGACAAAGGGAAGCAGATTATCGATGCAGAGCCCAATGCCACTGTTGCCACCATGAAGATCCAGAAGGAGGAACCCAAAGATCTAGAGGAGGAGGAGCATATTTTCCACTCCTAGATGTGGGTCAAGGGCTCCCCACTACAGTTCATTGTTGACAACAAGAGCCAAAAGAACCTCATTTCAGCAGAGGTCGTGAAGTGGTTGGGCTTATCGACCACAGCACATCCATAACTATACACCATCGGGTGGCTTCACCAAGGACGGGATCTTCATGTGAGCCAGTAGTGTCACCTTCCATACAACATCAAGCCATTCACAGATGAGGTATTGTGTGACATTACTCTCCTTGAAGTTTCTGATGTATTATTAGGACAAACATACTTGTGGAAGCGACATGATGTGTATGAATCAATGCCCCGTGCTGTTATTGTCACTTTTGGAAATAAGTTGTATAAGATACCGGAGCTAGCGTCACCTATCACCATCTCTTTGGTTACTGCAAAACAATGCAATAAGCTCATTTCCAAAACCGAGAAATTCATTTTCCTGATGATACGCCCTCAAGGAAAGAAGAAAACGGTGGCCACGACCTCCAGATAGGGCCCCTCCGCACGACAACTATATATGGATAAGGTTGTGGAGGAGTACGAGGACATCTTCACCTCCCCTGCAGGGGTTCCTCTGCACTGTCAGGTCAAGCACTCCATTGATCTGACCCTAGGTGCGCCGCTGCCCAATGGACTAATCTATCTATGCTTTGTTATGGAGAACGATGAAATCAAGAGGCAGATTTAAGAGCTGTTGCAGAAAGGTCACATCCATCCGAGTTCATCACCCTGTGGGAGCCTGATTGTGTTGGTACAGAAGAAGGATGCGACTTGGAGACTCTGTATTGACTATCGGGTGCTAAACAAGATCACCGTCCATAATAGGTACCCAATCCCATGGATTGATGACCTCCTGGACCAACTGAAGGGGGAAAAATATTTCAGCAAGATCGATTTGAAGTCAGGATATCACCAGGTACCAATCGAACCCTTCGATGTGTGGAAGACTACCTTCAAAGTGAAGGAGGGCCTTTTCAAATGGTTGGTTATGCACTTCGGATCGACAAATGCTCCTGCAACCTTCATGAGGCTAATGGATGACATATTGTGACCATTCACCAACTCATTTTTAGTGGTATACTTGGATGACATCCTGATCTTCAGCCAGAATTGGGAAGAGCACCTCCACCACATCCGAGAGGTTCTTCAAACACTACGGCAACACAAGTTATGTGCCAATTTGGAGAAATGAAATTTTGGCATGACCTAGGTTTAGTATCTGGGATACATTATTGATGAACAGGGGGTGCATGTGGATCCAACCAAGATCCAAGTCATTCGAGACTAGCCATCTCCAACCACTTTGATAGAGCTCCGCAACTTTCTAGGTCTTGCCAACTTCTACCGTAGGTTCGTGTTGGGATTTTCTCATATCACTTGGCCCTTGAGTTAAGTCACCAAGGGAGGAGCGAAAGAAAAATTCTTTTGGTCTGAATCTCAACAGAAGGCATTCACAGAGTTGAAAGATCGCCTCTACATGACACCAGTGCTAGCATTACTAGACTTACAACAACCATTTGAGGTTGAGACAGATGCCTCTGACTATGCTATTGGGGTAGTCCTTACTCAACATGGGCATCCAATGGCATATCACAGTGAGACACTTTCAGACACAGTCCGGAAGTATCCTACTTACGACAAAGAGATGTATTCCATTGTGCAGGCCTGTCGACAATGGAAGAATTACATTTTGGGGAAAGAAACGGTCATCCACATAGACCACTAACCCCTGCAGTTCATACAGAACCAAGGGAAATTGTAAAATGATCACCATCAGAAATGGTCCACATACCTGCAACAATTCCATTTGAATATCAAGTATAAGAAGGGTAGCAGAAATAATATTTTGGATTACCTCAGTGGACCACCGATCATGGCGTTAACCACTGTGCTCAACTCTTGTGGGCACGTGACTTCTGATTGGCCACTTCTTTACAAAAGCAACCCAGAATTTGGCCACACATACCAAACACTCTTGGAGGGTCAACATGTTCTAGATTTTCACCTTCAGGATGCCTTGTTATGCCACCTGGGTCACTTGTGTGTTTCTTCAAGCGAGCGTGCTAAGATGATTTGGGAAGCACACTATAGTCAGGCTGCTGGGAATTTCGGGGTCGAGAAAATGGTGGCAGTACTACAGAAGTATTTGTATTGGCTGAATCTTCGACAGGATGTCGAGAAGTACATCAAATCATGAACTACTTTTTCCATTGCGAAACCGACCATCAAGAAGCAAGGCCTCTATACCCCACTGCCTACCCCTAGTTGACTTTGGGAATCCATCTCCATGGATTACATGTTAGGCCTTCTTTCCACTAAGCATGGGAATGACTGTTTTTTTGTGTTCGTCGACAGGTTCTTGAAGATGACCATTATGGCGGCCTGCAAGAAGAATATCACAGTAGAAGCCAATGCTAAACTCTTCTTTGAACGAGTGTGGGTACACTTTGGGATCCCACTGTCTATCATCTCAGATCTGGACAACAAGTTCCTCAATACATTTTTGTCCAGTCTCTCGTCGGTGCTGGACACCAAACTCACTAAGTCCACAACCTTCCATCCTCAAACTAATGGCCAAATAGAGGTTGTCAACAGGATGATCGTACACATTCTGCACATGTACAACTGAAAGCATCCATGCACATGGGACAAGAGCCTCCCCTATGTTCAGCACAACTACAACTGGGCTCTCCACAGCTCAACTAGCCACAACCATTTTCAAGTGGGCTTGGTATTCCAGCCAATATGTCCCATTGACGTGGCCATGCCATTTGCAGCTACTCACGCAGATTCGGCTCATGTCCAGTCCGAAACAGATAAGGCAAACAACTTCATTGAGCACATACCAAGGATAATTTTAGGGGCGAATGTTCGCCCTTTGGCGAAATTAAGGGGTTTTAAATTTTTAGTGGGCGAATATTTTGTATCATAGTACATTTCTACAAATCACCTCAAATAGCCCACCTTATTTTAAGGGAGAGGGTAAAAAAGGTAAATTTAGCCCTTGAAATTAGGACTTACAACCTTCCATTCGCCCATTTTCAAGAATAGGTTTTATTTAAGTGAATCCATTCGCCCATTTTCAAGAATAGGTTTTATTTAAGTGAATCCTATGGGCCAAATACCATATTTATAAAAGAGGTATGGTAAATTAATAAAAATATAAGTAAATGAGAGGCATGGTAAATAAATAAAACATTTTTTATATTTACTCCATAAGTCACCTTATATACATGTAAGGGTGTAAACAAAAACAAATATAAGTAAAGTGGAGGTATGGGTATGGTAAATAAATAAAACGTCTTTTTATACTTACTCAAAAGGTATGGTAAATAAATAAAATATAAATAAACTAGACGTATCGCATATAAATAAAACCTCTTTTTATATTTAATCCATAACCCTCATTCTATTTATGAAGGCTCAAGAAAGAGGTTTTATTTAAGTGAATCCTATGGGCCAAATACCATATTTGTAAAAGAGGTATGGTAAATTAATAAAACTATAAATAAACGAGAGGTATGGTAAACAAATAAAACATTTTTTTTTTTATATTTACTCCATAAGTCACCTTATATTTACGAACACTCAAAAAATGGGTTATATTTAGGTGAAACCTATGGCCAAAATACTATGGGACAAATACCATGGACTAGATTGTTATTAATACCATGCAAAAAACCATTATTAACCCTAATATTAGAATTAATAAAAATAAAAATGGCACATGGTATTGACCCATGGTATTCACCAAAATGGCACATGGTATTGACCCATGGTATTCACCTGGAATGTAGCCTATTTAAATGGGGGAATTAAACCAGCATGTAGCCTATGCTAAGATTCACTAGGACTTTACAAAGTTTTATTATTTAGTGAAAGACTCGCCAAGATCTTACAAGATTTTATAATTGAGTAAAATATTCGCCATGCCTGCTGAGAGATTCGCCAAAAAATTATATATACATATTATATTATTGATAAAATCGCCTTCCATTTTTCCTATATACCATGGAGATTCGCCCATTTATTATATTTATAAATTTAGGGGGGGTTCTTAAAATTTTCCTTGGCACATACAACATATTCACCAGCAGGTCCATGACATTCTGGAGAAATCAAATGTCAAGTACATTCAGCGACATGATCAACATCAGGTGCCACACAAGTTTCAGGTGGGCGGAAAATTCTGGTTGCATTTGCAAAAGGAATGCCTTACCGGAGCCTATCAGAAACTCAGACCACTTCGATATGGTCCTTACACCATTACCAAGGTTGTGGGAGACAATGCATTTGAGCTCAACATTCCCCCATTCCTTGGCCTACACCCAGTGTTCAATGTGGACCGCCTTCGGCCATACTTTCCACCATTACTAGACACATTCGACATTGGAGAACAACTCACACCCACAGAGTTAAATCCAAATTGCATGGAACAAGCTGCAACTGATCAGATCATGGAAACACAGATCAAGCAAACTCACTAGCAGAATATCCAACTGTATCGAGTTGTCAAAGTAGGCCAACTCCTTCACCAGGGCAAGTGGCTCACTAAGGACCAAGTTAAGCAGAAGTTTCCTCATCTCATGGAGGAACTCAACACAATGGGGACCATTTCTTCTTAAGGGGGAGGAATGATCTAGGTGGATATTGGTGGCCACCTGCCAAGTCCACTTGGACCCCCACCATTGTTTCTTTCAACTTTTCAGTTTCCTTAATTGTAGCACAGTGTACTACTTTTAGCAGTTTTTCGAGTCGTGAACTTCCGGAGTCGTTTTGAGGCCCTAAACGACATTTTTTGGGAATTTAAACTGGGAGAAACATGGGTCCATGGACCGATAATTCTCTTCCAAAAGTATTAGTCCTCAAATAGATATTTCTAACGAGATATTGTGCGCGTCAAATGGACATCGTATGCCAAAGTTATGACCCCAAGAAGTTGATGTACTAATTTACCCAAACGGGGCCCACAGTTTGGCATTTCATATTCTAGGGTTAGGTTTTTGGACGTTTAGGATTTTCCATTGTTTTTCAACAATAAATAGGCCTTCGAGCCTCATTGTAACACAGTTCAGAGGCATGTAGCTGCCACATCTCTTCTCAAAGATAAGCTACCATCGCCCTAGCTGGTTTATTTCCATTATCGTTTGTAAGCATATTTCAGTATTTTACATTAATGAAATGAAGTATTATTTCCGCTGCATCTCTGTGTTTATGGTTATCTTTGTAATTTGTTGCATTCCTGTTTAAGTCTAGATCATTACTAGTGCCTACACCGAGACATACTCTCTAGGATTTACCATGCATTCCATCCCGTAATCACTAGACCCAACAGAGAGAAAATCCACCTCTTGGCTTTACCGTATATCCTACCATTCACCGGCAAGGATCCTAGGCCCACCAAGGCACACAATCTAGCTTTACCGCAACCCACAGTCTAGTTCATGGGTTACTAGGCTAGTGGCTTCGTGTATCCTTAGTCCGGTTTAGGGACCACTACACCATGTGTTTGTCAATTCAGAGATCTACCCCACTCAGTTTCGAATCCAATTCGACCATCCCACATAAATTGAATGAGAGAACCCATCTCATCAAAGTTATCAGGAGATGGCAAGGCTAGGTTGAAAATCTTGTCACACCTGGAAAAACCCATGCCATGGTAGAAAAGAAACACATGCAATCCCATGCATGCCAAATCTAGCAAGGAAAATACACATGTAATTTGATACTTGCAATGAAGCCTACTGTAGCTGCTTGATCCCACCTTTCCCTGCTTGATCTTTGCTTCCTCTTGCCTTCTTTTCCTTTCTTGCTCCAATGCCAAAGTGCTCACAGAAAACTTTAAGTGTCTGAGAGTATGAGAGAGAGATAATAATGAAAGAGATCCAAAAATGAACTAACCAAGTCTTGCCAAATGATCCTCATAAGCCTTTTTATCAAGGAGGCCTCTATTTTCTTCATTTTCCATTATTTTCCTTCATTTTCCTCCTCGCATGCAACCTGTGACCTTTCACCTTCCTTTTCTCCTAATTTCCATTATTTTCATAAATAAATGTGCCAAAATACATTTTTCCCTCTTTAATGCCTTAGCCATTTCCTTAGCCATAAACACCCGAATGAACACCCAATAGGATGTCCTAACCACCATTCATCTTGGAATACGTGTCCCATCATCTATGGTATTTATATATTTTTACATGGAATTTTCACCAGGGTTGTTACAGAACCCTCCCCCTTGGGGGAACACTTTCCTCGGTGTTCAATGACACCTATAACCAACAAGACTATGGAAAAAAAACATACTGCCCATGGAGCTTTATAACATAGCTCTTTGCAGTATTTACAATGACCATCTGCTAAAAAAACATCATGACAACATGACAACATACTGCATAGTGGAGCTTTATAACAAAGCTCATTATGGTATATACAATAATCACATATACACATATACACATTTGTTAAACCAAGAAATAAAGGATACAATGTCTGCATCAATCAACAAGGGAATCCAGAGGCTCACACCTCCACCCTAAAAGTAGTATTAGGATTCGCCTCCTTCCCAGGAAGTTCAGAATCTACTGCCATAGTGAAAGTTGCATCCAATGTCTAGCATTGCAATCCTGTGCCACTTGTCCTCTTAGTGAATAGTTACCAACCCATTATTCTAGGACGCACTCCCAATGTGCATCTAATTCCATCTAGAAATTCTCATGACCAAAACAAATCCATCCCCAACGTTCCCTTCTCTGCTACATAGCCCCTTGTGCAATCCGGTCAACCCTTCTGTGCAATCACTCACCTTGAAAGTTCCATTGGCACCCCCATCTTAGGCTATCCATCCCCTGGCAAGGATTCCTCACATCGGAAGGTACAAAAGCCAAGGCATATACCTGCCTCAAAACCATCATACTAGCCATAGCATGCTCATGGAAATCAATGGACACAATTGGGTACCAATGTCCCACAATGGCCCTGAACTTGGAGTGCTTTACCAACATACTACTACATATTCCAATTCTTTTCATTGTTGCCGTTGATTCTTGCAGTTGATTTTGACCACCCAACTAGGCATTTTTGTGCTTCCTGTACCAAGCACATAACTGCCATTAGATTCAAAATAAATTGAAATAACTTCAAATCATTCCTCATTGGTAGCTCGTCAATAAGGTACACTTGAAATCTTGTTTACTTCCTGTCACAACAAGTCAAACTATCATCATGTATAAAAACATCACATCAAGTTAACTCAAAATATAACCATCATAGATCAAAATCATAAATCACATGTAATCATCATAAACCAGAATCATAGATCACATGAAATCATCATATTCATAGTAAAATTGAAATACAATACTGATACTTATCCTTCATCGATCCTTACTTTTGGCTTTGTTCTTTTGTACACACACTGGATTGGTTGCCACACCCAACAAACACCTAGTGCCTTCTCCTCCACCAGGTGCACATATGCATAGTGTGCATCATACACATACAACCACACATGCCATACAAGACCATGCAACACATGCACCTATACTTGATGTACAACACATACACCTATATCCAATGTATGACACAACACAATACATATGCCTACATCTGGTGTACAACACAATACATGCAACTACACCTGATGTACAACATAACACAAATACATGTCTAGAGTGCATCACAATGAATGCATATGTCAGGATACCATGACTACACAATGCACCTACATAGTACCACATGCCCGCAACATGGCAAGTATGACATGCACTCAATCCCACACGTACACCAATACCACATGTACCAAGCACCACCTGCACAACATGTGCACACCATCATATGTACATGGCACCACCTACATAATGTGTACACAATGCCATATGTACACTGAATCGATGTATAATGTGTACACAATACCACATGTACACAGTACAACATGCATGACATGTACACAACACCACATGCAAGACATGTACATAGCACCACCTGCACACAGTGCCACTTGTACAACATGCACACAACACCACATGCACACAACACCACTTGTACAATCATGCACACCACACCATATGTACATAGTACCACATGTACAACATTCTCGCAACACCACTCGTACATAGCACTGCATTTCCAACACGTACATAGCATCATATGTACATAACACTGCATATTCAACATGTGCACAACACCATATGCATACAACACTGCATATTCATCATGCACATAGTAAAATATGTACACAATACCGCATATCCAACATGTACATAGCACCATCTATACCCAACAATGAATATGAAACATTCATATAACACTATTTGTACTAACACCCTGTACATAATATTGCATAAAAAACATGTACACACACTACATATGCACCATATTGCATGCGCACAATCATCACAGATGCAACATGTACAACATGTATGACATATGACCAACAATAGTACATCACATCCAAAAGCACATTGTCTCTACCAATAAAACTTGCTTCTAGTGTCTTATCCATGCTTATCGTAGCATGCCGCAAACCACACTTCTTTCACTGTGCTGATGTATCCCTCGTATAACCTGTCTGTAACATAAGCATAGGCATAATACAAGCTTAGAATATAAATTCATATTCACATTATACTGACCTCATATATTTTCATGACTACTCTTCCCACTTAATTCCTCATAGCTAGGAACTTCTTCATGCCATTCACATGCATAAGCAATCGTTCTGCCACAAGAACGATCCCTGATAATCTTGTCAAACAACGACATAGATACATACATACATACATATATAATCATTAGCATAAAACAATCATCATCTTGTCAGACAACGGCATGCATACATACATACATATATATATATATATATATATATGTATATATATATATATATATATATACACACACATAAATGTTAGCATTAATAATCATGATTCATGACGGCCCTGTCAAACATGACATACATACACACCTACATGTATACATATATAAACATCAAGATAATCATGATCATAACACCATTACCAGATATCAAGGTCAAGTTTCAAGAGAACCTCCTTTATTCATGCAACACATGTGCAATATCAAGAACAATAGTCCCAACATAGCCAAAGCATCCGACACCTCAGATCCATTTAATTTAACTTTTCTTGATTACCTTTCCCATGACTTTACTACCACCATCCATTTACCACAATGGACCTAGCTAGTCCAACCGATTTTCATAGTCTTAGCTTCTGCTACGCTTACTCATGCACCAAGCTTCATCCGTTTCTTACATTACCTGTCGGGTACCACACAACTTTCCCCGAGCTCCATCAACTTTCCTTCTTCCCAACCAATTCCTAAGACTCAAAACAATAAAAGGCAAATCAAGAAACAAACAAGAAGAAGATCATGAAAATCAATAACAATATGACTTCACAAACGAAGTGGTATGGCCATACTCTAGACATAAATAAAGCTGCAAATCAAGCGCAAGAAAATAAAAAAAGACCAAAAGAACAAGACTAACAACAAACACCATGACTCAATCCCCATGGTTCCCAGGGAAACTCAACTAGATCCTTCTTCAAGATTTCATGGCAACCTCTCTTTTCCATCCAGTCCCTTGCATCATATTTCCATAAACACATACCTGTCAGTGTATAAATAAACATAACAATACATCATTTACCTTATCTTATTGTGCCAAGCAAGTTGCTCGCAATTGAGCACAACCACGCCATCTCTAAAGGTACTCCAATCATTTGACAAATCCAAATGTAACTAAATATTAGTTAATATACCTTTCAAGTATATTTTCATGAATCTAACACATATCCACATAATGTCAAACAAAATCAAGGTTAAGAAGACTCCCTGTATGTAAAGCATTCGTTTGTTTGGAATTAGGGTTTCCAAACATAGCCAAAGGAATTCTTACTCGGTTCCTTTATTTTACCTTTACCTTGTGGCAATTGAGTCTTACTATATACTGTCACATCACCCAGCTGTTAGTTATATAAACACATCAATTATTACCTTGTCATGCTAATACCAAGCATGTTTCCTGCAACTGCTCACACATGTCAACCACATGTTCTAAATATCAAGACAATCATGTCTATCAATTTGAGATCAAGTTTTACAAACAATCATGTCATAATCCATATTCAACTCATAGTCATTACACATAATGCTATAACTATCACCTACTACACTCAAGTACATATCAACTGTCTCAACACATATGTGTTAGTAAAACCATCTTAAAATAGGATCATTGGAATGCATACTCATATTATGAAATTCGTCAAACATTCAACCCACTTGCAAACATACTGTGTTAAAAAAATCAACTAGATGACATAATCAAATGGTCAAGCATCAAATATACAATAGAAGCAAACTCATACCTTACTGGCTATTAGGGGAGACTATCTTGTCTACACAGTCAATCTAGTTAGCATGATATAACTTCACAGCATATCAACTCAAACATAAATAAGATCATGATATCCATAATAGTCACTAGCTAACATGTTTACATCATAAATTATACACAATTATTGTTCACACATATGCAAAGTCAATCTAGATTAGTACAACACCATATCACAAATATGTTAGCTCATACCTGAATATCGTAACCATAACCATCTGCATAGGCCAATCCAATTTAGCATGATACATATAACATCAAGGTATAAATGCTATAACCCTAATCATCAAGCTAACTATCATTCTCATCAACAACATATGACCTAATCATCAAGCTAATCATCATATAACAACAAGAAGTTAACATATAACATACTCATCAGCAACATATAACATAATCATCAGGTTATCTAATATAAAACAACAATAGCAATGCATAAAACTACATGTTACTATCATTCTTGACTATTTGACACGTGCATATAACTACACTAATCAACTAACGTCTATCATGAATGTAACTGTAACATCAAAAGACATGTACATAACCCTAATGTATATAAACCTAATGCATATAACAATCATTAACTTACATACCTGCATGCCAAACATACAATACCTATACGACGATCTACTCTTACCCAAAATTCTAATGTTGTAGCCTCATTATGATGATCTACATCTCCTGCTCTATCTCAGCCAACACATTAGCATCATAACATCCAATAGCACCATGATGACCTAAATTGCATACCATGACTTCAAAAGGAATTTTTAACCTACTATTCGTGCATAACTATAACGTAAACTATAAATGTATAGCAACTGCATATAAACATATAACACATGAGTACCAAACCATATATACATCATTATAGCTAGATTTCAGTCATCAATGCATGACCATATCAACTTCACAAACCATGACCTCATGCATGAAAACAACCATTACTCCATTGTACACATTGCCACATGCAACCATCAATATTCATAAGTAATGCCTAACCAACTACACATACGAATAAACGCATGTCGTTGAGCATAAGCGATCAATTCTTGTAATCAACCTACAAGACTGATACATGTAATCAAAATATTCAAGAATGTAACCTAACATACAAGGATGTAAGTAGGCAACATAAAATCAACATGTAAGCGACATATAACCATATGCAACCAGTCATATACTCATGAAAAATGCATTCCACAAAATCAACATCAAATTCTCCATGGCAACATTATTAGAACCATAATCAATCATCAAGTAAATGCAACAAGTGCATGAAATGCAAGTGTAGGAGACACACATGCAACTGACATGCATGCATGACCAACGCACACCGCCCATCTAGTCTGAGAGTTGAACCATGCTCTCATACCACTCTATAACACCCTCCTCCCGCATCCACCCAGGTAACCATGCCAACCGGGGTAAACATGAGACGAGAGGCTACTATGATCAGATTCGACCTCCTAGGTAACCTTAAGGAAGTGGAATCGATAGAACATCACACATAGTCATCCAACATCATCAACAAAACCCTCAAGAGACAAGTCAACCACTCAGACAACATGTCCCTGGGTCCACTATTGTTCTGGACCTCTAAGGCCATAGTCACTCTCGTGCTATGGGCAAGGGAGAAACTAGAGACCTAAAGTCGCTCTCATAGGCCTACATTCCAGTGACTGTGGACCAAAATTGCCAGTTCTATGCCAATGACCCTGGGATTTAAGCCATTTTTTCAGGCCCAGAGCCCAGGCAACTGCCTAGAATGGAATCAAAGCTTAGAATCAAGTAAAGTACAAGAAAACAATGATGAAAAAGTAAATGGTTGATCAAGACCTTAACCAGACCCCTACTAGCCATGACATGCATTTCATCAAACATATTTTCAACATGTAATCTACAGGTGTAAACAACAGAATTAAGTGTAGGGATCTCATACTTATTTGAGCATTGTCATGAGCCATTGTTTCCTCATGTCTTTTGTTTCCTTATCACTTATTAGGTCATTGATACAATATCCATTCAAATAAAAGTAAAAACATGTTGAGAGCCAAACATAGCTGCTACCATAAAATGTACATATAACCAGCATAATAGGAACATAAATACAATAAACATATCAACCATCAAAATCCATATATACACCAGTACATTTACACATGAAAATCAATGGAATGAATTTCTCATTAATCAATGCAATGAACCAACCGGTGATGGGACTACCACGTTCCACCTGACCATAGATTGGCTGAGCCAAGTCTCTCTTCAGCTAATCACCCTCGTGCCATATTCCAAGCATGAATGTGGGACTCATAGAACACATCAAAAACACCAATCAATGTGGATGCCACCAGAGTTCTCCACCTACACTGTGAGGAATTTGAGTGCCTCCTAGTATCTTAGGCTTTATCGTGCATCCGCAGTCCGATCTAGGGATCACTAGGCCCTACACCGAGACATACTCTCTAGGATTTACTGTGCATTCCATACCAGAATCACTAGGCCCAATGAAGAGAAATCCACCTCTTGGCTTTACCATATATCCTGCCAGTCATTGGCAAGGATTCCTAGGCCCATCGAGGCACGCAATCTAGCTTTACCACAACCCATTGTTTGGTTCAGGGGTTACTAGGTCAGTGGATTCATGCATCCCAGTCTGGTTCAGGGACCACTACACCATGTGTTTGTCAATTCGGAGATCCACCCCACTCAGCTTCGAATCCAATCCAGTCATCCCGCATAAACTGAATGAGAGAACCCATCTCATCAAAGCTATCAAGAAATGGCAAGGATAGACTAAAAATACTATCACACCTAGAAAAAACCATCCCATGGTAGAAAAGAAACACATGCAATCTGATGCATGCCAAATCTAGCAAGGAAAATACACATGCAAGTTGATACCTGCAATTAAGCCTATTGTACCTTCTTGATCCTGCCTTTCCCTACTTGATCTTTGCTTCCTCTTGCCTTATTTTCCTTTCTTTCTCCAATGCCAAAGTGCTCCCAGAAAACCCTAAGTGTCCAAGAATATGAGAGAGAGAGAGAGAGAGAGAGAGAGAGAGAGAGAGAGACAGAGAGATCCAAAACTAAACTGACCAAGTCTTGCCAACTGATCCTCAAAAGCCTTTTTATCAAGAAGGCCTCTATTTTCTTCATTTTCCATTATTTTCCTTCATTTTCCTCCTCACATGCAACTTGTGACCTTCCACCTTCCTTTTCTCTTATATTCCATTATTTTCATAAATAAATGTGCCAAAATACCTTTTTGCCTCTTTAATGCCTTAGTCATTTCCTTCACTAATTTCCTTAGCCACAAACACCCACTAGGATGTCCTTCCCACCATTTAGCTTTGAATACATTCCCCATCATCCATGGTATCTATATATTTTTACATGGAATTTTCACCAGGGCTGTTACAATAGCCCCCGAGACCAAGCTCATGTTACACCATGTGGCAATGACTCTTTAATAAACAAATACTTGAACTTTAGGCTATCATAGTATTCTTTTGAAAACCTTATAGCCAAAGTTTGATGAATATAAAGTGAAAACTACCACAAATAGCACACAACACATATAATAACGCACTATCAGATAAATACACATATCGTATTTTTTGTTACGAGTCACATTATGAAACTTGTGATAAACCGAATTTCTGATATCTGTTGGACCCACCTGCCACATCATTTCTTCCGCTTCCGAGTATCAGCGATCAAAGATTTTCACCTGAGAAAGATTTTAAAAACTTCGATCTCTGATAAGCGATACAACACTCCCTCTGACCTCTGATATTCTCTCCATGCCAATATCCCAATGCGCCTCCCCCTCCAACTTCCGATATGTTCCAACCTCCAATATCCATATGCGTCTGCCATTTGTCACACTTTTGTTTCCTAGTTACAAGAGCTCAGTGGTATTACTTATACGTGGCAAGAACTAAGTGGTATCGGAGGTAAGCTCATCAGAACTTTTAAAATGAGATAAAACAAAATAGTTGCGATATTGGGCGGCTCCGATATGAAGCAGATCCAATATCACATTCAACTCCTTGCTTCTCTTTACACAACTTAGAATTCAAAGAGACCAAACCCCAATCACATAAATCATAGATCTGTGAAAGAATCTCCTATTCTAGTAATGCCTCTCTATTATATTTTCTACTCTATCTCGTGCATCCCCCCCCCTCAACTCATCCAAAAAATCATATTTATACAGGGAGAAATAATAAAAATCCCCATCTCTCAACATCATAGTTTATTAAAAGAATATAATAACAATTTCAATAGCTCGTGCCCACTTTAAGTTTGATTTGTGCCACTTGGAGAAGTTTCTTCGAGAATGTTGATTGGATGTGTTGATTCTCATCAGCTCTATATGCCTCTCTATTATAACAAAAAATAAAATCAATTGTAAATAGAGGATTTTTTATTAAAATGGCGAAAACAGGTCAAAACACTATAATACATATAAAACATCATTTATGCCATGAGACCCTTTTTAAATTAATTAAGTGGTTTTTTATTTATACGTGGCAGGAGCTTAGTGGTATCAGAGGTGATGACGTAGGCGGAAAAGTGGCAGGCATAAATGTATGTCGGATATTTTCTGATATCGAAAATTTCTAACGTGGTTACATACGAGAGCTCTGATATGCAGTGGACGTGATATATTTATAGACCAGAATTAATACCATATTGGGTCTGACATATCAGAGCCTGGTATCAGAGGTCGGCGATATGAGGATATCAGAGTATCGGGGATGTCATATATCGAAGGTCAGAAGGATTGATTATTAGAATATCGACGGAGTGCCATATCGGAATATCGGTGATTAGAGGGATATGAATACCGTAAGTCGGAGAGGCAAGGTGTATCGACATATGGGAGCGGGAGGTTATATCACTATCAGAGATTGGAGGGAGTATTGTATCAGAGTTTTTAAAATCTTGTTCAATTGAAACTCCCTAATAATGGTTGACCTTGCTAGGAGAGGGAGTAATGATGTGGCAAGTGGGTCCTCTCGTCGACTATATGGTTGGAATTTAGATTTTGATTAATTTTTAATATATTCCATAAGCCATATAAATATGAGTTCTGAATTTGAATATTTTTAATATAGCTTCGATACTATATATATATATATATATATATATATATATATATATATATATATATATACATATATATATGTATATATATGTATATATACATATATATATACATATATATATATATATACATATATATATATATATATATATATACATATATATATATATATATATACATATATATATATATATATATATATATATACATATATATATATATATATATATATATATATATATATATCTACCACTTGTTTTAAGCCTTCTGCTATGACCAATTTTTAAATGTGAAATCATAAATCCGCTTTTAAACATTAATCCATTACATAATAAAAGACTTGGTCTCGGGGGCTATGAAATGCATGATTCAAAATAAAAAATAATATTTAAAAAAACTAATTATTTACAAAGAGACAAATTTATAACATCAAAGGTAAAATACATTATATATGGCCAAAGCAATGAAAAACATCCAATCTTTAGTTAGGCGCTATTTGCAAACAAAATGTCCAAAGAGATTAAATGAGTTTTGAAAGAAAAACAAATCAAACTCATCAGAGCAATCCAATTTCTCAATAATCAAATAGTAATATGACCAATGATTCAGTTAAAGAGTCCCCATAATGAGAATTAAGTGAATAATAGAGGGGGGTGTGTTTTTACCACAACACGGTCTTGAAACCAAAAAAAAAAACCTAACCTAAATTAACAAAATAAATGTTTTTAGATACTGTTGGTATCCTAAATTGCACTATTTTCTACCCCATTTCCATCAAAATCAACCTCTGTTTTATCTCGATAAAAGACCCTTCTTTCTTGCACTAGTACAAGATAGTTACCCATTCCTGCACATGCTCATATTTTATATTAAGATTTATTACAACACTTTATTAATCATTTTATATGGATTTCATGCATATTTACATACCTCTTGTAACTCATATTAATTTCCTAGAGTAATCATGGAACTTAGTATTAATTATGAATGAGTGTGACTAGTGTAGGTAGATACCTGCATTGCCACGAAGACTGCCCGAGATTTCTGAGAAGCCAAATCTTCCATGAGGACGGGTCTCGATCCTTGACTCCGAGTCTAGCTATTGATGAACTGAAGCAGGATAATAGGCGGCGCACAATCAGGGAATATTTTACAAAGTTATGTTACGACCAAGTGAAATTCATGTGTATTATAACTGATGGCCAAGTTTGTAATTTCAGTTTCTAAGTCTGTTCGACCAAAAGGCCCGAACAAGAAATGTCTGTAATTAGTGAAAATGGCTAGAGCCGAAAGGATATATAAGATATAGATCATAGGTAGGAGGTAGCTAGAAAACCATCGATTGTAATTTTGTTTTATGTAATCTGGTTATCACCTCAGCTCTGGGGCTGGACTGCTCTGTTATGCATATTTTCTGAATCGAGTAATATAAGAGAACTGCCATGATTTGTATACACAACATCAAATTTATATTTGATGTATATTTGAAGTGCTGAGATTTTTCGTTCCTTAGGAGGGGAACGAGTTGGTTGGTTAGGGCCCAGCCAACCCAGCTCGTTTACCCTTCTTGCTTTCATTATTCAAAAAGATGGTGTGGATATTTCTTTTGTAGTTGTGTAATGTTATAGTTTTAATCATTATTTTTTAAGTTCTGATTTAAAATATCTTTTTTAGCTAATGTGTGAAACGGATCTGTGGTTTGAGAGTTAGTTGTGATTACTTTGTTTATGAAATATCTTTATTGCATTTCCTTTACTCTCAATCTCTGTTTTAACTCGTTTTCAATCAGATCGTGCAAGGAACTCTTTCCTGCACTAGTGCATGTGGTTGCCTACATTTTGGTTTAATCATTCGTTTGCAGCGAATAGTGAATCACTTACCTGCATATTATTTCTAGTTATTTCACAAGTGAATGAATCATTAACTTAGTAACTGTCTTCAGTATTAAAAGTACATCTTTAGAGGATTTGGAAGAAGTTACATAAAATTACCATAATCATATTATACTTGCAAAGAACATAAGCATTTTGAATGGATTGTTAAAGTTAGTTAACACATGCAAAACACTTAGACTATTGTTTGATTCTTTTGAAGTGATTTTATTTCATGAAGTTTATTTCCTTTGCAAGGTTTAATGAATTGAAGCATTTCATTTTTCACAGACAATTTACTTCAGAATTTCATTTACATTTGCAATTCTTTTTCAGCACATCTTTCAGTCCTTTCGAAAGTAATTTGGAAACTGGGTGAAGGAAGCACTGCCTCAGTGCAAGAGCTGGTCTCTTGTCACAGAGACAGAGTGCTTTGAGGCTTACAGCACCTTCACTAAGACATAAGTCTTAAGTAAGGAAGGTCACATATACTTTTGCATAGAGATATTGTACCTGCACTTGTGCAAGCAGACTGCAACAATGCAAGGACATGTTGTTGTGTGGAAGGAAAATCAGAAGGAAGACAAAATTCTGCAAGGGCCCACTTATCAGACTATTAGCCATCCATATGAATATGAACATAGCATTTCATTACATCATTTAAGATTTTTTCGGTTGTGTGGAATATCTTTACTTGATTTACATGAAAATTGTCTTTTACATTCCAACACTAGAGTTGCTTTGGTGTCAATTCCCTTTACAATTGTCTTATGTCTGATTATGCAAAGCATTTCATTTAAGAAGTAGGATGAGGAGTAGGAAAATTTCACACCATTTCTTGCATTGTTTGTGCTTCGTCTCTAAGTTTACGAAACCCTCGGGTTGGCAATTAAGTGTTGAGGTGTTTGCTCAAGCGTAATTCCTGCACCCAACATTTTGGTGCCGTTGCCTGAAATTGGTAATAATTTTCCATTTTTTGCAATAGGGGTAAGTCTGCTATTATTTTTTCCTGCAGTGTGATTCTATTGTTTGAAGGAATTTATAGGTGCCAATTTATTTTTTGAAACTTGCAGTTTTTATTTGAATTTCGTTTTGTCATTTTTTGAAATGAATGTCTAAAAGAGGTAGGGGTCCGAAGCCCACTAGGGGCCAAAGAAACACTGACAAATCTAAAATCAAAACTCATACTGGGCCTTATTTTGTAGGGATAAAGTCCAAACAAACTCAGACTCATCACACAGGAACAGTCCACCTAGGCCCTGGTAGCAGTGGTGCACGTGTGACACAACCCATAAAGGGGAAGAAGGGGACTATTGGAATCCATAGTCAACCTTCTCAGCTTGTTCAGAGCAATTCAGGTAGAATAACACAAATGGTAGATATAGAAGACCATGCAGAAGGAAGTGGTGAAAATCAGGTAAATGAGGAATAATCCACTTTCGGATTCCCACTTGTGGATACTGATACACAAGTACAAATGAAAAATATTTCACCATCAACTCTTCCTTATTTTTACGGTAAGGTACATGAAGACCCAGACTCTTTCTTATTTGAGTTTGATATTTTGTGTAGAAGTTATGATTATTCATCAAATTCCCAGAAGTTAAAGTTGTTTCTTGCAACTCTCAAGGACACAACTCTTTGCTGGTTCATGGGACTAGGGGGAAACACTATATCTTCTTGGGAGCAAATGAAGAGAGTGTTCTTGTCAAAATATCAGGAATATTGTAAAACTAGAGATATTCAAGATGAAATCTTTACTATTGTGCAAAATGATGATGAGACTTTAGAGGACTATTTGAAGAGATTCTTGTATATCATTCAAAGGTCAAAGCACAAATTTGATCCAAGTACCATTAGAACCTTGTTCTTACATGGGCTCACTGATGATGCTAGAAACAATTTAAATCTATTAGGACAATGGGATATTGCTCAAAAGACTTTTGATCAAATCTGTGACTTGTGCAGGAAATTCTCAAGGAACCAATATAGATCTGGTAAAGGAATTCAGAATAAAAATAGAAAAATCGAATCTGCTGATGCTATGATTATTGGATTAGAAAAAAAATGGACAATATGAAAATTGAAATAATGAATATTGTTAGTAAACAAATAGACTCTTTGAAGTTCTAGCAGAAACTTGTAGAATAGAAAGAGATATTGTCTATTTTCTATCCTAAATGTAGAAGAAAGCATCCTTTAAGAGAATGTCCTCTAGATATTAAAGAAACTAATAAATGTGCAATTTGTGTAGATAACCATGCTATAGATAATTGTCCCTCCATACCCAAGCTGAAAGCTGTACTTGAAGGGGGACAACCTGAAGCTGAATCATTGAATTCTATGGGAGCACAAAGAAATTGGCCTCAAGTAAGTGCAGGTATGGTTCCTGAATCTCCACCACATTTTTTTGGTTATAATGCACACTCATATTCCTATCTTAACAATGGTCACTCTCCGCATTGGTAGCATGGGAATCAATATCAATATGGACAACCCTCCCAATCTTGGCAACAAGGATGGAGAGGGCTAAACCATTCACATCATTCACATAATTCCTATCCTACACCTATGCAATGATACCCTCCTACATATGCACCTTACCCAATGCCTAAACCATCATTACCTAAGTTGAGCCAACCTATGCCACCATTACTGTTACCTCCACCATTTTGACCTTCTCAGCTGCCTGCTTAACCTTTACCCAACCCCAATAATAAAGCGGTACAAATGATCCATTCTATGACCCCGCTTTCTTTGTCCATATTTTAGACTATGCCAGTTGGAGTCAATGATCTCCAATTGAGATTAGGGAAGGTAGTAACCTCAGAAAATAAAAAGCAGCCCACGATGATTATCAATGAGAAAGGAGAGGAGGAAACTCCTGACCATTTTGAAAAATATGACACCATTCAGCCTATCCCTGTACATTCTGAGCCCTTGTCATCTTCTTCCAACCGACCTCCCTATCCAGAGAGGTTAGTTGTGGAGAAGAAAGACCCCATTCCTGAGTCTAGCCTGGCTTTTGAGCTTAGGAACCTTTTTATAAGGGTACCTTTGCTCCAAGCTATCAAAGAGATCCCCATCTATACAAAAATCATTAGGGAACTCTATCTCAAGAAGCTAGGAAGGAGAAGATTGGAACCCCCAACTATTCAATTTGTTGGTAGAGTAGCAGAGTTAATGACAGGATGTATGCACATGGAAAAATATACCGACCCCGGAAACCCTGTTGTCTCTATTCAGATAGGTGATGTTCTTGTCTCCAATGTACTTATAGACCTAGGGGCAACCATTAATGTTATGACCAAGCAAACCATGGATCAACTTGGATTGGTCCATATTCATCCTACTCCCACTGTGCTTGAACTAGCATATAGATCTAAAATCAAGCCGGAAGGAGTATTGGATGATGTGGTTGTTTCCCTAGATTCTTGGGAATATCCCGCAGATTTCATTGTGCTTCAGCCAAAGAATCTTGTGGGAGGGAATTCCCTGATCTTGGGGTGACCATGGCTTGCTACGACTGATGCTCATATCGGATGTCATTCTCATGATATGTATATTTCCAATGGAGATTCCAGAAAGAAAGTCACCTTATATCCACCTGCTAGATCTATTCAGGAGCTCTGAGACACTTTATGGTTGGACTACAATAGTGATGAGGAGACTCAACCTGTTTCCTTGATACATCAGAATGCTGAGTCCTCATAGGAGGGTGAGATTCAAGACTTCCTAAACAATCTAGACACCATGCCTAATTTCGAGTCATTAAGTCATATTTTTAGTCTAGATTTTCAGGAAGGATATGAATCTCTACCTCCATCATCACCATCTCTAGTGACACCCTTGTGTACTCTTGAGCCTGATGCTACTGTTGTTGAGATTAGTCCAGGTAAATCCTTGTATATCAGTTCTGACTTGGATCCTTCTCAGCGAGAGTAGCTTGTGAATTTGTTGCGAAACCATCTTGATGCCTTTGCATGGGGTTATGAAGATATGAAAGGCATCCCTCCTAAAACTTGTACACACCATATTTATATTCAGGATGGAGCCCGACCCGTCCGACAACCCCAAAGGAAAATGAACCCAGCTCTAAGAGATATTGTAAAAGAAGAATTACAAAAACTCTTAGATGCTGATTTTATCTATCCCATTTCCGACAGCTAGTGGGTCTCTCCATTAGTATTAGTCCCAAAGAAAGATGGGAGATGGCACATTTTTATTGACTACAGAGAATTGAATAAAGCCACTCTCAAAGATTACTTCCCCCTCCCTTTCATCAATCAGGTACTCGATACCCTTTCTGCAAGAAGTACTTTTCTTTTCTAGATGGCTTTAGTGGATATAACCAGGTACAAATAGCACCCGAGGATCAAGACAAAACCACTTTTACATGTCCATGGGGTACATTTTCTCATTGAGTGCTTCCCTTTGGGCTATGTAATGCCCTGGATACTTTTCAAAGGGCAGTCTTAGCTATTTTTGCTGACCTTGAATGCGTATAAATCTATATGGATGATTTCTCTGTGTTTGGTGATTCATTTCAGGAAGCCCTCAAGAATCTAGAAAAAGTGCTTCTTTGCTGCCAAGAAGCTCATCTCGCCTTGAGTGACAAGAAATTCATATTAATGTGCAAGGCGGGAATGGTTCTTGGCCATCTTATTTTCGACAAAGGTATCCAGGTTGACCCTGCAAAAATAGAAGTTATTTTGAGTCTTCCTATACCCAAAACTCAAAGGGAAGTGAGAGGTTTTCTAGGACATGCGGGCTACTATAGGAGATTCATTGAGAATTTCACAAGGATAGCTACCCTGATTTTCTGACTTTTGGCTAAAGATAGTGAGTTTTCTTGGTCCACAGCTTGCCAACAATCTTTTGAGACATTGAAGGAAAAATTAGTTTAGGCACCAGTATTGAGAGGACCAAACTGGTCGTTGCCATTTCATATTTCCTATGATGCCTCAGATATTGCTATAGGTGAAACTTTAGGACAAGAGGAAGACAAACAATCTTATGCTATTTATTTCATTAGTAAAAATTTGTCACCCGCTGAACTCAATTATACGGTTACTGAGAAAGAGTTTTTAGCTATAACTTTTTCCATTAATAAATTCAGACATTATATTACAGGATATGAAGTTGTTGTACATACTAACCATTCCACTATAATACATTTGATGAATAAACCATTAATTAGCAGTAGAGTGACTATGTGGTTGTTATTATTACAGGAATTTAATATTACTATTGTTGATAGACCAGGAAAATCAAATGTAGTAGCAGATTATCTTTCAAGATTAAATAATCTTGGTGAAGCAATTCTTGTTGATGATGATTTTCCTGACGAACATATTTTTGTTGTGTCAACAAAATCTCCATGGTTTGCTGACATAGCTAACTATTTAGTCACCGGAAAATTACCACCTCACTTATACGCTCGTGAAAAGTGGAATATCATTCAAAAAAGTGCTGCATATTCGTGGATCCAAGGATACCTTTTTTACACCAGAGCATATCTCATTATCCGTAGATGTGTAAGAGAGGAAGAGGTGTTTGATATATTAAAATCTTCCTATGATGAACCTTGTGGAGGTCACTTCGTCGATAAGTGGACTGCATGCAAAGTGTTATGAGTTGGCTATTTTTGGCCTTCCTTGTTCAAGGATTCCAAACAATATGTCAAGCGATGTGATAACTGTCAACGAATTGAACAACCTAATCAAACCAATGAAATGCCTTTATGTCCTTAGGTTATGATTGAGCCTTTTGAAAAATGGGCCATTGATTTTGTAGGACCAATAAATCCTGCATCATCAAATAAAAAACATATTTTGGTTTGTACAGATTTTGTTACAAAATGGGTAGAAGCTAAAGCTGTTTCTTTTGCTACTAAAAGAGTTGTTGTTGATTTTATTTTTACTAAAAATTTTACTAGATTTGGTGTGCTTAGATAATTTTTTTTTTTTTTGAAAATGGATCAAATTTTATTTCTAATCTAGTATATGGTATGATGAAGCAGTACAAAATACGACATAGAAAATTTACACCGTATCACCTGCAAGCAAATTGTCAGGTGGAGTCCACGAATAAGGTGATTGAGTCCATCCTCACAAAGATGGTAAACATGCACATAAAGGATTGGGCTAGCAAATTACCGGAAGCATTATGGGCCTATAGAACCACTTGGAGAAATAACATAGGACACACACCATATGAGATGGTGTACGAGAAACAAGTCCTCTTGCCGATAGAATTCCAGATCAAGACTTTCAAGATTGCAGTCCAATTGGGACTAGATCTCTCTGAAGCATAGCAACAATGCCTTCTACAATTAAATGAGTTAGATGAAATCTGAAGGGATGTTGTTCAACAGAACATCTTGGTTCAACAACAATGCAAGAAGTGGCATGACAAGTCCATTCAGAAGAAGCAGTTCCAACCAGGTGATTGGGTACTCCTTTACGATTCAAGATTCAAACATTTTAAAGGAAAATTCCATACACGCTGGATGGGACCCTATGAGGTGGTCAAAGTGTTCGAAAATGGAGCGGTAGAAATCAAAACTATTGATGGACAAAATTCTGTGTTCCTGGTAAACGGGCATAGATTGAAGGTATATTTTCAACCCCTTACTAAAGGAGATTTTATGCAGCAAGTCCAACAACCATTTGAAAAGGAGTTGGTAGGTGGTAACACCAACCTGTTGAAGAATTGATTCCTTCTTGTCCTTATTAAAAAAAAATCAAAGAAAAATAAAAAGAAAAAATTACAAAAATAAAAAGAAAAAAAAGAAAAAAAATCATGTAATTATGAAAATCAGTTGACTGACATGATTGCAGAAGGATCAACTTGAAAACCAGCATGCTTGCAGGAAGATAAAAATTTTAATAAAAAGAGAATGTTACTTAATTTTTAGATATGTTGGCTGCCACCAAGAAGAAGTAGGTTCACGAAACCGAGAACTTACCCAAGTTTGGGGTAACTAGCATGGACATTTTATCCAAGTAAATGCTTACTTCCCGTTGCAGTTATTTTTTTCCTGCACCAAAGCAGGCATATTTCAAGGTAAAAATGTTGTCTTTCTTCTATTCCCCATTTTGAAATTTCCCACTAGTTTCTTTTCTAAATTCCCCAATGCAATATCTTCCTCTTTCTTCTGAGAAACTACCCTTACCTGATTTCGTAAAATCCCTCTTTCCCTTGAATTTTTTTCCACATCCCATTTCGTTCATCCCTCTTGGTGATATTGTTTCTGAAATCCCTGCTATAATATTCCTTCCCATTCTAAAATTTTTATCCCTTTTCCACTTCTTTATTTCCTCATAAATTGATTGCAGAATTTAATGCAATCAATCCAGAAGGAATGTTCGAGAAACACCAAAGGATGGCGAATAATTTTTTCTTGTATAATGAGGCAAACTTTTTTGAAGTCCAGCTACAGCAGAATTTCCTATCAGATTCTCTGTTTGGTAAAAGTCTCTGGTGCAAGCATAGCATAGTGCAAGCAAGTTTGGTGCAGAAACATAGTTGAATGTGGAAGCAATTTACACAGTCCTGGAGTGGTTTATTAGGGATATTTATGGGCCTGTACTTTCCTGCACATGTGTTAATATGTTATCTAATTCCATGTTTTATTTAATGCTTTGTTTCATTATTTACTAATCTAGGAACAAATATTTAAAGTGAAAGATGTGTAAGGTTTGAAATCTAATCTTTTAATAAGTGTTGAAGTATGTCTGATTGAATTATGATGCTGACTGTGGGATGGTACTATTGTTCGATAACCTGCATTCACCCTCCTTGAAATAATTCCACATTGCCTGACCATTATTAGATTACCTATAATCTGATCGTTGTAGCTGTTGCGCCACCATCGCCTATACCACCATTTCATCCATTCATTACGATTCACCCACAGTGGCTGACACGAATCAACCCCTGATATGGGGGGGGTTGTTCCATCATAGCCAGGTGAGTGGGTTTGAAAAGACGGAGGGTGATGAACCTTCGGCATAAAACTCTTGGTGAACGTTGGAGTCACTAAGAAATTCCTTCAAGGGTGTGATCAAAGAAGTGGAGTGTGGTTTGAAATGGCACCTATGAGGAGTGAACCGCTGTCTTTGCAGGAAATTGAAAAAACCACCGAGTACAAGAACAGTCTTGCACTATTGCAAGAATCTGGGTTCCTGCCATTCCTACAGAAGTTTGATAGGTTCAACATGGCGGTGGTATTAGAGTTCACAAGGAAATTCAAAGAAGGCCGAGTCAAGGTCGGGTCCTGAAAATTCAAAATTACAGAGGAGTTCATTGCACAAGACATAGGCTTGCCACTTACAGGGGAGTGCTGGTTTAAAAAGGAGCAGATCATGAAGAAGCGTTGGCATCGGTTTATGGTTGAAAAGAAAATTAAGGTTGATTGGAGAAAGGGACTTCCACAGACTGCTATGGTTGGGAAGTGGTGAGACCTACTATTTATATTGCAAAAGTTTGTAACTGGGGAAGGACGCTATACCTTGGCGTTTGTATATCACCTTCCATTGCTATTGCATTTCGAGGAAGGAAAATTGATTAATTTTCCTCACTTCTTTCTCAGGAGCCTTGAGAAGATGGTGAAAAATGTGCAGAGTGGAAGTGCAAGCCAAGTTGCAAACAAGCTCTGCCATCATGGGCTTATTATGATTCTGGTCAAGAAGAAGTTAGAAGAAAACGGAATAATGTGGGGAGAATTTCTGAAATAATTCCAAGCGAGGGGTGCAGAAGAGTTTGCTAGCACGAGTACAAGTAAGAAGAGAAAGGCAGAGACATTGTCTCCTGCCAAGTGGCAAGGTAAAAGTTCACCAGTGCAAGCAGAGAATAGGGCCATTGAGAACACTCCACTCGCGACAAAGAAGAGGAAGACCAGAACCTTGGTGAGGAGGAAGACTATTGCCTCAGGGTCGAGCCAATCGAGTTCTCCAATCATAATTGGAGAATCACCCCAAGTTTCCCCCACAGTTCATAATCTCTCGATGATTGCAGACATAGTGGCACACACTATGGAAGATGAGGAGAGTGCAGAAGATGATGTCCTGTTGTCAACATTTGTCAATAGGCTAAGGAGGAGAAATACGACGTCGACACCGCATACTGGTGAAGTCCAAGCAAAGGGGGACAAAGAGGAACAACATGCAGAGGGTCTTGATAATTTCAGTGAACCATAAGTAGATATCCTTAATGATTTTGAGGAGCGAGGTATTGAAGACCTTGCTATTTTAGAAGGACAGGGTATTGAAGACCCTGCGGTTATAGAAGGTTAGGGTATTGAAGACCCTGCAGTGTTAGAAGTCCAGGGTATTGAAGACCCTGCGGTGCTGGAAGGATAGGGTACTGAAGCCCCTGTAGTTGTAGAAGAATGGGGAACCAAAACCCCTAGTGATTTGGAAAGACAGGGTGATGAACCCCCTGAGAAACTGGAAGAACAAGGTGTTAATAGCCTTGAAGAATTGAGTGCACAAGGTATTGAAACCCTTGGCATGGAGATTGGTGAGGGCATCAAAACCCTCAGTGGCAAGAAAACCCCGAGTATAGAAACCCTCGGTGACGTCATAAGGCAAACATTCAACAACCTTGACCTTGATGATGATGGGACTTGTTTTGAGTCTGTGGCAGAGAAGGCATTCACACCCGAAGATCTTAGCACAACACCCTCCACTCTCTTCCTCAATAATAGAATAGTAGATCTGGAGCAACAAGTCCATGACCTGGAGGCTTTGAACCAGGTCATGAAAGAGCAGAGTTGGCAGAAACAGAGCGAGGTGGAGTTACTTGCAGAAGTAAAGAGGCAAAAGCAGCAAGTAAAGGTATGGAAGTATCAGGCTTCCAAATGCTATAGATGCCTCAATAAGGTGACTAAGCAGCTGTGAAAAGCTCGAGGCCATTCATTTTTGAAAGTTTTTTTTGCAAAGGCAAAACGTTGTGTGAGGACACACAACAACTTAGGGATGGGAGGATGTTGGTATCCTAAATTGCCCTATTTTCTACCCTATTTCCATCAAAATCAACCTTTGTTTTATCTCAATAAAAGACCCTTCTTTCCTGCACTAGTACAAGATAGTTACCCATTCCTGCACATGCTCATATTTTATATTAAGATTTATTGCAACACTTTATTAATCATTTTATATGGATTTCATGCCTATTTACATACCTCTTGTAACTCATATTAATTTCCTAGAGTAATAATGGAACTTAGTATTAATTATGAATGAGTGTGACTAGTGCAGGTAGATTCCTGCACCGCCTCGAAGATTGTCTAAGATTTCTGAGAAGCCAAATCTTCCACGAGGACAGGTCTCAATCCTTGACTTCGAGTCTAGTTGCTGATGAACTAAAGCAGATAATAGGTGGCGCGCAATCAGGGAATATTTTCCAAAGTTAGGTTATGACCAAGCGAAATTCACGTGTATTATAACTGCTGGCCAAGTTTGTAATTTTGGTTTCTAAGTCTATTTGGCTGAAAGGCTTGAACAATAAATGTTTGTAATTAGTGAAAACAACTAGAGCCAAAAGGATATATAAGATATAGATCATAGGTAGGAGGTAGCTAGCGAATCATCGATTGCAATTTTTTTTTATGTAATCTGGTTATCGCCTCAGCTCTGGGGCTGGACTGCTCTGTTATGTATATTTGTCGAATCGAGTAATACAAGAGAACTGCCATGATTTTCATACACATTGTCTAATTTATCTTTGATGTATATTTGAAGTGTTGAGATTTTTCATTCCTTAGGAGGGGAATGAGCTGGTTGGCTAGGGCCCAACCAACCCGGCTCATTTACCCCTCTCACTTTAGTTATTCAGAAAGATGGTGTGGATATTTCTTTTGCAGCTGTGTAATGTTATAGTTTTAATCATTATTTTTCAAGATCTGATTTAAAATATCTTTTGTAGCTAACATGTGAAACGGATCTGTGGTTTGAGAGTACGGTGTGTTTACTTTGTTTATGAAATATCTTTCTTGCATTTCCTTTACTCTCAATCTCTGTTTTAACTCATTTTCGATCGAATCGTGCAAGGAACTTTTTCCTGCACCAGTGCATGTGGTTGCCTGCACTTTGGTTTAATCATTCGTTTGCAGTGAACAATGAATCACTTACCTGTATATTATTTCTAGTTATTTCACAAGTGAATGAATCATTAACTTAGTAACTATCTTTAGTATTAAAAGTACATATTTAGAGGATCTGGAAGAAGTTGCATAAAATTACCATAAACATATTATACTTGCAAAGAACATAAGCATTTCAAATGGATTATTAAAGTTAGTTAACACATGTAAAACACTTAGACTACTGTTTTATTCTTTTGAAGTGATTTTATTTCATGAAGTTTATTTCCTTTGCAAGGTTTAATGAATTGATGCATTTCCTTTTTCACAGATAATTTACTTCATAATTTCATTTACAGTTGCAATTCTTTTTCAGCACATCTTTCAGTCCTTTCTAAAGTAATTTGGAAACTGGGTGAAGGAAGCTCTGCCTCAGTGCAAGAGCTGGTCTCTTGTCACAGAAATAGAGTGCTGTAAGCCTTGAGGCTTAGAGCACCTTCACTAAGACATAATTTCTTTAGTAAGGAAGGTCACATATACTTTTGCACAGAGATATTGTACCTGCACTAATGTAAGCAGACTGTAACAGTGCAAGGACAAGTTGTTGTGTGGAAGGAAAATCAGAAGGAATACAAAATTTCTGCAAGGACCCACTTGTCAGACTGTTATCCATCCATCTGAAGATGAACATAGCATTTCATTACAACATTTAAGATTGTTTCGGTTGTGGAATCTCTTTACTTGATTTACATGCAAATTGTCTTTAAATTCTAGCACTAGAGTTGCTTTGGTGTCAATTACCTTTCTGATTGTCTTCTATTTGATTTTGCAAAGCATTTCCTTTAAGAAGTAGGATTAGGAGTAGGAAAAGTTCATACCATTTCTGGCATTGCCTGTGCTTCATCTCTAAGTTTACGAAACCCTCGGGTTGACAATTAAGCGTTGAGGAGTTTGCTCAAGCGTAATTCCCACACTCAACAGATACTCTTCTTATAGTTGGTAAGTTGTTAGTCAGAAATCCCCAAGAACAATTGAAGTGAGGATTAAAAGAACCTTTGTTGCTTCCCAATAAGTAGAGGTGAGGACTCCTTAGAGAATTACCTTTTTTTTTTCTTCAGGAAAGGTAGTTATTCAAGTTAATTTCATTTATATTATCTTGAAATGAAATTAGATTGTTGGTACATAACTTCAATGTAAAGTAACATGTAATACAAAGTAATATCGACTCTTATATATGTCAAATTCACGTTCCCTCAACGAAATGCAAAGCCTTGCAGGAATGCTATTTGAGAACAAAAATATAACATTTATATTATATCAAAGTTGGTAACCAACTTGCCACAGAACTCTAAGAACTTACTCCTTGCTTGGGTTTTACATGCCTGTTGTCATTAAAAGCTAATTTGGATTAGCTACTTAATCAAGAATACTTTTATCATTTAAGTGAATTACTTCCAGTGTTACTTATTAATCCTTTTTAAGTAACATTGGAAAATTGTAAAAGCATGTCATCTCAATAAAACCCTGGTACATTTACTTAATAGGATTATAGTTTACATTATATTAGAGATGTATCCAATACATACCTTAGAGTTATAGTTTATCTTTCATTTATTCATGTATTATACACGAGTGAAGGCCTAATGTTATCTTCAATGAAGGCATGAGTGAAAAAAAGAAAACATGGATGAAACAAAACTACACATGGATGCAGAAATGGAATAACTACCTCAATGTCTGTCCCACAAATATCAAGGAGCTAAAGGATTTTGTTATGGAGAATTTTCGTAAAAAGGTATGGGGAAAATAGTTGGGTAGAAAGAAGAAATATTACATTAAGAAAACAACCATAGCTGAATGTCCATATTGCCAAAATGCCAAAATTTGAATTTACAATTATTTCTCTCATTCCCATTTCCCTAAAATCAGTTATTGAAGGAGGATTGATTTAAACATGTAAAAACATTTGTTTAACAAGAAATAGTACGAGCGTATTTTCATTTTGAAACAAACCAGTCAAAAAAAATTCTGCAAAATTTTGGAAATGTTTTCCTTATGTTGGTGTTAATGGATTTTGGATTTGGGGGCCTAAACCCTCGTCCTTTGCCTCTAGCTCCTGATATTGTTGCCTTCAATTCCCTGGTCACCAATGGCCCAATATTTCAAAGATCAAAGCCAACCTAATTTGGGAAAAAGTTGGATGATGTCCCAAAAGTTGTTTTCCATGCCAATCAGTCATGAGCAATGGCCCTTAGGCTGGATGAGAGGGGTATTATTGGAAAATTTATAGCTTCTGGTCATTGATATGCTCTCTAAACCAATGGGTGGATAAAACTTGGAGGCCCAAGATAGAGGGAAAACTCTTAGTATCCTTCCGTGGAAGGGGTTTTTTCAATTTCCTCTTTAAAAAAAGAGGATTGTGATTTGATCCTCCGTAGCATGCCTTTACTTCATGGGAACTCAAGGTTATATTTGGATTGTTGGAGTCCATACTTTAACCTAGAAAATGATGTCCCATAACTTATACCAATTTGGGTTAAGTTTCCATATCTTCCTCTTCATTGTTTGAATGAGGAAACCTTCAAGAATATTGGTAATCCTTTGGGTCGATTTATTGATTAGGTTGAGCCATGAGAAGGAATGAAATTGTGTGCTCAAATTTGTGTTGAATTAGATCTAGATAAGGGGCTACCAATAGCAATCAATTTGCAGCTAGAAAATTGGATTCATTATCAAGAGGTATATTATGATCTTCTACCACTCAAATGTAAGATTTTCCATGAATATAAGAATTTTTCCTGTAGATGTCCAAAGAAGGAAGAGATTTGCAAAAATAATGAATAGGGTGATTAGTGGCAACAACTAAAATGAAGAAAGGGAGCTATGAAGTAGAGTGCAGCTGAAAAACCTTGGGAATGCAATGGATGTTCATCTAAATCCCCCTCTTTGTAACAGCCCACCCCACATTTATGTTGAGAAATATAGGGCATCAGGATTAGGTGATTTCTTTACTAATGATAACTGTTTGTGAATGATTTTTACTTCAATAGATTAGGATATTCTCTTTAGTTAGATTATTATAGTGTTCTTCATAAAAACTATCAAATCATAAACAATAAAGAGACAGGAGACACAAAATGTAGGTTATCATCCAGGGCCAAAACCTCTCCCACTTGAGAGGAAAATCAAAACAATTTCATCTTCTTATAGAGAATTCAATTCATTAATACCAAGACCAAGACCCTTGACCTATTTTCCTCTCCAAGACCAAGTCACAAAGCTTCCTTAATGATATCCTTTTTCTTTTAGTCAATGATAGTGAAACCTCTTACTTCGTCCTCCTTCTTGGCTACCCTTCAGAATTTCGGTCCCTTGAATAGATTTACAACTTCTCGGCCCTAATTTAGAAATCCCAAGATTCGATCCTTGATCAATTTTAACTTTCAACCTTCTTCGCTAGAGAGAGAGAGACTCACCTTCCTTAACTCGGCTAGAGGATCTATTAGACTTCTTCCAAATATGTCTTCCCAAGATGACTGTAATACTTGAAGTACCTCGGCTCTTTCTATAACAAAGATTTATGAAATATCGCACATGTGAAGTTGATATTACCCAAAGACAACACTAAAAGAATTCGCTTTTTCTTGCCTTCTCTTTGCTTGTTATGTAGCTCCTTTTCTAGGGATTTCCACACTTCTTCTTACTTCGGACCTGAATTGAATTTCTTTTTCCCAAAATAATGTTGATTTGCCTATTTATAGTGGTCTCCCATGAAAATTAGCCAACTTGAATTGTGTTATAGGCTGACATGTCCTTTGGTGTAATGCCATTAGTCCATCTTGAAGCCGACTTGAAGGAGATGCTCTAGCTTGGCCTTGGAGGGCCTTTTTGTTCTTTTAATGACTCATACAAATATCTAACATGCCCAAGAAGGGTCCTTCATACATGACATTGACTGAATTTGACTTTCTGACCAATCCTAAGGGATCACAATGGGAGCCTTACCTAAAAATAAAATTCCTTACTCATGAAACCCATGACACAAGCATTGCAATAAGAATTTTATTTTTCTTCTTTTTATCAATTACATAAAATCACAATTACACGTGTCATTACTAATACCAAACCTAGTTACACTTTCAAGAATTCACCTACTTTTACATGTTCACCAAGGTAAACATGAGATGACAATTACTATACATGACCTAACATCCAAGTTCCAGTTATGGAAGTGGGATCTACTATCTCAAAACTTACTGCAACCTTACAGGGACACATGATCACCCAAACATCAAAAAAGTTTAACTAGTGACCATTCCCTGACCTGGAACCACGTTTTTCACCCACTTTGCCTCCCAACTGCACTAATGCAAGCTAGTGCACACGTCTAGAAGATTCCAGCCACACTCATAAGCTTCCCCCCATGCAACTGAAACATAAATTATTCAGTTAAGAGGGTGAAACTAGAATCCCTTTTCCGGATTTTCAAGCTAGTTGTAGAAATTATGGTGTATAATTGTAACTGCTCATGAAATTTTAATCTAAATCATAAGACACAATCAAACTCTACTGCTTTGTGGAATTCAGTTCACAATTTAGAACATCAATCACAGACATGTAATAAGAAACAACGCACATGCCCAATATTTTTCCAGGGGAAAGCAATATGCTAAAAACCTCTTATGCTTTCTTGTATTAATTTGATGAATAGAGATGTATTACAATTGCTTGCTTAATCTGAGTTCAACTTGCAAGTGAATAGACTATCTGCTCAACCTGCAAGTGAATAGACTATCTCTTTTCTCACTGAGAAGATCTGACCCAGACTTAGACAATTTATGCCTCTTCTTGATCCCCTATTTCCTTGTGCAATTCCTGAGGAAATTAGGCTCCTATTATTTGGGAATTTAGTCCAAAATGCTTGTGCAATTCCCAAGGTTGATCATCTGACTGCATACAACACCTGCACACTTAAAACTGGTATACAACTGATGTTACACTACATTGGAATCTCCACGACAGCTGGGTAACTTGAATTCTCTGCATGCACTAGCTATTTTGGGTTAATTGATCAGTTAACTAGATGATCATTGAGTTAGACTATTGTCCCACTACACAACTAACCTTCCACTAGTTTCTCCAACAGTTAGAACTATGTTAATTGAAAACAACTTGATATAATTGACCTTGATTGCTACAAATTAGCAATCACACATGCTTAATTTAACTCCAAGTCCTCTAACTTAAATTAACAGAGTTAACTGAGCGACAAGAGCCATGTCACACAAGTTAACTGCATCCAAGTTGTCTGTTGATGTGGAAATTTGAATTTTCTCAATTTAACCAAGGAAAAATCAAATTGAGACTTTCTTGTTGCATTTTTCAACACTCCCTCTCAAAAATAAATGGATTGTCAACCACCCTTATCCTGCACCTATAGAAATCAAAATTTCCTCTTGACAAAGCCTTTTTCAAAATGTCAGCATTTTGTTCCTATGTCGGAGTGTATTGTAGCAACATTATCCACCTTTGCACACAATCCGTAAATGGTGATAGAAGATATCTATATGCTCGGATCGATCTTGAAATAAAAGCTTATCAGAGAGCTTGATGCAACTTTGATTATCACAATAGATCACACTTGGATCCATCATTTGACCAAATATTCTGAAAAGTATCTTTCTCATCTAGATCACCTCACATGTTGCTCGATTGCAGCCATGTATTATGCTTTTATCAAGTTGAGTGCCACATATATTTGCTTCCTGTTGTACTAGGAAATAACTATGGACCCAACACTAAATATTCCACCTAATGTAATCTTTTGGTTGGATGGAATCCCTACCCAATCTGCATTTGTGAAGCCACACAGTTTCACTCCCTTTGTCTGTCTGTACCATAATCCAAACTGGGTAGTGCCTTTGAGGTACCGTAAAACATGCTTCACTGTCTTCCAGTATAATTTGGTTGGCCTAACCATATTTTGGCTCAACTGGTTAACTGCATAGAACATATCTGGTCATATGTTCACAAGATACATCAGTGAACCCACTAGCTTTCGGTAAATGGTAGCATCCACCTCTTCACAGAAAGTGGAAGTCTCCTTCCTCCAGTTGGTCACTAGAGGTGTCTCAATGGGTTTACAACTCTCCATGCAGAATCTATAAAGAATATCGTTGGCATACTTTCCTTGAGACACAAACAATTCCCTATCACCTTACCATACTTCCAGCCTGAGGAAGTCGTGCATGAGACCCACGTCATTCATTTCAAATTCCCTTGCAAGATCTGATCAACTGCTCATCACCAGTTAAATCAAATAATTAACATATAAAAAAATAATATACCAAGATATGATATAGGTTTTCATCAGCTTCACTTTTGGTGAAGCCCAAACTAGTTAGATAACTGTCGATCCTGGTGTACCAAGCACGAAGTGATTTTTTGAGACTGTAAACACTCGCTTGAGTCTGCACACATGAGACTCTTGATAAAATGTATAAAAACCTTCTGGTTGCTCGATGTAAACCTCTTCCTCAATAACCCCATTGAGAAATGTTGTTTTTACATCCATATGGTGGATATTCTACCCCACCTATGCAGCCAGTGCCAGAATTGATCTAATGGATGAATACCTTGCTACGGTAGCAAAGGTTTACTCATATTCAATTCCCTCAACTTGAGAGAATACTTTGGCCACAAATATGGCCTTATACTTCTCTACGCTTATGTTTATTGCATCCTCAACCTTAAAGATCCATATTGAAACCACAACTAATTTACTTGTCAGTCTTGGGATCACTTCCCAAACATTATTCTGTACAATGGATTCATATTATTCCATAATTGCATTAACCCAAACAGGCTTCTCAACTGCTTCCTCGAAAGAGGATAGCTTAGTCTCTACAAGCTCGGTCACTAGAGCCATGTAGCCACTGTACCTCTATGGTGACCTCCTTTGCCTACATAAATTTGAAGGAGCTCCCACATTCTCCCTTGCATCCTGCACAAGTCTATTAATTTCCCTGGTTCTTTTTCTTCCTTCTCTGGATGGTTCTACTTGAGTGGATGTCTCCACTCTCTACTTCTCAATTTGTGGTTGCTCCACAACTTCCTGAGGCTCCTCCTTTGGAGTTAAAAGCTCTTCTTGTGGGATCTAAAGCCCCTTCTCAAGAGAGCATTTCATTTCTTTCTCCTCATCAAAATTTACATCCCTTCACATAATTTTCATTCCGAGGGATGGTAAGTGCACATGGTAGTTGTGTGGGGTTTTTCTGTTACCCACAAAAAGTCCCAACTCTGTTGTTGGTTCAAGCTTCTTCCTAGAATATTTGGAGGCATGGTAGTAAATAGAGGCTCCAAAAATCCTAAAGTGTGACACATCTAACTTCCTCCCCAAGAATGTCTCCTCCGATGTAATCATACCAAGAATCCAATGCTGACTCTGGTTCTTCAAGTAGAATTTTGTCTTACATGCCTCTGCCAACCAATGCAGTGCTAAGCCTTGGTCATGTAACATAGCTCTCGCTCCTCCCACAATGATATGGTTATTTATCTTATCTACTCCATTCTGTTGTGGGTTGTGGGGTGTTGTCATCTCTCTTTGAATGCCTTCTTTCACACCAGAAGTTATTGAATTCATTTAAAACATACTCACCACCATTATTGCTCCTAAGAGCCTTCATCTTCTTTCCAGTTTCTTTCTCAGCCAGTGCCTTGAATTCTAAAAACATGGAGAATGTTTCATCCTTCTTCCGCATGAAGAAGATCCAACACTTCCTTGAGAAGTCATCAATAAAAATGAAAAAATATTTATGTATGGCAGTGGAGGTTGTCGAGAACGGTCCACAAGCATCAGAGTGGACTCTTTCTAGGACTACATATGCTTTGTTTTCCTGCTCATGGAATGTGGATTTTGCATACATCCCCAAAGTACAACCTTTGAAGACATCACATTGCTCAAGTGCTCCTTTAGGGAGGTTAGTGGTTATTTTCTATGTAGTCTTCAAGACGCCATGATGCAAATGGCCAAGTCTTTTGTGCCAAAGTTCACTGACATTGTGGCTATGCACTTTCTCTGCCTTACTATTTAATGCAGCAAAATCTTCCACATCTAGCTTATATAAGATCTTCACATGAACCCCAATCTGCTTCACTTGTACAATGGCTATGTGTCTTAGGAATTCTTTCCCTTTCCTGAAGATCACATCATAACCACCGTATTCCAAAATTGCTACAGAGATGAGATTCTTCTTTAGGCTTGGAACAAACATGATATCTTTGATGCAAAGAGGGGATCCCTACTCCCTCTAAAAAGTGACTGTACCAATCACAGTCATGTTATACCTTTTGTCATCCCCCAACTCAATATGCATTTGGAGATCTTTCTCCTCCATGTCACTAGAAGCCTCTCTACACCCTTGTTGACAAGGTTAATCCTCTCTGCAAACAGAGACGATCCCTCTAGCCCAATGAGTGTGTCTAGAAATTGAAGTGACAATCAACTAGACATCTTCCTATATTATAATTTAAAAGTAGAACAATAGTGATGACCTACCTCGCTCTAATGCTATTCTGATTTCCTTTGTTGAGACCCTCAAACAACTTGTGTCATGGACTTGTTCCTGCATCTTTCAGCGCTTATGTACCTACACAAGTGATCAAGAGACAACAAAGCATGCCAAAACTAATATCAAATCCAATAATAACCTACTTAATTGATTAAGGAATGCCAAGCTAATACATACATGAACATATATATTTTTGGAAGATGAACCAAAAATTGTATATTATTTAAAGAATAAAGGGAATCTTACAACCACAACATTGATGTTGAAAGGCTCTCCTTGAGTGGTAATCCAAGTCCAAGCCAAGAAACTCTCCAAACACTCCTTATCCAAGTCTAATGAATAGCCTCTAAGCACAAGCTCAACATAGGGGTGCAAATGGACATAGACCAACCCAACCTCTAACCAGCAACCAACCATTTGGGAATGGGAAAGGAGGAATTTATAGGCTAGTAGAGGGAGTTAGGACTCCTCCAAATATAGAATTAGGCCCACATCTGAAGAAGGTAGCTCATAGGGATAAGAAAAAGAGGTCAAGTTAGGAGGATTCGACCTCATCTATGTGAAACCACCTCCATCTCACTACTTTGGAAGCTTCTAGATAACGAAGCTTCTCATCCTCTTTGAGAAAATTTCCTTTTTGGGATCATTGCGGGTATATGAGCAAATAGAGCGATGCCATCGCCAGTCAGGCACAGTGCAACAGGTGACCATCGTGGTTTTGAGCTTCATAAGAGCGATGACCCTCATTTTATGGTTTTAAGAGCTATTTCTTCAGGGAAAGCTCCAGACATTTTCCAAGCAAAGTTAAAAGAGGGATTTGAATTGTATACATGGATGAGTATATTGTATAATGATCCTATTTCGGGAACTTCATGGTATGTCATAGTGAAGTGCAAGAGGTGTGCCAAAATATTGTGTAAAGATGCCCTCTAAAGCAACAAGGCATAATGAGGAGTGATGGCTTAGATGCCTTACAATCTTTTGGAAAGGACGAGGACACACACTATCAAGAGACTTGCAAGTCAAGGATGCATATACATATACATAGCTGAGATCAAAACATGAATCCACGACATGGGCGTAGCCATCCGGATGATGAAGACTATATGAAAAGATCCATGGCATGGGTGCAACCATCCAATACAGAAGGATCATCTGTAATATAAGATCCAAGGGATGGACGCAACTATCCAATATATAAGTATCATCATCATAAATATAAAGTCCCACCGTATGGTCATATCTATTTGTATAGAAAAAACATGTGTACAATCATGAATAACATATAACTCCACGAAACCTGAGTCATATCAAACAAGACTCAGGGTCTTGCGCTCCATCCAGACCCAATCAAAGTACGAATTCTAACATGTGAATGAACGTGTTGTAGTCGAACATGCTAGAAAACCACCTAATTATTGGCCATTGATGTAGACCATTAACATGCATGAGACGAACCACCGATAATGACAATGGCTCTCAAGATACGACAATACAATCTATGAATGTGATAATGAAGCCGAAGTCGAACACTCATGGAATCATCTGATAGAAGGCCAATGAGGAAAACCTATCATTGGATGTGAAGAACTTGCCATTAAGGCATGCAAGCTATAAGGTATTGAAAGGGAGTTTCTAAGTCATCTTCCTAGATGATGAGCTGAAGTCGACAGGAAGTGACTCATCAAAAGAGGGTCATAATGATTCCCCCATCATTGACATGAAACGAGGAACAAAGTGGAATAAGTTTTAAAACTGTAACAATGACTCAAACGATGTATAGGTAAATAATTGCATATTGGACTTCTCTTGAAAATATTGGCGACACGACTCCGGAGTGTGGCAGCATTAGACTCAACATAGGACCAAGGGTCATAATAACGAGGAGGAATAGTAAGATGAGAGGTAAAATGGATAACCCAAACCTGGAAGGACAAGTGACTGAGTGAGGATATCCCAAACCCGACATGAGAGTAGATGAGTGTCATGTTCAAGAGTGACATGTTGCCTATAGAAACGATGTTTCATCTTCATTTCCCCCCCACTATTTCTAGCGAGTACGTCTTTATTTTTACACAAGCTTGAAGAGGATACCATATGCTTGTCATATAAGTTCATTCTTTGGATGAATCCATCCTAGTAAGTTTTACGAGCCCTAGGAAGTAGAAGCTTGGTCTCATCATGATGACGAGTCTTTCGTTGTAAAGTTGTAACGAGTTTGACGTAAGAATAACTCAGTGTCTTTTTCATATTTAGAGAGTTTGAAAAAGAAACCAAAAATAAAACTCCATCAGGTCCCTTTTCATAATTTGTCTCTCGAATCCGAAAAGGTAGAAAACAATATTCAAGAGAACCTCCTAGCCATGTTCGACTAAGGTGTTCCTCTTTTGTACAATATTTTATCTCAGTCCAGAAAAGGGTTAAAATTATACTTAGTAGACGTCAATTCATTTACTTTTATGAGTTCAAGAAGACAAGTGCTCGACAATATTTTCATATTTCGAGAGTCGGAAAAGAGCTGAAATGATGAGTCTACCAGGAAGAACGAGTGGTATGAAAGGATAACAATTAGTTCCGATCACGATGGAACTTCTCAAAACATGTAATATTCAAGAGGTTAGCTAATAAGACCACTCATCGTAGATGTTCCTGAGGCAAGGGTAAAACAACCAAGTGAAAGCATACGATTGGCCAAAGAGATGGTGACGATGGAATGAAAGAACCAAGGCTCATCTAACAAAAATCGGCTGACAAAAATGGCAATCACGAGATGTAAAGTGAGAATGGTTTCATTTTTACACAAGCATGAAACATAAGAAACTATGCTTGAGTATACTTGAATATGGTTTCATTTTTACACAAGATTGAAAGAAAGATAAACTATGCTTGGATTTGGTTTCATTTTTACACAAGTTTGAAATAGAAACAAACTGTGCTTGAATTTGGTTTCATTTTTACACAAGCTTTAAACAAAGATAAACTATGCCTGAGATAAGTTTTCGTGCCCCAAACATAATGACTCAATTCGAGGTACATGCCCCCAAAACTTCATTTCATTCACCTAAGTGGATGGAAAGAAGGTTCACTTATGAGATCAAGTGAAAGACTCAACTGGGATTTTACGAGATCTAATCAAAGACTCGAATTGGAAGGGATTTTGTTTCATTTTTTAATGAGCTTGACAGAAAAGAAACATGTTCATGACACTTATGGTCATTTTTTAACGAGGTTAACATAGCAAAAGAACTATCCTCATGGAACCTTTTTCATTTTTTAACGAGGTTGACATAGTAAAAGAAATATCTTCATATCCCTTGTTTCATTTTCTAAGGAGCTTGACACAAGACAAGGAACTCTACTCCATGATCCTTGTTTCATTTTTTAATGAGCTTGACACAAGATAAGGAAATCTTCTTCGTCCCTTGGTCACAAAACAAAAGAGGCCATGGCTTCCAAGAGGTTCTCATTTGATGGGAGAACAACACTCTAGAAGGGATACATGTCCAGGGATCCAAATGAAAAATCAGGCTCCAATTCCCCCAGTACATGGTGTACTACATCACCTACTAGATCAACAGTAGATGCAGGCATGGAATAGGTGGCCACATAATTAACTTGTGGCAGGAATGATACCACTTGAATGTAAGAACCGTTCAGGGACAATGATTGAGCAAGATTTGATTTAGGACCAATGAATATAAGTTGATCAATTATCACAATGATTCCTTCATGCGGGAAACACATCACTAGAAATAGGGAAGAAAAAAGAGCTCCCGTTCCATAAACATAGTCATGGCCAAGGAGTAGACTAAATCCAACGGGCCTTGGAAAACCATCACGTCTACATAGATAGTCTTTCCTCCCAAAGTAATAAGCAACTTAGGAAGGATCCCTAACGGTTGACTATTTCCTTTGTTAAAAGCTAACAGATTCTGGGTGACGGGGACAAGCTGAGGAGAACCCAAAGATTTCCAAGCAATTGAGCACAAAATACTAATAGATGCACCCTCGTCTATGACTATGCTAGTTACGGCCATATGGTAAGCCTGTACTGTAATCTGGAAAGGCACATAAGATGGAAGGTGATATCCTGCCAGTTGACTCCAATCAAAATAAGTGACTAAACTACTTAGAGGGTGTGTCGTAGGAACATGAGATTTGACTTCTTGCTTGATGGGAACATGAGAAATTCTCTCATGCACCTCAAGAATAGGAGGATTTACCTCCAATTCATTTAAAAACAAAGAAACCAAAAGAACCTGAGTAGTATGAGGTTCACTCTCTACCAAAAAGGTACAATTAACTCAAGGTGCGGTTAAGTCTACTAGTTTCTCAATCAATGGTTGGTCGAGAATAGACTCACAAGACTCACTTTCAGAGAGAGTTGGATTTACCAAAGATGATTTTCGATCAAACACTGGATCAATTAGTGGAGGGTCAGGGGAAAGCTTTCGATACCCAGTCGGAAGACGAGGTTGAAATCTGTAAGGTTTTCCAACTCTTTGGAAGCTTCATCCATAAGAGGACAAAGGTGAATTGGATGATTACCTTCACACAACTTACAGGGAAATTTAACTATTTTTTTTTTCCCATGATCTTTACTAATACTAGTTGAGGGTTTGTCACCAACATGATCACCAAAGACTGGTGACAAAGGATGATGTGAACCTGAAGACCACACTTTTAAGACCTTGAGAATACTAGGACAATTTTGACGAAGGTGGTCACCCTTACATAACATGCAAGGGAATTTTACTTTCCGAGGCTAGTTGGAAGATTTTCCTACATCAGTTGCATCTGTAGAAATGACAGCTTGGTTTCCCCCTTGCTTATTTCTTCTTCTTCTTCTTCTTAGCTTCCTGGTTACTAGAATCTAGACTTTCACTAGGCGAAGAGGAAGAACGAGGTGAATAAATAGGCGAAGAAGGGAAGGGTCAACTTTAGGATCAACATGAGGTTGATGTTGTTCAGGTGGAGGAGAACTCGGTTGAAAATAAGTATGGACAGTTGGAACCATCGAGGTCAAAAATAACCAAACTGGCAGACCAATGGTCAATTCAAGAAGGGACAACGTTGCCATATAAGGAGCACCAGTATTTTCGAAAGAAGGAAAGGGACTAGGATTCCCATTAGAGGGGTTTCCTTGACTGGTATACTCAGGAAATGTTTTCATTGGTATCAACCTAATATCTTCTAAGGAGTATTTCCACAGTAAGGATGTTGTTCTGTGGTCAATTTATTTTAGAATTTGAAATAAAAACTTTTCCTTTTCATGTTTTAAGAGTCGAGAAAAGAATGAAAAGCTAACTCTAGTCGCTTTCATAAGTTTAGCGAGCTTGAAAGGACAAGTGCTCGAATGATATTTTCAAATTTAAAGAGTCATAAAAGATCGAAATGACCACTCAGGTAACTCTAGGCAAAAGGGGTACCAAGTAACCGTGAACCACGATATACACCTCAACAAATAAATTTACCAAGGACTTGACGTACATGTAGGCAATCTCCCTGAATGCTGTGTTTGGTGTATCACATTTACAGGGTGAAAAACTCAGCTTCCTATGGATAAAGTTTTGCAAACTATAATGGTCTCCCTTTATATACTCAACGGTACAGGGAGCACAAGTCCATGTTAGCGTTGTCAAATGCAAAATCGAATGACAATTGCTAAGATTTATAGACGCCAGAAGACTTCTCTAGCCTAGACCATTAAGTATGAACGTTAATGTTTCAAATGATCCTTAGATTAATTGATAGATTTTAAGTTTATCTTCAGTAAGTTTCAGTTTTGAGGCTCAAAATGATGTCATTTGAACAATTATGATGCAATTATATGAGAAAAGAAAATTTTCTACTTCAATGAAAGCTAGACTAACCAAGGGAAGAAATTTCAATCAATAATGCATCATGAAAAATGCCTTCCATTAACTTTCAATTTCATCTTCCAAACGCAATGCCAAAAGTAAAAATGATTTTCAGTTTTCACTATCCTAAATGCAACTTTTCGAAAGCAAAATGGTTTTACTTTACTAAGATGCACTTATATGAATTATGCTTTTTTTTTTTTTGAATGATTTGATGCACCTAATACAGTTTTTAGCTTTCATCATCAACAAATGTGATCTATTCTCAATAATGAATCTCAAAAAATAACTTCTTAATGCAACTAATCTAATTCATTTTCATGAAAAGTAAATTTTGAAATACAAGCTAAAACAGATGCAAAACAATGTTTTCAATGATTTCTACAAAAAAACAACCCTCAATCAATAAAAAAAACAAACATCTCAATGACACCAATAAGAAGAAAATGATGACCAATGACTAGAAACCCTAGAATTTAGTCAGATTTCACTTCGAAGCCAACGAGACAAATTTTGCAAATTAATTAAGGAAATCAATCAAAACATTGACAAATCTAAGCATATAAGATAGGAAAAGACCTTAGGGACCAAGGCACACTGTATTCTTAGGAAGAAACCTAAAAAATTCTCACATTCAAGGATCATCGCTACTTTATATACCCATAACTACGATTATCGCTACTTTGCATAGGAAAACCCGCGATGGCATCACTACTTTATATAGCAAAAGTAGTGATGATTTCAGCGCAACCAAAAAAAGAAGATTTTTTTTTATCATGACTATAAAGGTAAAAACCATGATGTGATCGCGATTGTAAACCTGTGATAATCAATTATGGTATACACCGAGATTGATGTAGACAAGCCAAAAAATCGATGGTTGGTCAAACTAGTCAAAAGATCGGGGTGAAGGATTGGATGGAAAAGGATCATAAGCTCCCCAGTGGAGTCACCTTTTTGTTACAAGCTTAATCCTCTCTACGGAAAGATATGATCCCTCTAGCCAAATGAGTGGGTCTAACAACTGAAGTGACAATCAACTAGACATCTTCCTAGATTATAATTGAAAAGTAGAACAAGAGGGATAACCTACCTCGCTTTGATGCTATTCCAATTTCCTTTGTTGAGACCCTCGAACCACTTGTGTCATAGACTTGTTCCTGTTTCTTTCTGCGCTTATGTACCTACACAAGTGATCAAGAGACAACAAAGCATGCCAAAACCAATAGAAATCCAATAATAGCCTACTTAGCTAATCAAGGAATGCTAAGATAATACATACATGAACATATATATTTTGGGAAGATGAACTAGTAGTTGTATATTATTTAAAGAATAAAGGGAAGCTTACAACCATAGACTTGATTTTGAAAGTCTCTCCTTGAGTGGTGATCCATGTCCAAGCCAAGAAACTCTCCAAACACTCCTTCTCCAAGTCTAATGAATAGCCTCTAAGCACAAGCTCAACATAGGGGTGCAAATGGACATAGACCAACCCAACTTCTAACTATCAACCAACCATTTGGGAATGGGAGAGGAGGAATTTATAGGCTAGGAAAGTGAGTTAGGACTCCTCCAGAGATAGGATTAGGCCTACATCTTAAGGAGGTAGCTCATAGGGATAAGACAAAGAGGTCAAGCTGGGACGATTCGACCTCATCTATGTGAAGCCAACTCCAGCTCCCTACTTTGGAAGCTTCTAAAAAACGAAGCTTCTCATCCTCTTTGGGATCATTGTGGGTATATGAGAAAATAGAGCGATGCCATTGTGGGTCAAGAACAATGCAAGAGGCGACCATCACAGTTTCGAGCTTCATAAGAGAGATGACCCTAATTTTAGGGTTTTAAGAGCTATTTATTCAGGGAAAGCTCTAGACATTTTCCAAGTAAAGTTAAAGGAAGGATCTGAACTATATACATGTATGCGTATACTGTATAATTATCATGTTTCGAGCACTTTAGGGTATGTCACAGGGAAGTGCAGGAGGCGTGACAAAATAATGTGTAACAACCCTGTCATGTGGAACAAGGCACCAGAGTCCAAGTACCACACACTCCCCATCACTGTGATGGCCATGCATGTGATAAGGGTGAAGTCAAGCTCGAACTGTAAAGCCAAAGCTTCACTTGCTGCTCCTCCTAAGGTCTTCTTGCTTGAATTTTTGTGTGGACACTTCATGGCATGGTGTTATCGAGAAATCTAGTGTCCACTCGGATCTGCTAGTCCCACTAAGACTGGTAGCTATCTTAGAAACAAACAAACTAAAACCACTTTCGTTTTCCTTTATGTAGAGTAGATAAGAGTGGAATGAACGACACCAACCTTAGTCTTGCGCTTGGTTCCTTGCTTGATTCTTCTCCTTTCTGACAGATCCTTGCCACTTCTCCTTCATCTACCCAGCTTCAAAGAGCACCTGTGGAATCAAAGCAGCATAATACTATCGAAGAACAGAGATCTACAATCATAAACAATATAGGACCAGATATATATTGACCACACAAATGCATATATCATCAAACATACAAGAATGTGGAGGAAAAATTGAATAGCTTTATTAATAATCAAGAATAGCAAAGAGGATTACAACCAATTGTTCTGACCCAACGTCATCCTATAGCATGAAAGCCCTACTTTCACCTAATGAAAAGCTTAGATCACCCAACACTATGATATTCCAACAAGAAACCAACAACACTTCCTTACAAGATACAAAATTCCAGCCTTTGGATCTCTGGGATGAGGGATCCATATATAGATGATTGCAGGGGGGTCAGTCAACTTCTGGGATTTGATTAGTGTCCTCTCTCTGATAGTTCTTGATTCCACTTGGAGATTGATGATTTCTTACTCATCCTTGGGCGAATTCAGAGAGGCAAGTGTCACAGGAGAAGTTTCTGGAAGATTCCATGATCATCCACCTCGCAAATTGTCTCTGTCATTTGTCCACTCTCGCCCATCACACCCCATAGAAGGGCTTTTCAGTATGCATCGCACCTCCCATGTGCATTTAGGTGGGATGCATCGCACTTTGACCATGGAGCAGGTGAGATGGTCCAGTTTTGACCAGTTCTGAGTATTTTTTCATGGAGAACTTCTGGGAGATGATGTAATCAGCTGACCTTGTTCTTTTAGGGACATAGGAGCCCTTGGTTTATGGACATGTTTGATTGGGGTTGCAGTGCCCAAAAATGTCTATAACAGTTGCCCCCCAAAGCATGAGGTCGTTAATCTTTTGATGTCGGGTGAAATTCTTTATCATGAGGATCCAAAGTTTTTTCGAGATGGAAGGCGACCTGTAATAAGATACAATACAATACCTTATCTTCATAATATTTTTCATGATCTAGATGAGGTGGGCATTCCCATGCTTAGCTTTATAAATTCATTTGAATTTACATAAGACAGACAATCGTCTGTGCGGGAGACTGATGATTCTGACAGAGTCATCATCCTTTGATTCAGATGATCATCTGTGTAGCAACAATGTACATTTGATGTCTTTATTTTCTTGAATATATTGCAGCCCAGATGGATGAAACTATATCCGGGGTCTTCAAACTCATTCAATCTTTACTCGGAGTACAAGCCGATCCATGTGAAAGATGTTCTGGAGTCGAACATGGAAAGACATCACCTGATTACCAGCCAATGATGTAAGTTGTTAACAGGCGCGAGAGGAATCACCGATAATGATGATGACCCTCAAGGTACTACAGTACAATTCGCAGGGTGTGAATAAGGGACTTGGCGTCGAACACCACAAAAAATCTTTCGGTTGAAGGCCATTGATGTAAACCTGTCGCCGGAAGTGAGAAACTTGCCATTGAGGCATGCAAGCTTCAAAGTACTGAAAGGGTCGTTCCTAAGTCGACTTCTTGGATAATGAGCTAATGTCAACAAGAAGTGACCCATCGTAGGAGGGCCTTAATGAATCCCACATCTACAACACGGAACGGAGTAAATGATTTTGGAGGTCAAAACGGTCTGATGATACAGGGTTCAGGGTGGTGGTCATGAAAGAATGGAGCGTGAATGTAATGCAGCGGATGAGACACAGGTGAATTCTCTGAGCGACTTCTCTTGAACATACCGGCGACACTGACATGATGGATTGGTAGCGTTAACCCCAAATGTGGATGGTGTGATGGACCAATGGTGATATGACCAGTGAACAAAACAACCCAACCCGACTAGGATGCGGAGTGAAAGTGTCATGTTCAAGAGCGACTTGCTACCAATAAAGTTTCTTCAAGTTTTCTTCCCAATTTTTCCCCAATCATTGCTGACTAGTACCTCTTTATTTTTGTCAAGCTTGAGGAGGATAATATATGCTTGTTCTGTAATTTGACCTTTAGGCAAACCTTTCACTATATTTTAACGAGCCTAGCGACAGTGAAACTCGTTCTTGTCTGTGTGGACAAGTTTGTCGCTATTCGGTTTTAATGAGTTTAACAACAAATATAACTCGATCCTTTTCAATTTTAGAGAGTCTGAAAAGGGACATAAAGGAAACTCCAATGATCCTTTTTCGTCATATAATCCCTTAAGTCTGAAAAAGTATAAAATAATACAAAAGGGATGAATTGTTGGTAATTTTAACGAGATGAACAAGACAAGCACTCGATCTTTTTGTGTAATAATCCCTCAGGTCCAAAAAGATTAAAATCTAGAGGAGGGATAGAACTTCCAGTCATTTTAACGAGCTGGAGAGGCCAATCACTCGACAATCTTTCATATTTTACGAGTTAGTTGAAAAGAGCTTAAAGGAGACTCGTTTTTGAGGAACGAGTGATAATTTCGGGTAGTAGTTGATTCCAGGTAAGGTTTGGAATTTTCTAGTCACGGCAGTGTCATGAGGATGGCTAATAGGATCACTCTTCGCAGCTGTTCCTCAAAAGGGGTAAACAATCAAATGGAGGTGAATGATCGGCTAAACGGAGTGGAGGTGATGATGAGAACACGGCCAAGGCTCAAAAGCTGATGATAATGCATTCACAATGGATATTTACTGGACATTGGTTCATTTTTTAATGAGCTTAAACTCTGGGGAATGTTTGCTCATTGCTTATGTTTATTTTTTAACGAGCTTGAATTCCGCGTTAAAACTGCTCGTGGTGGGTTTATTTTTTAATGAGCTTGAACCTTGCAGTAACACTGCTCGCGGTGGTTTTATTTTTTAATGAGCTTGAACCCTGTAGTAGCACTGCTCATGGTGGGTTTATTTTTTAATGAGCTTGAACCCTGTAGTAACACTGCTCGTGATAAGTTTGCATGCCCCCAGCATAATAACACAAATCGAGGTGCATGCCCCCCAAGCTTCATTGCATTCAAAACGGTGGTTGGACTGAAGGTTTACCTTCGAGATCTTTGAAAGACTTGATTTGGATTTTACGAGATTGTAATCAAAGACTCGATTTGGAAAGGGAGTTGTTTTATTTTTTAATGAGGTTAACACAAGATAGGAACTATCCTTAGAATCCATCGTATTTACAGTATTTGATAGGCAATCAAAAACTGAAGGATGATTAAGGTTGCTGGAATAATCTTCGTGGTAATCTAGAAGATGGGAGTGATGGTGGTAATCTTCCCACGGTGCCCCGTCAATCATCATTGATTGAACAATTCCTTCGTCTGTAAAATGTACTTGCGACCAAGGATCTGAAGGGGTACCATATTCCTTAGACCTATCTATAGAAACGCTCGATGAGCGTTGATTTGGGTTTGCCCTCAAGGCCAAAAAAATTGATTGCTACAATATTTCTAAAATGGCCATGATCCATGCTGACAAAATGTTCAGGAATCTTCTGAATCTTTTGGATATAGAAGATATCATATTGCAAGTTCCCACCGTTGCCACTTCCGCCAGATTGTTTGGAGGCGGTTATAAGAATGTACCCATCAATGTAAGGTCTTTTAGTAGGCCTACTCCGATATTTTGAAGCGAATGAGGGCTTCCATGGATCACCAGAATGCTTCCTTTAACTTGTAAATTGTTGGGGAGAAATGTTTGTTGGTCGACGATTGTAATTCCTCCTTGAAAGGGAAATGCAATCTTCCTGAAGTAGGTCGACACAATGGCTACCCTAGCATATATCCAGGGCCTTCCCAGTAGGATGTTGTAATCGAGGTTTCCGTTGATTAGTTCAACATCTATTTCTATTGTTTTGCCCCCCAGTTCGACTTGCAAGTTACTTAAAATCCCATGTGGGGTGTATGTTCATCCATCAAATGATTTTAATGTTGTCGAAGATTATGACAAGGGTGGAGATCCTAAAGTTTTCCAGCAACTCATCGACATAATACATGTAGATGCCCCCTCATCAATAATTGTTCGATGAACAGTTTTGTTGAGGGCTTTGACTTGAATGAGGAAAGCTAGTTGAGTTGGTAACTGAGGGTCATACCCTTTGTGATTAAAGGACACAAGATTGGAATCCGTTGGGTCAATCCCACCTATTGCTGATAATAAAGCCTGCTTTTGGGAGGGGCAATTTTGCAGTACCTCAAGTTTCGACATAGTAGATGGCGATTGGGCCAGATCCTCCACTATATTATAATGCTGTGTTGCTCTGGTACGAGGATTAAATGTCGATTTGTGTATTACTCCTTTCGGCGGCTTTATCATTAGCTCAGGAATGATGGGTGGCACAACTTCGGTCGAAGTTGTTGTCGAACTATTGGGTTGATCATTGGCCTTGTTGTTTGACAGCTGTGGATTCCCGTAATATTTATTCCTATCAAATTCAAAGCATCATTTTGCTGCTTCGAAAATGATAACATTAGCACTTGGGATGGGGAAGCATTGTCACTAGCAACCAGATTTGTTCCTGGATTTGGAAACGGATCAGTTAATACCACCGAGGTTTTTGAATTCTTGAAGAATTTTCTAAGCTCAGCTTTATATGGACACTCTCTTGTCCAATGATCCTCATCACATATAAGGCATGGACGATTTGGTTTCCTATCTCCAGAAGGGTTTGCAGAAGATTTTTCAGGGGATGACTCCTCCTGTTTCTTCTTCTTCCCTTTCTTTTTCTTCTTGCCTCCTGGTTGCTTGGTTTCTTTGCCTTTGTCAGTCGATACGACATTTACTTCCGAGGCGAGAAGTTCTTCATTTTCATTTTGACCTGAAACCGTATAGGCCTTCTTCAACTTAGCCTTTACGGTTTTCATGATGGTTGTTCCTATCACACTGTCCCTGACATGAGAGTCTTTGTTCGATTTAGGAGAGGGAGGAATGGAAAATTGCATTCTAGGAGTATCAGGGATTTTATCATAGAGCGTGCCAGACTAAGTATAGATCAAGTCTGAATATTTCGCACAAGCAATTACTTGCTCTTCAGTGATGACTCCTCCCTTTGCCACATCTTCTGTAATAGAAGGTAACAACGACTTAATAAACCATTCAGCCAATAACTGATTAGGAACATATTTTTTTAGCATTCTACAATGATGTCGCCACTCGTGAATATGATCAGATATGTGAGTGGCCATCGTTTGCTTGAAATTGGTAAGAAGTTCTGTTCCTGTTTCGTACCTTATGGGTAATTGAAAATGGGTTAAAAAGGTTGTGGCTAGGGTGTTGAAGTTATCAAACGAAGCTCTAGGCAATTCGATATACCATTTTACTGCCGGACCAGTTAACATTCGCTGAAAGAGGTGAAGCCTGATCGAATCATCATTTAGAGTGTTAGATGAACACCACAAGTGAAAGGTCATCACATGATTCGATAGGTCTTCACCCAGATTTCCATTAAATTTAGGAATATCTGACGGAAGTTTATGAGGAATCGCTGGCCACCGAGGAGCGTAAGAGATTGGATCGTTTGTTAGCCGATTTAGATCTAGTAACTCTAAAGTCGCCATGAAGGGCAACTGTTGATTCAGGTTCAGCAAAGCATACCCAGGATAAGATGGGATTGCCTAAGCAGTGGGTCTTTGCATACCAACATAGTGCATTTGATGCTGATAACTTTGATAAGGTTGATGGGCATAACCATTATGAAATGGTTGATATTGACCGTTTTGAATATACGGCTGCCCATTACTTGAAAAGACTTGGTGCTTAGATCCTTGGTAAACTTGTTGGAATTGTGGTTGTTGATATTGCACCAGCCATGGTTCTGAGACCATGTGTTGTTGTCCAATACTGGCTGTTTGATCAAGATGAGGGGTAATGGTACACGTTTGAGCCTGGGTCATTCCAGTTAAGGAGTCACTAACCGATGATTGTGGTGGCGTTGCAGGGACAAGGGGTTGTTGGATTGCGACCTGAGAGACTTGAGGTTGGCATACAACAGGTAACGCTTGTACTTGTGACACCATCACAATAGCTGGTGTAGTGGGGATATTTGACATAGGCAAACTTTGTTGCATTGAGTATACAACTCCTGGTTGTTGAGGCAGTATTGGCATCTAACCACTGGATGTAATTCCAGCATAACTTGAATTCTGTTGGGAACTCACGTATGTTTAACCTCCTGGAGGAGACAATGAAAGGGCATATTGCCCCCCATATGGTGGTAATCCGGTGTTTAAGGGAATTATTTGCCTTTGAGGACCGGACTGCCCAAATTGACATTGCGAAGGATCAATTTGTTGAGACTCAACATAAGAGATTCTAGATATTATTCCGGACGAACAAACGGAACAGACCATACTGTCGAAACAGCCCCTGGATGGATCCCATCCAGTGATTGAGAGCTAGTCGCGATAGACGGTATGCCGGCAAACATTGTTGGAGTAGCAGCAGGAAGCTCTGCTGCTGCTGTGTCCGATGACACAGTCCTAGATGTCGACAGTTGTTCAGACATATCTAGTCTATCCAAAAGGTTTCCTAGCGATTCTACAGGAACTTCTGATAATGGTGGACTAATTTCTGACGAAGAAGGATATAGAGTGATCATGACTCCAAATTGCGATGGAGTACTAGATGGTGGATCCTCTACAATCTCTTCTATAGCAATCAAACCAGGTGGAAGAGGTAGACCATCAGGTCCGTAAAATATTTTTGGTGCCGAAGAAGGTATAGATTCTGCAGCGACTGATGTTTGGGGAACAACACCTTCCGAATCAACTATGGATGTAGCTAGTTCAGGTATAGAAGTGTTTACCTTCACTCTAGGATCAGTTCTGCTGTCCTCTTGTGGCTGCGGAACTTCTTCTGTAAAGGCAGGGGTACCAGAAATTTTGGAGTAATCGGAGTCTCCGAGGGTGTCGGAACACTTGTTCCAACCCGACCAGGGGACTTTGATCCGGTTAAATGAGTTCGCTTTGTCTGGAATAGTTTTGATTCTGGAGACAAAGACGGCTGACTCGTAAGCCTCCGCGAACGATGGGGTTTCAATTGAATTTCTTCCACGATTGCGGATTACTCGATCAACTATAAATAAAGGGGAAAATGTTTCTAAATTAAATGAATTTTATATGCTTTGACACAACTTGTTTTTTCAATTTTTAAGAGTTGAGAAAAACAAAAGATGACTCTAGTCGCCTTCGATTTTTAATGAGCCTGAAGTGACAAGTGCTCAGATAGACCTTTTCCTTTAAGGAGTCTGAAAAGGAACGAAAGAGACTGCTCTGGAAATCTAGACAGAGGGATTACTAAACCAATCACAAAACTGCAGAATACTTTTTACGGTACGAAAGTCAATCTTCCTGAATGATGTGTTCAGTGCATTGCGATCGATAGGGCGGCAGACACGGCTTCCAATGGATAAAGGATATAGCCTATTGTGGTCTCCCAATATATACTCGACGGTACGTGGGAGCAAAAGTCTGTACTAGCACTTGTCGTCTCAAAGAGGAGGAATCACCCAACCAACAGTGAAAGTGACAGTTACCAGGCTTTACGACGCCAAAATACGTCTCTAGCCTAGACTTCTAGATGTTGTGCGTTAGGTTCCAAAGCGTTTTTAGGTTCATTAAATTTATTTTATAGTTGATCTTTCTTAAGAAATTTTCCTTTCAAGTTCACCACGTGATGTAGATGTACAATTCCTAAAATGCAATCTAAGATGATAAACAATCATTTAATCTTCTTTTTGCAATGAAAATCCTAGCTACTAAAGAAAGAGAGATGATATTCTTTTAGCATAGAGCAGAGAGCACACACTAGATGCACTGTCCTAAATCAAACCAACAAGCAGCCTAAATGCAAATGCACATGCATGTATTTGTTTTCAGCTTTCTTAATGTGTGAATGACAAGAAGAATGCTAAGTACAAATCTGAATTATCTTTTCTAAGCGACAGTACTAAGATTTCTCTTCAAAAACAAAAGGAAGATAATGATGACACTTTACTATTTCGAATTGAAAATTACTTTCGACACTTGAAAAACTACTAATTCAAATCAAATACAAGAGTAACTGTATAATCAACCATCAAGAACAATAGAATTTCTTTCTTTGACTGAAAACGACACTTGCGACACTTTCAAATCAAAATATGACAGTTCGACTATGCTACTACTTTGCAAAAGAAAACTGAAAATGGCGGAAAAATACATAAAAGCATTCATAGTTCTTTGCACAATGGAGGTGGAATAATGGAAAGGAAAGGGTTTTCTACAGTGGTATACTGATCACAGACAACAAAACTCCAGAATAGAGCTGAAAAGAGTGAAGAAAAACCAAAACCTGCAGGCAAAATTAGCCTTTTTTGATCGTCGCACCTGTAACACAGGGAAACAAGGATTCATCCCACCTACTGCACAGGAGAAGTGCGATGCATCCAGGTTTCCTTGAAGAGAGGGTGCGATGGTACTAGGACAAGACTTTACTTGGCTCTTGGTCACAGTTTGCAACTCAGTTCAAGGATTTAGACTGAAGAAACATTGATCTACTTTGCACTTGCATAGCAAATGCAGTTCGAAGGCTAGCTGGCTTGACTTCAGGCTCCATCTGTAAGTTTATAAAACAAAAAAATATAGACAAACAAGCAATCTATTCGCTCCCCAGCGGAGTCACCATTTTGTTATTGGGAAATCTAGTGTCCACTCGGATCTGCTAGTCCCACTAAGATTGGTAGCTATCTTAGAAACAAACAAACTAAAACCACTTTTGTTTTCCTTTATGTAGAGTAGATAAGAGTGGAATGAAGGACACCAACCTCAGTCTTGCGCTTGGTTCCTTTCTTGATTCTTCTCCATTATGATAGATCCTTGCCAATTCTCCTTCGTCTACCCAACTTCAAAGAGCACCTATGGAATCAAAGCAGCATAATACTATCGAAGAACAGAGATCTACAATCATAAAAAATATAGGACCAGATATATATTGACCACACAAATGCATATATCATCAAACATACAAGAATGTGGAGGAAAACTTGAATAGCTTTATCAATAATCAAGAATAGCAAAGAGGATTACAACCAATTTTTCTGACCCAACGTCATCCTCTAGCATGAAAGCCCTTCCTTCACCTCATGAAAAGCTTAGATCACCCAACACTATGATATTCCAACAAGAAACCAACAACACTTCCTTACAAGATACAAAATTCCAGCCTCCGGATCTCTGGGATGAGGGATCCATATATAGATGATTGCAGGGGGTGAGTCAGCTTCTGGGATTTGATTAGTGTCCTCTCTCTGATAGTTCTTGATTCCACTTGGAGATTGATGATTTCTTACTCATTCTTGGATGAATTGAGAGAGGCAAGTGTCACAGGAGAAGTTTCTGGAAGATTTCATGATCATCCACCTCGCAAACTGTCTCTGCCATTTGTCCACTCTCACCCATCGCACCCCATAGAAGGAATTTTCAGTATGCATCGTTCCTCCCATGTGCATTTAGGTGGGATGCATCGCACTTTGACCATGGAGCAGGTGAGATGGTCCAGTTTTGACTAGTTCTGAGTATTTTTTCATGGAGAACTTCTAGGAGATGATGTAATCAACTGGCCTTGTGCTTTTAGGGGATGGAACAACACTTTTAGGGACATAGGATCCCTTGGTTTATGGACATGTTTGATTGGGGTTTCAGTGCCCAAAAATGTCTATAACACATAGTGCTCGATTTCATGACAATTTAGGCATTTTATTTTGGACAAGTATTTCTTCTTGCCCCCTTGGCTGGATTTTTGTTTGGTTTGAGATTTATTCCATTTTCCCTTCTTTTCCTTTCCAACCAATGCAAAGTTTTATTCATCCTTACCCTTGGATGAAGTCCCATCTCTGGTATTCTACCTTATCTCATCTTGTACCAAATCAGACCATAACTATTCCAATTTCAGTAATTTCCCCCTCTCGTTCACCGAGTCATTGTAGCTATGCCAACTTTTTGGAAGGCCTAGAAGAGTTAGGCTTACCAAGTCATCTTCTAAAAAATTAACACTAACCCCTCCAAGCTCATCACGAACTTGTGTAAATCTGCTCATATACAGTAAAATAGTGTCATTATTCTGCATCTTGATATTTCAAAGTTTATCCTGAAGCACTAGTTCCCTGTGGTTGCTACTATTTTTGAACATCTTTGTTAGTGCCTTCCACATTGCGAAAGGAGTTTCTTTCCCATGGATATTTGAGACAATGTGTTTGTCTCATACTCCCTCCATGATTATTCTCCTCACCTTGGCTACATCTATCTTCCATTGGGCTAGGTTATATGCGTCAAATGCATGTGATTTTGCAATATTTGTCTTGACATATTCTAGAAATCCATTGTCATCCAACATCGCCTCCATCCAAGCCTTCCATGTAATGAAATTAAAGCTACCTTCCAAGGCATACTCTTGTCTCAGCCCATTGAAGTTCATCTTCCAAACTTTGAAGAGATTCTACTACACTAAATTGTAAATTCGAACCTCCTCAGAAACAACTTCGAAATTCCTATTCTATTGTGAATCCTTCTGTGATACCATGTATAAATTATGGTGTATAATTTTAAATTCTCGTGAAATTTTAATCTAAATCACAAGACATAATCCTACTCTACTGCTCTATGAAATTCAATTCACAATTTAGAACATCAATCATAGACATGCAATAAGAAACAACACACATGCACAATATTTTTCCAGGGGAAAGAATCTGCTAAAAACCCTTTATTCCTGCTTGCATTAATATGATGAATAGAGATGTATTACAATTGCTTTCTCAATCTGAGCTTGACCTACAAGTGAACGAACTCTCTCTCTACTCACTTAGAAGCTCTTACCTAGATTAGTCAATTTTTTCCTCTACTTGAGCCCCTATTTCCTTGTGCAATTCATGAGGAAATTAGGACCCTATTATTTAGGAATTTCCTCCAAAATGGTTGTGCAATTCCCAAGGTTGATCATATGATTGCACACAACACCTATACACTCAAGACTAGTCTACAACTAATGTTACACTACCTTGGAATCTGTAACACAGCTGGGGAACTTGAATTCTCCACATGCACTATCTATTTTGGGTTGATTGATTAGTTAACTAGATGATCACTGAGTTAGAATATTGTCCCATTGCACAACTTACCTTCCACTAGTTCCTCCAATAGTTAGAACTAGTTTAACTGAAAACAACTTGATATAATTGACCTTGATTGCTACAAATTAATAATCACATATTCTTAATGAAACTCCAAGCCCTCTAACTCAAATTTACTAAGCTAATTGAGTGATAAGAGCCATGTGACAGAAGTTAACTCCATCCAAGTTGTATGTTGATGTGGAAATTCAAATTTTCTAAATTTGACCAAGGAAAAATCAAATTGAGACATTCTTGTTGCATTTTTCAACATTAGTCTCCAGGCCAGCTACCCAATACCTTCCAGAACTCTGTCATTAACCAATAGGAGTCTTCATTCTTTATCCAAGACTTTATTCTTTCTCAAGCTTGGAAAATACATGATAATCATTTCTGCAAACACTTGGTAAGCATAACAAGTATAAGTCACGAATGCATATATGTTCACTACATCATTAGTTTCATCAAAGAATCATCAAGAAGGCCTTATGCACTCTTTTTCTAGATGAAACAAACACTTGTTAGATCATTAATTCATACAACCAATTCAATAACTTATTGAATCATGGAAAAGATCCATAACAAGAGCACATCATTTAACCATGCCTATAACCAACATTTAACTACAATGGATTCGTGACAAACTACTCATAAAATCAACACAATAACCAATACACGTGCTCATTGATCTCAATAAGAAATAACACATAATAACATATGCATAAGGCCAACCAAGTTAGGGACTTCCACATACCACCTGACCATAGATTGGGCTCAACCAAATCCCTCTTCCACCCAATCACCCCGTGCCATATTCCAAGCATGAATGTGGGATCACATGGGATAAGCCAAAACAAAACCAACCAGGGTATCCATAAGCTAAACCACCTCAACCTTCAACCACAGTTATTTCATCTAAACTGGTCTAGAAATCACCAAAACAACACAAGCTTGGATGCTTCAGAATTTATTCACCATACCCAAAGTAATTGTCCTATCTCCACCCACCTATCGAGGCCTTCCCACAGAAAATCATATCCACCCCTAACCCTTGGGATTTTCCTGAGACCACCTCACCCAGGTCCAAAATATACTAGCAATACAAGGCTTAACCAAAACAGAGAACCCACTACATCATGCTTATCCAGGAAATGGAAAGGCAAGGATGTAAACCACTATCAATCCAGGAAAATCCCATACCAATGAAAACAAACATAAACAATAAACCAATGCATATACCATGCATCAAATCCCTGCATGCTAAATCACACATGCACACTCTTACCTACAAATCCATAGCTATTCTCTTCCCTTAATATTGTTGTCCAAAATTCCTCTTGTGCTCCCTTTCTTTCCTTTGCTTTCCCTTTGCTTGCTTACTTGCTTGTGTCCAAGTGCTCTCCCTCTCCTCTTGTCGTAGAGTACCTCTTGTTGTAGTATTTCCTTCTCCTTTTCCTCTCTATTTTCCCAAAAGAGAATGCTAGAATGATGTCTCTCTAATTTCTTTTATTTTATTTTCCTTTTCTTTTTCCTTCTTTTTCCCTTGCATGCATATTCTTGTCTCTTCATCTTCCTTTTCTCTTATTTTCCTTATTCCTTGAATTAATTGTCAATTATTTCCCTTGCTTTTTCCAATTCCAATGTTAACGCCAATTTCCATAGGTAATAAGTAATTAACCATAAGTGACCCCTAGTGTGATGATTTTCCCCCCGTTCAACTTGGAATACATGTCCCATGAGCTTGGTTTGATTTTTTATTTTTACATGGAAACTTAACCGAGGGATGTTACAAACCCCTCCTCCTTGGGGGAACACCGTCCTCGGTGTTCTATGACACTTATGACCAGAAAAACATACTACTTATGAAGCTTTATAAACACAACTCGATGTAGTATTTACAATGACAGTTGTTGAAAACATGACAAACATACTGCTTATTGGAGCTTTATAAACACAACTTGATGCGGTATTTATAATGATGTACACATATATAGCTTCCACATTTTCTTCAACTAAAAAATAAAAGGATATGATGCCAAATTCACAACAAGGGAATCTAGAGGTTCACACATCCACCCTCAAAAGTAGTACCAAGATTCACCTCCTTTCTAGGAAGTCCAAAACCCACTACTAAGATCAAAGTCGACCTCCAATGTCCAATGATACAGTCCTTGTGCTATTTGTTCTCTCGGCGAACATTTATTGGCTCATTGTTTCTTGGGCACACTCCCAATGTGCTTCTGATTCCAATCTAGTAATGTTATTTACCAAAACAAACATATCCCCCAACCTTCCCTTCTTTGCTTCCTAGTCCCTTGGGAAATTAGGTCACCCCCTTCTGTGTAGTCACTCACCTTCCAAGTTCAAACATACCCTTCTTTTCTTCCCATTACCTCGGGCGATCCATTCCTTGGCAAGGTTTCCTCACATCGGAAGGTCCAAAAACCAAGGGATACCCTTACCTAAAAACCATCATATCGGTTATAGCATGCTTATGGAAATAAATGGACATTATTGGGTACCGGTGTCCCACAATGGCCCTGCTCTTGAAGTGTTTCACCAACATACTATTGAATTCTCCAATTCCTTTTACTATTTTTGTTGACTCTCTTGCAATAAGTTCCAACCACGCAAATCGAGAATTTCCATGCTTTCTTGCACCAAGATCATAATTTTCATTAGACTCAAAAGTAATTGTAATAAATTCAAATCATACCTCATTGGTAGCTCATCAATAAGGTGACATTTGAAATTCTGTTTAATTCATGTCACAAGAAGTCAAATTAGCTTCTTGATCAAAATATCACATCCGGTTAACTCAAAATTCAACCATCATAAATTAGAATATGTTTATAATTTCGAAATAAAAAACTGAAATAAATATATGATACTTATCTTCAAATTATTCTTAGCTTCATCCTTTGTTCTTTGTCCTTTCCATACACACACTAAATCAGTTTCCAAACTTGGCAAGCACCTTCTCTTCTCTTCTCTTCCAAAGCAACAAGGGAATCCAGAGGCCATATTGCCTCCTCCCTCAATACTAACAATAAGGGCATCCATAGACTATACTGCCTCTACCCTCAATATAAGCAACAAGGGAATCCAGTGACTATACCACCTCTATCCTCAATATCAACAACAAGGGCATGTAGAGACTACATCACCTCTCCCCTCAATATCAACAACAAGGGCATCTAGGTAGTCCCATACATGTCTTCCCAAGCACATTCTACAACACATGCACCTACACATAGTGTATCATAACACTTTCACATATACACATGATACAACACAACACGTACACAATACACATGGCACCATTCAACATGAACACAACACAACATGTATAACATGTACAACACACATGTACAACATGTACACAACACAACGTGTGCAACATGTACACAACACAATGTGTACAAAATGTACACAATAGAGATATTGCACATCCAGAGACCACATCGTCCCTACCAGGAAACCTTGCCTCTAGTGTCTTCCCCATGCCTTACTACATGCATCTGTAATCAAAATATAGGATCTATGGCGTTTTTAATTATCCATGCTTTTCTCAACATGTCGCAGATCACACTACTTTCATTTAGTTGATGTATCCTTCAACATTCCATGTTCATAGCATAAACATGGTCATAGTCATAAACACAATATCAAAATCATATCCACATGATACTAAAATCATATATCTTCTAGGGATACCATGCCCACTTGATTCCTCATAAAACCAAGAACCTTTTCATGCCATTCATTTGCATAAAACAATAATTCTTCCACAAGAATGATCCCTGAAAACCCTGTCAGAAAATGGCACACACACACAGACATATATATAAATTAGCATAATAAGGATCATAACATAATTACCAGTGTTCATAACATCAAGGTTAATAGAACTTCCTTTATCCATACAAAATGCATGATGTTGAGAAAAGCAGTTCCCAACTTAGCCAAGGAATTTGTTACCTCAAGCCCATTTACTTTATCTTTCCAGTTACCTTTTTTCTGACTATCTTGCCACTGTCCATTTATCCTTATGGAACCAACCAACCCAACTAGAAGTCATATTCTCGTATTCCCTTTATTCATGCACTTCGTCTGGGTCTTACATTACCTATTGGGTTCCATTCAGCTCTCCCCGAGCCCCATTAACTTTCATATTTCCCCTAACCAATTCTGAAGACCCTCAAAACATAAAATGAAATATCAAGAAGACAAGATGAAAAACATAGAAATCCATACAAAAATACAACACCACAAACAAAGTGGAATGGCCATGCACTAGTTAAAGTCAAAATCACAAATCAAGCACAAATAAATCATGAAACACCAAAAGCACAAAATTTTCAACAGACACCATGACTCAATTCCCATGAGTTCCCAATGCTTTCAATGGTTGAAAGCTCAGCCTTAACCTTCTTCAATATCTTATGGCAGACTATTTTTCCATGAAATTCCTTGCATCATACTACCATAAACACACAATTGTCAGTGCATTAATATTTATAACAATATACTAGTTTCCTTACCCTATTGTACCAAGCATTATTCCATGCAATTGCACATGAACGTATCATCTATCAAGGGATTTAAATTCCCTTGATGAATTTAGTTGAAATTCGAAACCAATTATTATGCCTACATTTGATCAAACATCTTCCATGTAGCTTCCTCGGCCCCAAAGTGCTTCCATGCACTTTATTCAATTTTGGAGCATGGGCTTATCCTGTTGCAAATATTAACTCAAGATTGTTCTCTTCCCAAGCTATCCAAGACTCTAGGGACTATTATCTCAACCCATAGCCTCCATGGAACCCAAGTTGTTATCGGGCTCTAGAGATCCTAACCAAACCCAAAACCTCCAGAAAACCTGAGAACCAATCCCTTCACTTCTCTTAAAGAATTCATTTCTTTGTTTGATTGTTATCAACTTCCGAATAGCTTCGGGGGATGATTTGAGCCATACAACCAACTTACTGCGCCTCCCGTGCACTGTAGATATGAGGCATAGCACCTTGATACAATGGAAATTCCCTCCTACAATGATATCCACCATAATTCCAACATCACAATGGTTCTCTACCATTGCATTTATTTTGCTACTCCTCAGGATGAGACCCATGTCCTCTCTCAGTTGCATTGAAATTATTATGAGGTACCACATTTTCCTTATCACCTGCATCTTGAGATCTTCCTTTCTTATTGAGCCATTTTCCTTTAGTCTTCTCATTACCCTTCCAGTCACGCTTGAACTCAATCTTGGGCTTTGACTTCTCATAACAATGCTTCAACTTTGTAATGGCTTCCTCCAAAGCCCAGGGATCATCAAACTAAACCTGGTCTTTGAATGATAATGGTAGTTTGTCGATGAACCTTTGGATCTTTGCTTTCTCATCCTTGACATAGGGAACATATCTCAATAGCTTTAGAAATCTGGTTGTATATTCTTCATCTGACATGGAACCCATATTGAGCTCATAGAATTCCTTGGCATTTCCATCATAATATCTCTTAGACATGTACTTCTTCCTAAAAAGTCTTTCAAACTCATCCCAAGTCAATTCCTCTTCCCTGATTCCTTTGACATGCTGAACATCTTCCCACTAGATATTTGCTTTTCCCTTGAAACTGAATGTAGTTATTTTGGCTTTCATATTCTCAAATTAATCATAAAGTCTGAAAAAATATTCATCCCAAGCATCCATTCTTCTGCATATTCTGACTTAGTCAACTCACCATCAAAAGTAGGAGACTTGTATTTCTTAAACTCTTCTGGAAAGTACCCCTTCTCACTCCTCATAGAAGGATGTTGGAGGTGATGGTGATGATGTCTCTCTGAAGCAAAACTAGAATAAAATCCACAAGTATGATCCCCCATCTTAGGTGTATCCAAGAGTTCGCCTCTCTTCACTGTATCATCCCTATCCAACCTATACCTTCTTTGAGACCTACTTCCATCTGTACCATTATTCCTTTCTTCTTGTCTGTCTCCATGACTAATCTCCAGTTGTCCCTGTTTTTAAAAATCTGAAAGGCTCTGAAGAATAAATGCATTAACTTTAGTTTTCTTTTCTTGAGCTTTCACAATCCTTTCTTGTGCTTCAATAAATCTCTCATTATCTGCCTTGTAGCTTATGATCTCTACCTTCAAACTTCTCAATGTATCTGCTATATCAACTGCTCAACTAATCTCTCCCATCCCACCAATGTATTTTTTAGTCTGTACGAGGAGTCATATGAATTGTACTCAACTATTTTGATCTTCCATTTTCCTGCAATATGCCATGTTAAATAAACCAAAGAGAATACATAATAAAAATCATAACTCAATGTATATCAGGGGAGGCTATTACATATGCACAAGTTAGTCCAGATTAGCACAATATGTAAAAATATCAAGAACTTAACTGTAATGAAACAACTACAATGACAATAATCAACATGCATATGATTGCAATGCATATAATAACAAATTAACCATTATGCATGAATAAAGGATGCACATGCATATGGATGCACTAATTAACTAACATCCATCATGCATGTAATCATAATAGCAATTAAATGACTGACATGCATGTGACCGCAGTGCATATAACAACAATTAACCATTATCCATGCATGAAAAACATATAAACCTACATGAAAACTTGCTTTTACCGAGAGGTCTAGTGTTGTAAACTTGTTCTGATACCACTCTGTAACACCCCACCCCACATTTACCCACTTTTACAAGCTCACTAGGGTAAACATGAGTTGTGAGTTACTATACATGACTCGAAATCCAAGTTCTAGTTATGGAAGTAGGGTCTACTATCCCAAAAATTATTGCAACCTTCTAGGGATGCATGATCACCTAGATATTAGACAAATATCATTGGTGACCATTCCCTGAGCTATAACCACATTTTTCACCCACTCCACCTCCCAATCACACTCATGCAAGCTAATGCATGTAACCAGAAGGCTCCAACCACACTCATAAGCTTCCCTCCATGAGACTACAACTGAAATTATCCATTTAAGAGGGTGTGACCAACAAATTTGTTCTAAATTTTTAGGCTAGTCTCTAGGCCAACTGCCTAGATCTACCCAGGAGCTTCCAGAACTCTATCATTAACCAGCAAGAGTATTCATTCTTTATCCATGATTCTCTTCCTACTCAAGCTTAGCAAATACATGATAATCATTTTTTTAAACACTTGGTAAACACAACAAATACAGGTCATGAATGCATATCTATTCATCATATCATTAGTTTCATCACAAAATCATCAAGAATGCCTTATACCCTCTCTTGTTATTTGAAACAAACACTTGTTAGCCTATGCATTCATACAACCAATTCAATAACTTATTGAATCATGAACAAGATCCATAACAAGAGCACATCATTTAACCATGCCTATAACCAACATTTAACCAAAATGAATCCATGACAAACCAATCATAAAATCAACACAATAACCAATACATGTGCTCATTGATCTCAATAAGAAATAACACATAATAACATATGCATAAGGACAATTAAGTCAGGGACTTCCACGTACCACCTGACCATAGATTGGGCTGAACCAAATATCTCTTTCAGCCAATCACCCTCGTGCCATATTCCAAGCATGAATGTGGGATCACATGGGATAAAACAAAACAAAATCAACTAGGGCATCTAGAGGCTAAACCACCTCAACCCTCAACCATAGTGATTTCAACTAAACTGGTATAGAAATAACCAAACCAACACAAGTTTGGATGCCTATGAATTTCTTCACAATTCCCAGAGGAATTTTCCTGTCTCCGCCCACATGTCAAGGACTACCCGAAGAAAAACATCTTCACCCCCAACCCTTGGGATTTTCTTGAGACCACCTCACTCGAATCCAAAATCTATCAGTAATCCAAATCTTAACCAAAACATAGAAACCACTACATCATGTCTATCCAAGAAATGGAAAGGAAGGGATGTAAACCACTTTTAGTCCTAGAAAATCCCATGCCAATGACAACAAACATAAACAATAAACCAATGCATAGAACATGCATCAAATCCCTGCATGTTAAATCACACATACACATTGTTACTAGCAAATCCTCAACTATTTTCTGGCCTTACTTGCTATTGTCCAAACTTCCTCTTGCACTCCCTTGCTTTCCTTTGCTTTCCCTTTGCTTGTTTGTTTGCTTGTGTCCAAGTGCTCTCCATCTCCTCTTGCCATAGAGTACCTCTTGCTATTGTATTCACTTCTCCTTTTCCTCTCTCTTTTCCCAAAAGAGAATGCTAGAATAATGTCTCTCCAATTTGTTTTCTTTTCTTTTCCTTTTCCTTCATTTTCCCTTGCATGCATATTCTTGTCTCTTCATCTTCCTTTTCTATTATTTTCCTGTATTCCTTGAATTGATTGCCAATTATTTCCCCTTTCCTTTTCCAGAGCCAATGCCAATTCTAATTTCCATAGCCAATAAATAATTAACCACAAATGACCCCCAATGTGATGTTTTCCCCCTCATTTAGCTTGGAATACGTGTCCCATGGCCCTGGTTGGGTTTTTTCTTTTTACATGGAAACTTAACCTAGGTCTGTTACACTCTTTTTCAAAAAAATTGGCCACTACAGGTGAAGGGTATTCCTAAAGTAAGATCTAGGGCTTAGGAGGTAATAAATTTAAAGCCTTGAACCTAGTAGATGAAGATAAGGAAATTCCATATATGACCCATAAGGAGATTTCGTTGGTATACTCTCAACACACAACCTCTGAGGGACAAAATATCTAGATGTCTTCCTTAAAGGATATCCCAATTCGAGAATGAATTGATACAGAGAAAGATGATGAAATGGTGGAGGAGGAAGTCTTTCACTCCCCTAAGATGCAAGAATCCCACAAGGATCTTCTATCTTTGGATCCGTAGATGAAAAATTATAAGGTGAAAGGGAAATACATAGAAACTAGACAAGAAAGTGGGACGACAAACAAATCGGGACATGAGGAGTGCACACATAGAGAAAGATAAAGAGTTGGGATCCCAAAGGTCATTAGGAGAAACTTTCCCAAAGATTCTTAAACAATCTAGAAAAGTAAGTGGCCCTATCCTTGTAAAAGGGGGATCTAAATCCACAAGTAAATATTGGAAGTCCTCTCCTAGAATTGCAGACGATTAGGATTAGATAAATGAATGGTTGAAGTTAAGAGGCTAGTTAAAAAAAAAAGAAGACCCTGGTCTTCCTTCTCCAAGATACTAAATTGGGGGAACATGATGTTCTCGGAAAATGTTCAAATCTATGGAAAGAGTGTGAAACTTTGGACAGTAAATTATAGCAGAGCCTCAAGAGGTTTGTGCATTGTGTGGTATTCTCTTTAATTTTGATTTCTCTCTTGTTAATCCACTTTTCACTGGCTCATCGTTTGACTTTTCAATTTACATTATTAAAAGATATGTTGTTTTTTTAATATTTATATGTCAATCCATTATCAAGAAAAAATAGAATGTTGGTCTTCCTGCAAATGCTAGAGGACTTAGATTGGATCCAAGATTATATTTTTGGAGGTGACTTCAACACTACTCTCCATCCATAGGAAAACAAAGGAGGATCCCCGGTTAGAGGCCCTTTTCAAGAGAAAATGGAAGACCATGTCAGTAAATTGGGTTTGATAGATATCAAGCCTCAGGAAAACAAATATATGTAGATTAATTGAAGGATAGGCCTGGGTCACATAAATTCCATATTAGATTTCTTTTATACTTGTTTCCTCTAAAATATTATATTAGAGTGGTTCCAATCACCATCCTATTTCTTTAGAAATTCAAATTGAAGTGGACTATGGCCATTTACCTTTTATATTTAATCTATTGTGGCTTCATAAGCTTGGCTTTCAATAAGTTTTTTAGCAAGCTTGTGGGGATAACAGGTTCTCTAATTTTTATTTTGGAACATAAAATTAAAGATCTAAAAGTGGTTTTAAAAAAATGATCCAAGCAAAATGATTCAAATCAAAAAAATCAAGTCCTTATTCATAAAAATCAATTAGATGAAATACAACAAAAAATGGAGTAGATCCCAATATCTAATGAGATCCTGGTGGAGAAAAAACAACTTTTGATAAATATCACAAGGCTCTTGGAGAAGAAGAGGAAGAATGGCAACTCAATCCTGTAGCCTGTGGCTTAAGAAGGAGATAAAAATACATTTTTTTTCATTATTAGGCCACAAGGAGAACTTGAAAAATAATATAAATTCAATATATATGGATGGGAAACTAATTTCATACTTCTCATAGATCAAAGAGGATGTTTTTCATCACTTTCGTTCTCTCTATGAAGAACTAAGTAGCTAGGAGGACAATGTTATGTGTGATATACTAGAGAATATTATTTAGCAGGTTTTCAAAGAGGATCATGAGGCTTTTCCACACCTTATTATGAAAGAGGAAGTATGGAATGTATTACTTTCTTTCAGCCTAGATAAAGCTCTAGGTCCATATGGCTTCTTAGTAGACTATTATCAGCAATGTTGGGATATCATTAAATTTGACCTTTGCAAAATGATATATTATTCCATCAAGCATAACTATATTAGAGGGGGTACAAAGTCATCCTTTCTTGCTTTGGTCCCAAAAGAGGTCAACCCTTCCTTCTTATCTCATTTTACACCTATCTCCATTTCTAATATGTCCTACAAGTTGATTTCTAAAATTATAGCAGTGTGAATCAAGCCTCTCTTATCAAAGTTGATATAAAAAAACCAAGGATTTGCGGGCAACAAACAAATTGTGGATAACATAGTCCTTGTCCAAGAAGCAAACAAGTAAATATTGAGGTGAAAAAGGGATGAATATTAAACTTGACATGGCTAGTTCTTTTGACTGATTTCGACATAAGTTTCATTTTGTAGTGATGAGAAAATTTGGGTTTGAAGAATAGGCGTTGCAGGGGGTAGTGTTAGCACTCCGTAATTCCTCCATGCTAAGGAGAGGAACCTAGAGGTAACGACAAACTGCTTTTGGCTAGAAACTGGTCTTTTCTAGAGGTAACCAAAAATTGCTTTTGGCTAGAAACTGGTCCATTGACCGAGATCAGGTCTGAAAAATGATACTTGAAATTTAATGAAAATTTGTTGGGAGGTTAAAGGAGAGAAAATTAGATATGAGACCCAAATATTGTCAATTCAAAACATCAGTGCGTATATCAACCAACTAGAATGGAAGAGGAATGATAGGTACATCCTTCAAATTTATATCGATTGTAGAATAGTGAAAGAGATAAAGGCACATGACAATACCCATTGAAATGGAACATAACATATCAAAATTATGTTATCAAATCTTATGACTGAGTATTTAAGAAATGAAGGTAGACAAAGGCATAATGAATCCCATATAAGATAGAATTACACAGTGATTCTAGAGCATATATGATGAATTCTAGAAAGATTGTTTTCAATACACCTTTAAACAAAACTGAGATAAAAGAAATGAAATGACAATTGCAAAAGAGAAACACATATTTAAAGAATAATACCACAAGAATCTCTAACAGTAACTAGCCAAACTCTGCACTGAGTATTTTATTCAGAAAATAATCATTAGGAGGTTTGATTCATCATAGGATTTGGAGTGATGAGAGAATGATATGGGTAATGCAATTTTAAATGCACAATCATAGCTCTTGAATATGAAAATGAAAAATGGATTTGTGATGATTTATTGTTTAGGAGTGAAGAATGATTAGATATATAGGGGAGTAGGGTAGGGGATTTAAAACATATGGAATGGGAAAAAGGGAATGTAGAATGTAGGTTACAAGGCTTAGAGAAAAAAAATAGAGTAGGGGGAGAAAAAAGAGGTGGAATTTCAATAGCTATCTTGCTTTGGAATAGTGATATTTTCAATTATCTCATGTAAATCTCATGAAAGACCCACTATTTACACTCATGACTTGGTTATCTCGGACTTTGACAATTTTCCAAATAACTCGAAACAACTTCATGTTTTCGACCAGCCCTCTTGATGACCACAACCATGGCAATATTCTAGATAGTGACACTTGAACTTATGACAACATCTCTAACATTAAGTTCAAATTTATTCAAACTAACTGTTAAGTAATTTTTAGACACTTGACAAATACAAAGCTACTGACCCTAACATTGCCTCAAATGGGGATGGAAACCTCCCTATGAGGTGCTAAGAATGAAAACAAAGACTAGTAGCCTATCTATTGGGCAGATGGTGTGTCTGACAAGACTGAAAATTTAACTGTTTACTGACTAGACTTATGGCAGTAGATCACTGAGACCTTATGGCCTTCACCTCGGGCTTCAAATCTCAGTGCTAACCACCCACACTTGCAATATTGAAAGTAACATGGTATGCATAGTGGAATCTTGCATATGTTGAAAGTATGTACACTAGGTAATCACCTCTTTCCAGTATAGTCAGTCAAGCAGATGATCATTTAATTGTATCATGTCCCCATTTTTATTCGTCTTCATAGTACAACTAGGGTGGATTTCTAGAGCAGGGGATGGCCAGGTCATTGGACTAGGCTTATGTCATCAGGGGTACCAATGGAGTTTTGAGGAGTTTTTATGGGATTTGATGGCATTTTCTTGGCATATTCCATCATCTGCACAGTTTGCCTTTCATTTCATTGCATTCCGACAACTTTCAAAAATCAGTGTTATTATTGGGCATAATTTAATTAATTATGCTCGAGGTGGCATTCTGGGGAGATTAATTGATGGAACACCTCAGTGTAATAGCTCATTGGAACCAGAACAGGAAGATCTACACGATGGAATGCTGAGAAGAGACTTCTAGAGGCCAAAGAGAGTATGGTGGGTGATTTTCCATTTTCCTTAGTTAAAAATGACTTTAATTAGTTATTTAATCAAGGAAAAAATTCTAATTAGAGAAAAAGGGCAAAAAGTGACTTAAGTGAAATAAAATAAAATTAAAAGGTCAATTTATAAAGTCAATGGAGGAGTTTCTAGAATAATAATAAAATAAGGTGCTTCTAGAGGCTTGGGGCTCTATCCATGAGATCTATAAAAGAGGAGGAGAAGTTCAATTAGAAACATCTTGGATTTGGTATTGTTTCTGGTATGAGAGGTTGAGAACCCGGTTCTATACTCCAGTAGTAGCCCTAGGATAGAAACCCTCGGGTGATTTATAGAGATTGGGCGAGCACCCATCTCTTCCCTTGGTGGATCCATTTGGGGTTCACATGTTGCAACATATTGATTGGTTAGTTTAGTTTTGGAGGCCCAGCGCAGTATAGGAGTATATTTCTTTAGTTTCCATACTCTCAGCCATTTCCATCTTTCTATGTACTCTTTATTTTTAATAAAATAAGGTTGAGGATTTTGCATATATTTCTTGTCCATTTTAAGTTTCATTTTATGTTTCGTGGTTTGCTATTAATTTCGTGCTTAAAATTGTCTAATTTGCTTATGGTATTGACGGCTTAAATTTTTGAAGTATTTCTGAAGTGATTGTTCCAAATTTCTTTCAGTTGGGACATTACAGATTGAAGTTTGTATTCAGCGAATGAAAGTTCAATATGATAACTAAAATGAATCCCTGTGTTCATGAATAACACCAAATCCACCTTTACAACTAATTCCAACATGTTTGAAAGGAGGTCCTTGAAAGAATGAATGAATAGCTCTTTTTGATTGGCAAGAAGGAAAAGACATTCTTCACTTACAACTATGGCTTGATCCAAGTTTTCTTTTTCACCATAAAAATCATAATTAGTTTTAAGTGAAATAATGGTATGTTTCTCACTCTTCTCATCCACAAGAAGAAACTTTGAACTTTCTTGAAAGACTGCAAATGGAACAACTGCATTATGTATAATGGCAGTGTTAAGAGTTAACTCTTTATGTGCTTCAACAAAAATATGATCTTTATCTTCAAAATATTATGCGTTTGTTACTTCAAGAGATGCATTTTCCTGAATATTTCCTTCATTTTCAATAGGCTCTAGATCAACCTTTTCTTTTTCATTACTTTGAAACCTAGCATCCTCAAAATCTGAAGCTACATGCATATCTCCCTGAGAAAATGAATTCATGAGTAATCCTTCATGTGAGTATGCATTGAGAGTTTCTAGAGTAGTAGATTAATTATATATTTGAAAAATATTAACTTTAATGCACTTCAATAACTTACACACTAAGATACAATTATATGTCACATACATTTTCAATATGTTTGTCTTGGGATGAATTCTCATGCTGTTGAGAATAAGAATTTTCAAAAGGATTTATAATCTACTGAATATATCCATCAAGCCCATGAGGACAAACTGACTGAGAATCCAATTGAATATCATGGACACTGTCCTCATCATTTACCATTTCCTTTTTCTATTTAAATGAATACTGACAAGAGTGCATATCTTCTTTTTGATGAAAAGGGTTCTCGTGCAAAGCTTCTAGTATTTCTTCATCCTTGAACTCTTCATCGCCATAAATGTTTTCCAGATTTTTAATGAAATTCTCAATATGGTCACAACAATTCTCAACCAACGACAAAAAAGGATGAGATTCTTTGTATTTCTCATAAAATGCTAAATGAAAATCCTTAAGTGAATACAAGCTACTAGATGGCAAACCTTCATTCCAAGATCGTGCTTTTCCTTCTAGAGTAGCCATGAACATCTTCATGAGACAATATTCATGAATTTCAACCTTCAGCTTGCGTCCATGCATATGAAATTTAACCAGATGTATAGTAGCATCCTCTTTTTTCTCATCTTTGAATCTTGGTAGATAAGTCTACCAATCTACACAAGGCATGCGATTTGGAAATCTCGGAATGTGATCTCAATTCATGGGAGCATACCTCTCAGCTAAATTCATTTTGAAAATGTGGAGACACCAGTGGAACTTGAAAATCTAGGTTTTGCTTGATTGGAGTTTCCAAGTGAATGGTTCAGCCTTCTTATTTCTGATTGTTGTCCACCGTCAATAGCCAAATCTGAAAATTTGAAAATATTTCCTGGGGAAGATGAAACCTTTCGGTCCCCAACAATGACACCAATATGTTAGCACTCCGTAATTCCTATAGGCTAAGGAGAGGAACCCAGAGGTAACTGAAAACTTATTTTAGCTAAAAATTGGTCTTTTCTAGCTGGAGGGGGCTCCCTCACTCAAAAACCTAAAAATTGGAGACTTTGAAGCACATATTTTGATAGAGACCAGGTATGAAAAATGATACTTGAAATTTAATGAAATTTTGTTGGGAGGTTAAAGGAGAGAACATTAGAGTATGAGACCCAAATATCGCCAATTCAAAACATCAGTGCATATATCAACCAACTACAAGGGCAGAGGCATGACAAGTACATCCTTCAAATTTATATCGATTGTAGTACAATGAAAGAGAGAAAGACACATGACAATACCCATTCAAATGGAACAGAGCATATCAGAATTTTGTTATCAAATCTTATGACTGAGTATTTAGGAAATGAAGGTAGACAAAGGCATAATGAATCCCATATAAAACAAAAGTACACAGTGATTCTAGAGCATATATGATGAATTCTAGAAAGATTGTTTTCAATACACCTTTAAACATAACTGAGATAAAAGAAATGAAATGACAATTGCAAAAGAGAAACACATATTTAAAGAACAATACCACAAGAATCTCTGACAGTAACTGGCCAAACTCTACACTGAGTATTTTATTCAGAAAATAAGATCACATATACAAAGCTTGTTCCATCAATCAACCAACCCCTTCTTCCTTGTCCATTACCATCTTAAATAGACATACACTAGGAAATCAAAATATGTCTAGATGTAATGCACCCTCGATCCATGAAGTGGATCAAACCAAACTAAAAAAAGGAAACTTAATGTTGTTTAAAATAATTTTCCTTAAATGATAAAAACAAAAATATCATGATCATAATCACTATTCTAAATACAAAGTGTCCTAACAGTTGTTTAGATCATCAAAACATATCCATTGCATAACAAAAACAGAAAAAGTAGAACACTGGCAGTGAACTGGGATTGTTGCACATTGGTTGGGTATCACGTTGCACTGCTATGTTTTCCTTCCAAAGATGACACTTGACTGCTAACTAGTAGTCTGACTTGGATCCAAACTCATCAACACCTCATTCACTTTGTCTCTAACAGCTGGCACCCTCCAAAAACTCATGAAGACCTGTGTGCAATAGCTGCACAACAACTATGTAGCGCCTATATAGCAAGCCAATGTTTTGGGTATATATGCCAAAAAGTAATACCTATGTAAAAAATGAAGGATTTTATTATAGATGATATTTTTGAAGATACAGTTTCTCCAAATTCTTCCCCAACTTCCTAGAAAATGCTTTGCAAAACAATGACTTAAAATAGGAAATTTACAAATTGTGAAAAATGAGCTTTGAAGATGCATTAAAAAATATCCATATGTTACACCTGTGAAAAAAATGGAAGAGTTTATTGTTATTTGGCCTATCCTTGAGAAAAACCTCTTTTAGTACGCCAAAATTCTTTCCCATGTGGTTAGAAACGGTTCTGCAAAATGGTGGCTAAAACAGAGTATTTGTGTAGTAGATTCCCACAGTGAGTGTGACATGATTTCTTTCCAACTGCTAACTGGAGATCGAATTTTGGTTTCCTGTGTGGATGGCATGTCTGGTGATTAATGCAGTGGATGTACAATGCATAATATTAAGGTGGCATAACCATTTGAATTACCCCTTTTTCTTTGTCTTGTTGTGTGATGTCATACAATGCCTTCTTTTGCAAAACATAATAATTTGGGAATCATAATATTTAGGAGGTTTGGTTTATCGTAGGATTTGTAGTGATGAGAGAATGATATGGGTAATTCCATCTTAAATGCGCAATCATAGCTCTTGAATATGAAAATGAAAAAGGGAGTTGTGATGATTTCTTGTTTAGGAGTGAAGAATGATTAGATATATAGGGGAGTATGGTAGGGGATTTAAAACATAGGGAATGGGAAAAAGGGAATTTAGAATGTAGGTAATAATGCTTAGTGAAAAAGAATAGAGTAGGGGGAGAAAAGAGAGGTGGAATTTCAACAACTATCTTGCTTTGGAACAATGATATTTTCAGCTGTCTCATGTAAATCTTATGACATACCCACTATTTACACTCATGACTGTTATAGACATTTTTGGGCACTGCAACCCCAAGCATAAAATGTCCATAAACCAAGGGCTCCTAAGTCCCTAAAAGTGTTGTTTCATACCCTAAAGGAACAAGGTCAGCTGATTACATCTTCTCCCAGAAGTTCTCCATGAAAAACTACTCAGAACTGGTCAAAACTGGATCATCTCACTTGCTCCATGGCCAGGGTGCAATGCATCGCACCTTGTACACACAGGAAGTGCGTTGCATTTCAAAAAGCCCTTCTATGGGGTGCGATGGACGAGAAAAGACAAGTGGCGGAGACAGTTTGCGAGGTGGATGATCTTGGAATCTTCCAGAAACTTCTCCTGGGACACTTGCCTCTTAGAAACGCCCAAAGATGAGTAAGAGATCAATGAGATCTCCAAGTGGAAGCAAGAACTATCAGAGAGAAGACACTAATCAAAAACCTAGAGCTGACTCACACCTCTCAAAATATCTATATATAGATCTCTCATCCTAGAGATCCAGGAGGTTGGAGGCTGGAATTTTGCATCTTGTAAGGAATTGCTGTTGGTTTCTTGAGACAACATCATAGTGTTGGGTGATCTAAGCTTTGTATGGGGTGAATAAGGGCTTACTTGCTGAGAGGATGATGCTGGGTCAGAACAACTGGTTGTAACTCCCTTGGCTCTTTCTTGATTATCAATAAAAGCTATTCAATTTTTCCTCCATACTCTTGTGTCATTTATGTTTTATGCATTTGTATGGTCAATTTACATCTGATCCTAGATTTTTTATGATTATAGATCCATGTTCTTGTATAGCGTTATGCTACTTTGATCCTACAGGTACTCTGTGAAGCTAGGCGTACAAGGAAGCAAGTAGCGAAGGACTATCAGAAGAGAGAGGCATCGAACTAGGAGATAAGCGCAAGACGGAGGTTGGTCTCCTTTGTTCTTCTCTCATCTATATTTCATAAAGGAAAAACAAAAGTAGCTTTACCTTGTTTGTTTCTAAGGTAGCTACCACACCTTAGTGGGATAAGCAGTTCTGTGTAGACACTTTTCCCTGTAACAAAACGGCGACTCCACTGGGGAGTGACTAGGTTGTTTGTTTATCTTCCTTGTTGTTTATTTTATAAACTTACAGACGGAGCCTAAAGTCGAGCCAGGTAGCTTTCGAATTGCATTTGCTATGCAAATGCAAAGTAGATAAATGCTGCTTCAGTCAATCTCCAGGATTTGTTTATGAATTAAACAACTGATTTAATTCATAAATGCCGCTTCTTTTAGTGTGTGCTCTTTGCTCTTTGTGAAAGAATACTGTCTCTCTTTCCTTAGTAGCTAGGATTTTCATTGCACAAAGAAGATAAAAGACTATTTATCATCTTAGATTGCATTTTAGGAATTGTACATCTACATCTCGCGGTGAACCTAAAAGGCAAATTTCTTAAGCAAGATCAACTATAAAATAAATTTAATGAATCTAACAATGCTTTGGAACCTAACACACAACATCTAGAAGTCTAGGCTAGAGACGTATTCCGGCGTCGTAAAGCCTGGTAACTATTGTTCTCACTGACGGTTGGGTGATTCCTCCACTTTGAGACGATAAGTACCAGTACGGACTTGTTCTCCCACGTACCGTCGAGTATATTTTGGGAGACCACAATAGGCTTAATCCTTTATCCATAGGAAGCCGTTTCTGCCGCCCTATTGATCGTAATGCACTAAACACAGCATTCGGGAAGATTGACTGCCATACCGTAAAAAGTATTCTGTAGTTTTGCGATTGGTTTGGTAATCCCTCTTCCTAGATTTCCAGGGCAGTCCCTTTCATTCCTTTTCAGACTCCTTAACGGAAAAGGTCCATCTGAGCACTTGTCACTTCAGGCTCATTAAAAATCGAAGGCGACTAGAGTCATATTTTGTTTTTTCTTGACTCTTTAAAATTGAAAAAACAAGTTGTGTCAAAGCATCTAAAATTTATTTTAATCGGAATAACATCACTGTTCCCTCGTTGGTCTTAGAAGTTAGTCTCCATTCATTGCAAGTTCTTGTAGAATCGCTAGGAAATCTTTCGGATAGACTAGATATGTCTGAACAACCATCGACATCTAGGACTGTGTCATTTGATGCAGCAGCGGAAGAGCCTCCTACTTCTACTCCAATGATGTTCGCCGGTATGCCATCTGTCCCGGCAAGTTATCAACAACAAGTCAGAGTCTAATCAGGGACTGTTTCGACGACATGGTCAGTTCCTATTTCTTCATCTGGATTATCATCTGGTATTTATTATGTTGAAACTCAACAAATTGATCCAATGTATCTTCAAAGGCCAATCTACCCTTTAAGTACTGGATTGCCACCATATGGAGGGCAGTATGCCTTTTCATTGTTCCCTCTTGGAGAACAACCATATGAGAGTTTACAACAAAGTTCAGGTCAAACTGGAATTACATCCAGCGGTTGGGTACCAATACTGCCTCAGCAACCAAGGGTTGTATATTCAATGCAACCAGTCCACCCTGTGTCGAATATTCCCACTATACCTGCTATGGTGACTGTGTCGCAAGTACAAGCGCTACCTGTTGTATGTCGACCCCAAGTTTCCCAGGTTGCGATACAACAACCTCTTGTCTCAACGACTCAATCACAACCTCAGGTTAGTGCCTCCTTATCTGGAGCTACTCAGGCTCAAACAAGTACTATGACTTCTCATCTTGGTCAATCATCCAGTATTGGGCAACAGCAAATGGTCCAACAACCATGGTTGATTTAATCTCAACAACCGCCATTCCAGAAATCATATCAAGGAACTGAGCAACAAGTCCTTGTAAGTAATGGGCAACCGCATTTCCAAAGCGGTTATCAACAACCATATTATAATTGTTATGCCCATAAACCTTGTCAAAGTTGCTAGCATCAAATATATTATGTTGGTATGAAAAGACCCACTGCTCAGGCGATTCCATCTTATCCTGGGTATGCTTCGCCTAACCTGAATCAACAGTTACCCTTTGTAGCAACTCTAGAATTATCAGATCTAAACCGGCTGACGAATGATCCAATTGCTTATGCCCCTTGGTGGCCAGCAATTCCGCATAAACTTCCGTCAGATATTCCTAAATTTAATGGAAATCCGGGTGAAGACCCGTCGAATCATGTGATGACATTTCATCTGTGGTGTTCATCAAACACCCTAAACGATGATTCTATTAGGATTTGCCTTTTCTAGAGGATGTTAACTGGTCCGGCAGCAAAATGGTATATCAAGTTACCCAGAGCTTCGTTTAACAACTTCAGTACCCTAGCCACAACCTTTTTAACCCATTTTTAGTTACCGATAAGGTACGAAACGGGAACAGAACTTCTTACCAATTTCAAGCAGACAATGGCCACTCACATATCTGATCATATTCATGAGTGGTGACGTCATCGCAGAATGGTAAAAACATATGTTCATGATCAGCTGCTAGCTGAATGGTTTATTAAGTCATTATTACCTTCTATCACAGAAGATGTGGCAAAGGGAGGAGTTGTCACTGAAGAGCAAGTTATTGCTCATGCACAATACCTAGACTTGATCTATACTCAGTCTGGCACGCTCTACGATAAAATACCTGACGCTCCTAGACCAGAATTTTCTGTTCCTCCTCCTCCTAAATCAAACAAAGACCCTCATGCCGGCAATGGCGTGATTGGTGCGACAGACACGAAATCGACAAAGGCTACATCTAAAAAGGCCCGTAAGATTTGCAATCAAAATGCAAAAGAAGAACTTCTTGCCTCGGAAGTAAATGCCATGTCGACCGACAAGGGCAAACAAATGAAGCAACCAGGGGGCAAGAAGAAAAAGAAAGGGAGAAAAAAGAAGCAGGATGAGTCATCTCCTGAAAAACCTTTTGCAAACCCTTCTGGGCAAAGGAAACCCCCTTCGGGGTGTCAGATATGTGATGAGGATCATCGGACGAGAGATTGTCCACATAAAGCTGAAGTTAAGAAACTCTTTAAGAGTTCAAAAACCTCAGCATTATTGACTGTTCCATTTCCAAACCTGGGAACCAAACTGATTGCTAATCAACATGCTCCCCGATCCCAAGTGCTTATGTTGTCTATCTCAAAGAAGCAAAATGATGCTTTGACGAGGAATAAAGATTACGGGAATCCACAGCTGTCGAATAACAAGGCTAATGAACAACCTAGTAGTTCGACAACAACTTTGACCGAAGTTGTGCCACCCATCATTCCTGAACCAATGATAAAGTCGCCAAAGGGAGTAGTACACAAATCGACATTTAATCCTCGTGCAAAAGTAGCACATAATTATAATATAGTAGAGGACCTGGCCCAATCGCCGTCCGCTATGTCGACACTTGAGGTACCACAAAATTGCCTCTCCCAAAAGCAGGATCTATTATCAGTAATAGGTGGGATTGACCCAACGGATTCCAATCTTGTATCCTTTAATCACAAAGGATATGACCCTCAGTTACCAGCTCAACTAGCTTTCCTTATTCAAGTGAAAGCCCTCAACAAAACTGTTCATCGAACAATTATTGATGAGGGGGCATCTACATGTATTATGTCGATGAGTTGCTGGAAAAATTTAGGCTCACCACCCTTGTCGCAATCATCAACAATGTTAAAAGCATTTGATGGACGATCATACAATCCATACAGGATTTTAAGTAACTTGCAAGTTGAACTAGGGGGCAAAACAGTAGAAATTGATGTTGAAGTAATCGATGGAAACCTTGATTACAACATCCTACTGGGAAGGCCCTGGATATATGTCATGGCCATAGTTGTGTCGACCTACTTCAAGAAGATTGCATTTCCCCTTCAAGGAGGAATTACAATCGTCGACTAACAAACATTTCTCCCCAACAGTTCACAAGTTACGGGAAGCATTCCAATGATCCATGGAAGCAATCATTCGCTTCAAAATATTGGAGTAGGCCTCCTAAAAGACCTTGCCTTAATGGGTACTTTTGCCCTACCACCTCCGGGTAATTTGGCGGAAGTGGCCACAATGGAAACCTCCAATATGAAATCTTCTATATCTAATGGATTCGGAAGATTCCTAAACATTTTGTCAACATGGATCATCGCCATTTTAGAAATATTGTAGCAATCAATTTTCTTGGCTTGGGGGGCAAACCCAAATCAACGCTCATTGAGTGTTTGGATAGATAGGTCTAAGGAATATGGCACCTCTTCAGGTCCTTGGTCGCATGTACATTCTAGAGACGAAGGAATCATTCAATCAAAGATGATAGGAGAGGCACCATGGAAAGATTACCACCATCGCTCCCATCTTCCGGATTACCACGAAGATTATTCCAGCAACCTTAATCATCCATCAGTTTTTGATTTTCTATCAAATACTATAAATACGGTGGATTTCGAGGACGGTTCTTCTCTCGTGTCGACCTCGTTAAAAAATGAAACAAGGAGTCATGAGGATATTTATTTTACTGTGTCGACCTCATTAAAAAATGAAACAAATCCCCTTTCCAAATCTCAAAGGTAAACCTTCATTCCAACCACTGAGTTGAATGCAATGAAGCTTAGGGGGCATGCACCTCGATTTGTGTTATTATGCTGGGGGCATGCAAACTTATCACGAGCAGTGTTACTGCAGGGTTCAAGCTCATTAAAAAATAAACCCGCCACGAGCAGTGTTACTGCAGGGTTCAAGCTCGTTAAAAAATAAACCCACATTGAGCAGTTTTAGCACATAGTTCAAGCTCGTTAAAAAATAAACATAAGTCATGAGCAAATGTTTCTCCCTACATTTAAGCTCATTAAAAAATGAACTATTTCCCGGTAAATAACCATCGTGAATGTAGTACTTCAGCCTTTAAAGCCTTGGTCGTGTTCTCATCATCACCTCCACTCTGTATTGGCCGATCATTCACCTCCACTTGATTGTTTACCCCTTTTGAGGAACAGCTGCGAAGAGTGATCCCACTAGCCATCCTTGTAACACTGCCGTGATTGGAAAATTCCAAACCTTACATGGAATCAGCTGCTACCCAAATTTATCACTCGTTCCTCAAAAAACGAGTCTTCTTTAAGCTCTTTTCAACTGACTCGTAAAATATGAAAAGGTTGCTGAGCCATTGGCCTCTCCAGCTCGTTAAAGGGACCGAAAGTGCTATCCCTCCTTTAGATTTTAATCTTTTTGGACCTGAGGGATTATTACAAAAAAAGATCAAGCACTTGTTTTGTTCGGCTCGTTAAAAGTATCGAAAATTCATCCCTTCTGTATTGTTTTATACTTTTTCGGACTTAAGGGATTAGATGACAAAAAAGGAATTTTGGAGTTTCCTTTACATCCCTTTTCAGACTCTCTAAAATTGAAAAGGACCGAGTTATTGTTGTCATTAAACTCGTTAAAATCTAATAGCGACAAACTTGTCCATAGCAGACAAGAACGAGTTTCACTATCGCTAGGCTCGTTAAAACATAGCGATAGGTTTGCCCGAAGGGAAAATTATAGAACAAGCATATGTTATCCTCCTCAAGCTTGACAAAAATAAAGAGGTACTGGTCAGCAATGACTGGGGAAAAATTGGGAAGAAAACTTGAAGAAACTTTGTTGGTAGCAAGTCGCTCTTGAACATGACACTTTCACTTCGCATCCAAGTCGGGTTGGGTTGTTTCATTCACCGGTCACATCACCATGGTCCCATCACACCATCCACATTTGGGGTTAATGCTACCAATCCATCACGTCAATGTCGCCGATATGTTCAAGAGAAGTCATTCAAAGAATTCACCTGTGTCTCACCCGCTGCAATACATTTACACTCCATTCTTTCATGACCGCCACCCTGAACCTTATGTCATCAGATCGTTTTCACCTCCATTAAAATCATTTTCTCCGTTCCGTGTCATTGATGTGGGATTCATTAAGGCCCTCCTATGACGGATCACTTCTTGTCGACATCAGCTCATTATCCAAGAAGTCGATCTAGGGACACCCTGTTCAGTGCTTTGAAGCTCGCATGCCTCAATGGCAAGTTTCTCACTTCCGCCGACAGGTTTACATCAATGACCTTCAACCGAAAGATTTTACGTGGTGTTCGATGCCGAGTCCTTTATTCACACCACATGAATTGTACTGCAGTACCTTGAGGGTCATTATCATTATCAGTGATTCCTCTTGTGCCTGTTAATAGCTTACATCATTAGCTGGTAATCAGGCGATGTCTTTCCATGTTCGACTCCAGAACATCTCTCACATGGATCGACTTGTACTTCAAGTGAAGATCGAACGAGATTGAAGACCCCGGATCTAGTTTCATCCATTTGGGCTGCGATATATATTCAGGGAAATAAAGACATCAAATGTACATCGTTGCTACACAGATAATCATCCAATCAAAGGGATGATGGCTCTACCAGAATCATCAGTCTACACTCAGACGATTGTCTGTCCTATGTACATGAAAATGAATGTTTAAAGCTGAGCATTGGAATGCCCGCCTCAGCTAGATCATGAAAATATTATGAAGATAATGTATTGTATTGTATCTTATTACAGGTCTCCTCCCAGCTTGAAAGAACTTCGGATCCTCATGATAAAGCATTTCACCCGACATCAAAAAAGATTAACGACCTCATGCTTTAGGGGGCAACTGTTATAGACATTTTGGGCACTGCAACCCCAAGCATAAAATGTCCATAAACCAAGGGCTCCTAAGTCCCTAAAAGTGTTGTTTCATACCCTAAAGGAACAAGGTCAGCTGATTACATCATCTCCCAGAAGTTCTCCATGAAAAACTACTCAGAACTGGTCAAAACTGGATCATCTCACTTGCTCCATGGCCAGGGTGCGATGCATCGCACCTTGTACACATGGGAAGTGCGTTGCATTTCAAAAAGCCCTTCTATGGGGTGCGATGGACGAGAAAAGACAAGTGGCGGAGACAGTTTGCGAGGTGGATGATCTTGGAATCTTCCAGAAACTTCTCCTGGGACACTTGCCTCTTAGAAACGCCCAAAGATGAGTAAGAGATCAATGAGATCTCCAAGTGGAAGCAAGAACTATCAGAGAGAAGACACTAATCAAAAACCCAGAGCTGACTCACACCTCTGAAAATATCTATATATAGATCTCTCATCCTAGAGATCCAGGAGGTTGGAGGCTGGAATTTTGCATCTTGTAAGGAATTGTTGTTGGTTTCTTGAGACAACATCATAGTGTTGGGTGATCTAAGCTTTGTATGAGGTGAAGAAGGGCTTACTTGCTGAGAGGATGATGCTGGGTCAGAACAACTGGTTGTAACTCCCTTGGCTCTTTCTTGATTATCAATAAAAGCTATTCAAGTTTTCCTCCATACTCTTGTGTCATTTATGTTTTATGCATTTGTATGGTCAATTTACATCTGATCCTAGATTGTTTATGATTATAGATCCATGTTCTTGTATAGTGTTATGCTACTTTGATCCTACAGGTACTCTGTGAAGCTGGGCGTACAAGGAAGCAAGTAGCGAAGGACTATCAGAAGAGAGAGGCATCGAACTAGGAGATAAGCGCAAGACAGAGGTTGGTCTCCTTTGTTCTTCTCTCATCTATATTTCATAAAGGAAAAATGAAAGTAGCTTTACTTTGTTTGTTTCTAAGGTAGCTACCACACCTTAGTGGGATAAGCAGTTCTGTGTAGACACTTTTCCCTATAACAATGACTTGGTTATCTCAGACTTTGACAATTTTCCAAATAACTCAAAACAACTTCATGTTTTCGACCAACCCTCTTGATGACCACATCCATGGAAATATTCTGGATAGTGACACACAAACTTATGACAACATCTATGATATTAAGTTCAACTTTATTCAAAATAACCATTAAGTAATTTGTAGACACTCGAAAAATACAAAACTACTGACCCTAACAGGTAGCAACTTGCATTTCAAGCCCTTAGATCTCTCCTTCGGTCAATGGGAGACTCATGGGTTCTTTTAAAGTTTCAAGAGGCCTGAGACAAGGTTGTCCTTTTTCCCTTTTTTATTCATCATAATAGAAGACTCCATGAGTAGAAGGGTAGACTTTGAATTACGATGAGAAAGGATTCCAGGTATTCGCTTTGGTGTAGGTATTAAAAATATAAATCATTTTCAATTTGTTGATGAAACATTATTATTGGGGAGTGCCTCAATTATTATAGCTTCTATATTTCTTTCATTTATGGATAAATTTCTTCAAGCCTCTAGAGGGTAGATTGACAAAGGTAAAGGTAAAATATATTCATGGAATGTCAATAGAGCCCTCTTGGCCCAAATAAAATGCATTATGGGATTTTCAAAAGTAGACACTTTGCAGGAGTTTAAGTATTTGGGTATTCTTATATGCTTAAATTCCCACTCTTTGAAATATTGGCTCTAATTATTTATAAATTCAAGTCCAAATTTGATAAATGGGGAGTTCATTGGCTTAATTCATTTGGATGTATGGTTATTATTCAAGCTATTTTTTCAGTGCTTCCCTTATTTCAATTCTCAACCCTTTTAGCTCCAATGGGAATTAAAAAGCTAATGTCTAAAGAGATTCACAAATTTATATGGAAATGAGACAAATCTAACATCAAAAAATTTCATTAGGTCAAATGGTTCATTGTTCACACTCCCAAATTGCATGGTCGCTTAGGTATTAGAGATCCATCACTAGTGAACATGATGATTGGGGAAAAAATCGTTTGGAGGTTAATATCTCAATCTGTTGATTGGTGGGAGAAGGTTGTTAAATTTAAATACTTCTATGGAAATCGACTGCAATGTTTGGATTCTCCTATTTGTGATTGAGGAGGTTCCCCCATTTGAAATCTTGTATCATCGACTATATTTCTCATTAAGAAGATTCTAACTTGGATTCAAGGTAATGGAATGAAGATGAATATCTAGAGCAGTGGGATACTCAACAACCCTTTGCTGGCCCAAAATCAAGAGTTTAGGCCTCTTCGAAATTGGTTGTCCTTTTAAGGTAAAAATTTACCTACGTACATATCTTGTTGGACATAGGAAGGTAGCTAGAAAGGATTGGATCTTCAAAGTGTGTTGACTCCCTTGCAAAAATTAGTGTGATTTCTCGAAAATAGGCTTTCTAGTTGAGCAGTGGGGCACAAGGAGGAGGAAGACACAAGAATATGGAAAGCCTCTAAATATTCAGTTAAATAAGGATGCCCGATACTACTTTTCCCACAAGAAATCCCTCAGAAATGTCACATGTGGGAAAATATTTAGATTCCAAATAAACCCCCTAAAATTAATATATTTTATGGACTTTATTGCATAATAAGATCTTAATTTTGAAAATATAAAAAAGAGGGGAATAAGTGGTCCTTCTCAGTGCCCTCTTTGTTCTTCTCTAGAAGAGTTTATCTTTCATTTGTTCTTGGAATGTCCATTCATTCATTTCATATGGAAAAATTATTTTCATCCTATGGAGGATCGATTGATTTGGATAGCCACAATAAGTGAGTACTTCACCTCTTGGGATCATCATTATTTAGGATTAATGCAAGGTAAAACTTTCTTCAAGCATCTTTGGGTTTCTTTTATTAAATATATTTGTTGGAAAGACGAGATAGCTAGAAATAAAAGTATATTTCAAGATCAGATATTTTCTCCATAGAGTGTAGTTGTCAATTCCCGTCACCTTTCAAGGAATTTTAGTCTCATAGATCTCGGTCATGCCCTTATTCTAATTCACTGGATGAGCGAGAATTTGGATGGTATGAAGCAAATGTTCTTTGTATTTCCATTCATCCACATTCCTTTCATATTCCTTCTTAGAAATTATGGAAACTGCACTAGTCAAAAGATGAATTTCCATACTAGATTAACTCACATTCTTTACATAGCCTTTGCTTTGATGGAGCTTCTAAAAATAATCCAAGGGTGGCAGGAGTGGGGGACGGTGATCTTTTTCCCCATAGGAAACAAAGAATTGGATTATGCTTGGGGTGTGGGCTCGTTTTCTAATAATATAGAAAAAGCATATGCTATCCTACAAGGACTTTCCATCGCAAAGAGCAGGAATGTAATGTCCTAATTGGTGTTGGGAGACTCTAAATTTATCATTTAATATATTTATGCTAATTTTCTTCCATGGGAAAATAAAATATGCCATATGATCAAGAGAAGTAGAAGTTTGCAATCATTTTCTCCTATTCTAGATTATTTCATATTCTTCAGTCTAATAATCAAGATGTAGATGTGATTCCCAATAAAGGAACCTTGTTAACACTTGGATAAATAATTATTAATGGTTAGGGAACTTTTTTCCCCATAACTTAACCTTCACTCATGAGATTTTTTGTTTGAAACATATTGGATAGGAATTGGTTTGTGTCGCGTACCAACATCCCTTGCAAAAATAAACTTTCTTTCTAGAAGCAAATATGGAGCGATGCCCAATATCATTTGATCCTTTCTTAGAAAAATTGAATTTTTTAGAGCATAAGGTTTTGAAATTTTTGGGAGTATACTAGAAAATGTTCACTTTCCATATTTTTAGTTTAGTAGTTAGTTATAGTTGGTAGGAAAAAATCTCTTGTTGGGTGGAAGTTACTATATGTCTTATATTAGTTAGGCAACAATTTGCACAATTCTATTTGACGTGTGTTGCGAGCCAACCACAAACATATATAATACAAATTATTGTTTGGAAAAACTAAAATAAAATTAATTATTGAAGGGAGCTAAGTAGTTGGGAAGCCAACCACCCACAATTATGGAAGTATGGAGATGGAGTGGGAAGCATAAAATAGTTAGAGATGGGTACAACAAGTACCAATTTCAAGTTCTATGCTTTTACCCACAAAATTCCTTGACATAGTGGGCCTTCCTTCACTAGAGTAGGGGAAAGAACATGGGGGTCAAGAGGGTAAGTATGCTAAGTGTGGATAGTGTGGGGAGGGCTTGGGAGGTGAAAAAGAATAGTTTGAAAAGGGAAGAGAATGTTGGAAATACTAAGAAGGGGGTGAATCAATATTTCGTAAATTTCAACAATTCAAGTATCAAAATGATTAACCAATAACATCACATCAAATGAACACAAGATTATATATATATTACAAATGAATCTACAATTCCTGGTTTTCCATCTACAACTGGAAGGGCTACAACCCCAATATTTACCAACTCCTACTAGATGGAGGCGACAACCTCCTGAAAGAAACTTTAGCTTCCTTCCCTAGCACCACCCTGCCACACTATAGAATAAAAGATAAACCAATATATTCTTGGGCTCCTGTATTAATAACAAAGGCCCAATTATAACAACATTAAAACAACTTTAATTTTGCCCCTTGTCATACCAAGTGTAATCTGAAGATAATTCAAAAATAAATTTCATATATTGGACTATAAAAACACATGTGCTCTTTGATGAGCCCTAGTATTAAAACAAGAATGTTGCAATTCCCAAGTCTACCAACTTTAATAATCAATCTAGAGTTTGTACAAACTTAATAGGTGTTGACTCTATGTATGCAACATGCAATGCACCCTTTTTGTAGAGATTATGGTGTAGATTTTCAACTACTCATGAATTTTTAATTAAATTCACAAGACACAAACTTACTCTACTGCTATGCGGAAGTTAATTCACAATTTAGAACAAAATTCTCAGACATGCAATAAGAAATAACACAGATGCACACAATATTTTTCCTGGGGAAAGAAGTCTGCTAAAATACCCAATGCCTACTTGCATTAATTTGATGAATATAGATGTATTATAATTGCTTTGCTCAACTGAGCACAACTTGAAAGTGAATAATCTCTTTCTCTACTCACTGAGAAGCTCTAACCCAGACTTTGTCAATTTCTGCCTCTGCTTGAAGCCCTATTTACTTATGTAATTCCTTGAGGAATTAGGTCCCTATTATTTAGGAATTTCTCTAAAATGGATTGTGCAATTCCCAAGGCTGATCATCAGACTGCATGCAACACCTGTACACTCAAGACTAGTCTACAACTGATGTTACACTGCGTTAGAATATCCACCACAATTGGGGAACTCAAATTCTTTGCATGCACTAGACATTTTGGGTTGATTGATCAACTAACTAGATGATCATTGATTTTGACTGAAGTTCCACTGAACAACTGACCTTCCATTAGTTACTCCAATAGTTGGAACTAGTTTAACTGAAAACAACTTGAGATAAATGATATTGATTGCTACAAATTAGCAATTACACATGCTTAACTGACCTCTAACTCCTCCAAATCGAATTTACTGAGTAAATTGGGTGACACAATCCATGTCACACAAGTTAAATACATCCAAGTTGTTTGTTGATGTGGAAATTCGAATTTTCTCAATTTAATCAAGGAAAAATCAAATTGAGAATTTCTTGCTACATTTTTCAACACTCCCTCTTAGTAAGAAAGGGATTATCAACCACCCCTATCTTGCACCTGTGGAACTCAAACTTCTCTCTTGAAAAATCTTTTGTCAAAATGTCATCATCTTTTTCCTCCATTAGAATTAGTGTAGCAACATTATATGCCTCTGCATACAGTCCCGTAAATGGTGATACTGGATATTTATATGCTTGGATCGAGTGTGAAATAAAGGATTCTCAGAGAGCTTAATGTAACTTTGATTATCACAATAGATCACAGTTGGATCCATAATATGACCAAACAGTCCAACAAGTATCTTTCTCATCTAGATTGCCTCACATGTTGCTTGATTTACAGCCATATATTCTGCTACTGCCGATCTAAGTGCCACAGATATTTGCTTCTTGTTGGACTAGGAAATAGTTATGGACCCAACACTAAAAATTCCACTTAGTTTACTCTTTTAGCCTGTTGGACTACCTTCCCAATCTGCATATGTGAAGCCACACAACTTCTTCACTCCCTCTGTCTATCTGTAGCATAGTCCAAACTGGGTAGTGCCTTTGAGGTATCATATAACAAGAGTAGCTACCTTCCAAAAAAATTTGGTTGGCCTAACCATAACTTGGCTCAATTGGTTGAAAGCATAACACATATCTAGTTGTGTGTTCATAAGATACACCAATGAACCTACTAATTGTCAATAAATGGTGGCATTCACTTCTTCACCTGAAGTGACATCCTCCTTCCTCTAGTTGGTCACTAGAGGTGTCTCCATGGGTTTACAAATCTCCATGTGGAATCTCTAGAGTATCTCATTTGCATACTTTCCTTGAGACACAAATAGTTCCCCATCGCCTTGCCATACTTCCAACCCGAGGAAGTAGTGCATGAGACCCATGTACTTCATTTCAAACTCCCTTACAAGATATGATCAACTACTCATCACTAGTTAAAAATAAAATAAGAAAAATATAATACAATAATAAGAAATTTACCTTCTACCAATATATGATAAAGGTTTGCATCAGCTTCACTTTTAGTGAAGCCCAAACCAGTGACATAGTAATCGAGACTAGTGTACCAAGCAGGGGGTGCTTGTTTGAGACTGTAAAATGCTCACTTGAGTATGCACACATGAGTCTCTCTATCAAATGTCTCAAAACCTTTTGGTTGATCGATGCACACCTCCTCCTTAATAACTCCATTGAGAAATGTTGTGTTTACATCCATCTAGTGGATCTTCCACCCCATCTGCACAAATAGAGCAAGAATTGCTCCAATGGATGAATACCGTGTTATAGGAGCAAAGGTCTCCTCATAGTCAATTCCCTCAACTTGAGAGAATCCTGTGGCCACAAATATGGAATTATATTTCTCTATTCTTTCGTCTATTGCATGCTTAACCTTGAAGATCCATATCGAACCCACTATTGATTTATCTGTTGGTATTGGAACCACATCCCAAACAATGTTATTTACAATGGATTCGTATTCCTCCACCATTGCATCAACCCATATAGATTGCTATATTGCTTCCTCGAAAGAGGATGGATCAATATCTACAAGATTAGTCATTAGATCCATGTAGCCAGTGTACCATTCAGGTGACCTTCTATGCCTGTTCAAATTTGAAGGAGCTACCACATTCTCCCTCGTGTCCTACATAAGTCTATCATCTTCTTGGGTCATTTTCCTACCTTCTCTGGATGGTCAATGCTTGAGTGAATGTCTCCACTCTCTACTCCTCAATTTATGGTCGCTTCACAACTTCCTAAGTCTCCTCCTTTGGAGCTAAAATCTCCTCTTCTAGTGGGATCTGAAGCTCCCTCTAAATACAAAACTACATCGCTTTCTCCTCATTAAACTTTACATCCCTTCACACAACTGTCATTATGAGGGATGGAAAGTACACATGGTAGTTGTTGTTGGCATTTTGGCACAGGTGTGGCGCTATGATACAGGTGTTGTCCTTGATGGCAACTCTCTTTGATGACAGATCTCTGTTCAGATTACAGAATGAAGAAAAATCTCATATACGCAGGTTAATTAAGTCTAAGTTGCGTATACACGCAAGTGATCTGCATACTAAGTCGCGTATACGCAGGAGAGCTAATATTAAGGAGCGTATACACGCTTATGCATGAACATAAAAGGGCGTATATGTCGGGAAGCTTCCCTTTGGTCCGTGGTAGTTAGTCCTCGGTACTTGAGCCTATGTATTTGGACCAAAGTATCTCGACAGATGTGTTGATCCCTAGTTTCTAAGTTGACGGTATTGGTTTTCTATGGTTTGGCCCTTGGTATTGAGCAAGGCCTAAGGCTATATAAGGAGAAGAAGATCATTAGGCAAACACATCTTGAAAAGGCTTGAATATCTGAAGAAGAAAGAGATCTGGTACGCAGGTTCTGGGTTGCTTGATCTAAGCTAAGGAGAGATCACTTCGGTTGATGGAAAACTAGATCTAAGGATAGATCGGGATCTAATGATTTGAAATACACTATTATGATATGGTTGATTATGCGTATTTCTAGATCTGCATACTGATGCAATGTTATGTTCTAGGTCTAACTGATGTCTGGTACAGCTGCAAGTTGAGAGAATTTATTTTTAGATCTGTACGCAGGTTGGCTTCGGTAAAAGCGCGTGTATACGCTGGTTTCTCTCATTGAAGTAGCGTATATCTTTTGGAGCTTGATTTTTTGGGTTACAGTTGGATCTGACTGTTATTGCAGAGTTCTGTAGTCTGCTCTGTGTTCTGGTAACTGGTGTTTGACAGGGTTTCAGTGGTTCAGTGATTGATGATGCTAGTATTGGATGTTTTGTGCTTCAATGATTTGTTTTGAAAGTTGAATGAATTGTGGTCTTCAGATTGTAACGTTGTGCTTCAGGAATATCCAGTCTGAAAATGTATGAAAGGTGGTACCTGAAAGAAAGAAGATTGTAGGCCAACACCTACGTACTAGTATCTTGGCTAGTACAAGAGCAAAGGGGGTTGGAGCTCCCTTCCAAGGAAGTTTGGAGAACGAGAGAAGGTTGTAGCCTTCTGCAGGTTGTAGCCTGCGTACTGGTATAAGGCTGCAACAGTACAAAATGATTGTAAACTGAAGTTTCATATTAAAGAAAGATAGAGACGACTTGCAGCAGGTGGTTTTCACCCACATTGGGTTTCCACCTTATATCATGGTGTTCATGTGTGTGGTTTTTGTGTGATCTGTTCTACTGCATATGCTTACTCTTAATATGGTGAATAATGTCCTTATGCACTTAACTGAAGATAAACTGACTGAATTATAAGATTTCTGGTTATACGCTGTTTTCCTTCGACACAGTTGCGTGTACACGCTGGTTCACTTAACTAAAGTAGCGTATATGTTTCTGAGCATTGAAAAAGTTTTATAGTTCAGATAATACTGATTCACCCCCCCTCTCAGTATTATTTCCAACAATTGGTATCAGAGCAGGTCCTTCAGAGAAGCTTGACCGCTTGAAGGTAGATCATCATGAGCAACTACGAGAAAGAAGCGTCAATCAGGCCACCGGTCTTTGATGGGACAAACTTCAATTATTGGAAGGTAAGAGTTACTGCATATCTTCAATCTCTTGGTACAGAAGTTTGGAACATCGTAGAAACAGGCTACACTTTTCCTTCAGCTACTCCTACAGATCCAGCCGAGAAAAAGAAATATGAAACAAATGCGAAAGCAGTCAATACTCTATTGGGATGCATCTCTCAATCAGAATTCATGAAGGTAATGCACTATAAATCTGCAAAAGAAATATGGGACAAAATGGTCACGAGCTATGAAGGAGACGATCAGGTAAAGCGTGCTAAACTTCAAACTCTCAGGATTAAGTATGAGACTCTCAGAATGTATAATGATGAAAGTGTGGCTAACTACTTCCTTAGGGTAGATGAGATTGTGAATTGCATGCAAAACTTGGGTGAAGAAATAAAAGAGGCTATTGTGGTTGAAAAGATTCTAAGATCTTTGTCCCCCAAGTTTGAATCTAAAGTATCTGCCATAGAAGAAAAGGAAAATTTGCAAATTCTTACTATGTCTCAGCTTCACGGAATTCTAACCGCTTATGAAATGAGAAAGGGAGGTCCATCAGACAGAAGAGAAGCTGCCTTCAAAGCTTCAGGCAAAGAAGATTATTATGAAGCAAGTCACCTGCCAGAAGATGAAGAAGAGGAATCAAATTTTGTCAGAAATCTTCAAAGGGGTTCTGGAAGGTTCAGAGGTAAGTTACCTTTTAAATGCTTTGCTTGTGGAAGAGTAGGTCATTATGCTGCCAAATGTCCTCACAAAGATAAGAATGACAAGGGAAAGGAACCTGTTAAATGGAACAAGAAACAATATGAAAAGAAGAAAAGCTACTACACTCATGAAGATAGTGATGGATTTTCAAATAGTGATGAAGATGAACAAGGTAATAGATATAAACTTTTAATGGCTTTTGAAGATGATGACTACATGGATGCTATAGATGTAGAAGGCTTTTATGAAGAAATGAAAGATCTCAAAGTTTGTTTAGAAGAGAAGAGTGCTATTATTGATTCTCTACAATGTCAACTAGCTGAAAAGGAAAAACATCTTGAAAAATTGGAATGTGAGATTGTTTGTCTTAGAAAGGAGATTGAGAAAACCAAAGCAATTAATCTTAAGTTTGTTAAAGGATCTGAAACCTTGGATGAGATTATCAATGTGCAGCGATCTCCTCTGATCAAGACAGGTCTTGGATATAATGGAGAAACATCTCAAGCCTCTACCTCTAAAAGTTATCTTGATGCAGCAAGGACAAGCGAGCAAAGGCCAAATAAAAGTCATCAGGTGAATCAAAGACAGTTTACCTCAAGAACAAATAAAGACCATCAAGAAATTCGGGGACAAACTGCCTTAAACAGAAGCTACAATCAGCCACAGGTAAAATCTTCCCAATTTGCTCCAAGAATGAATAGAAGCTACAATCGGTTGGATGATAGATCTAATTATCGCAGAAGTTTCTTTAATGGCCAATGTTTTTCTTGCCATAACTTCGGTCACAAAGCAGCTTAATGTGTTGCATACAAAACGATCATGACTAGAGAAGCTCAAAAACAAGGGAGAATGAATGAAACCATGAAAAGGACTTATAACAACTTTTCGGTTCTTGAAAATGAAGTTGAATGCTCTATTTGTAATAACTTTGGTCATGAAGACTCTGAATGTAGGAGCAGGTTCCGGAAGACAACTCAGAAGGAACAAACCTCAAATGTTAGAACATGGAGAATAAAAGAATCACAACCAGAAAGATGTGGGATAGCCTTTTATGCAGAAGGTCAAGAAAGTCTATGGTACATTGACAGCGGATGTTCGAAGCATATGACAGGGGACAAAGAAAAGCTTGAGTCATATACCGCATTAGAAAAGGGGAAGAAAGTTTCTTTCGGGAACGATATCTCTGCAGCCATAAAAGGAAAAGGTGTTGCTCCGTTGAAAGAGGAGGTCAAAGCAGGAAATGTTTTATATGTTGATGGATTGAAGCATAATCTTCTGAGTGTCAGTCAGATGTGCGATCAAGGAACTGAGGTAATATTTAGATCAAATGGATGTTGTGTTCGCGATCTTGATACAGGTGAAACAGTGATCAAAGGAAGAAGGACTCCAAATAATCTATATATCTTTGAGGAAAGACAACAATGCTACTTAAGCAAGGATGATGAACATTGGCTATGGCATCGGAGGTTGGGGCATCTAAGCTTTTCACAAATAAGGAAAGCATGCAAATATCAGGCAGTTCGTGGTCTTCCAGATATCAAAATTCCAGACAATACCATATGCAAATCTTGTCAGTTTGGAAAGCAAACCAGAACTAACTTTCCAGAGAAGGAAGGATCAGCTAGCATGCCTCTCGAGCTAGTCCATACAGATGTATGTGGTCCATTTAGGAAGAGGACACCTCGAGGAGAAGAATATCTGATATTATTCATTGATGATTTCTCCAGATTTGTTTGGTTAGGGCTCATGAAGCACAAAGATGAAGCATTCGAAAAATTCAAATCCTTCAAAGCCTTGGTTGAAAATGAATCAGGACACAAAATTAAGTGCCTCAGATCTGACAGAGGTGGGGAGTTTACCTCAAACGAATTTTTCGATTTCTGTGAAGAACATGGGATAAGAAGAGAATTCTCTACAGCTAGAACTCCTCAGCAAAATGGGGTTGCGGAAAGAATGAACAGAACAATCCAACAAATGGCTCGTGCTATGCTTGATGAATCAGGTACTCCCGCAACCTTCTGGGGTGAAGCTGCACATGCTACGGTTATTATTCTTAACAAAACAAATGTCCGAGTAAACAACACTCAAACACCTCATGAGCTCTGGAGTGGTGAGACTCCTTTGGTGAAGCACTTCAAAATCTTTGGGAGCAAATGTTATATTAAGAATACTGATGAGCAAATTGGCAAACTTGAACCAAGAGCAGATGAGGGCATTCTTCTTGGTTATTCTCCACATAGCAAAGCATACAAGTGCTACAATAAAAGACTTGGCAGAATTGTTGACAGCATTGATGTAGTGGTTGATGAGAAGGGATATATTCCTAGGCAAGTTCATCATGAAGACATTGAAGAAGATGAAGGCTACCCTCAAAGACGGAACGATGAAGAAGAAGAACCTCAAGAAGAAGAAGAACCTCAAGAAGAACCAGAGGAGCAGACAAGAATAGAAGAGAAGACTCCATCCAGATATGTTCAAAAGAATCATCCAGAATCTCAGATTGTGGGGCAGAAAGAAGCAGGAGTACAAACAAGAAGGACACTTGCAGAAGCTTCAAGCTATTTGGCATTACTCTCCTCCACTGAACCACAAAATGTGAAAGAGGCATGCAAAGATGAATGTTGGGTCAAAGCAATGGATGAAGAACTTGAGCAGATCGAAAAGAACAACACTTGGGAATTAGTTCCTAGACCAAAAGATAAGAATGTAATAGGAACAAAATGGGTCTTCAAGAATAAAGTGAATGAAAATGGAGAAGTAATTAGAAACAAGGCCAGACTTGTTTGTAAAGGGTATGCGCAGCAAGAAGGAATAGATTTTGAAGAGACCTTTGCTCCTGTGGCAAGACTTGAGGCCATCCGAATGTTCCTTGCTCTCTCAAGTTTTCAAAACTTCAAGGTATTTCAAATGGACGTGAAATCAGCCTTTCTGAATGGAGACTTAGAAGAAGAAGTATATATTGAGCAGCCAAATGGTTTCATTCTTGGGAATGATCCAAACCTTGTATGCAAATTGAAAAAGGCTCTCTATGGACTCAAACAAGCTCCAAGGGCTTGGTACTATCGGTTGGACAAATATCTTCAACAACAAGGCTTTTCAAAAGGATCAGCAGATAGCAATCTCTATATAAAAGTTGAAAATAACAAATTGCTAATTCTTGTTGTTTATGTAGATGATATTATCTTTGGCAGCAATGAAGAGACTATGAGTCAAAACTTTGCCTCGGTTATGCAGAAAGAATTCGAAATGTCACTACTTGGAGAATTGACATATTTTCTTGGATTGCAAATTCAACAAAATAAAGGAGGTATCTTCTTGTCTCAAACCAAATACCTCAAGCAGATCTTGAAGAAGTATGGCATGGAAGAGTCAAAGCCAGTATGTACACCCATGGTTACAGGATGCAGCCTCAGTGCAAATGATGAATCAGCAGCAGTTCACCAACCCACTTATAGATCCATGATTGGGAGTTTGCTCTATTTGACAGGTACCCGACCAGATATTACACATGCAGTAGGAATTGTTGGAAGATTTCAAGCCAACCCAAAGGAAACTCATCTTCAGGCAGTCAAAAGAATCTTCAAGTATCTTCAAGGGACCCAAAACTATGGCTTATGGTATCCTAGAAATACAGATCTCACTCTTCATGCTTACACAGATGCAGATTGGGCTGGAAGTGTGGATGATAGGAAAAGCACAAGTGGTGGTGCTTTCTTCATGGGTTCCAGATTAGTATCTTGGTTCAGCAAGAAACAGAGTTCGATTGCCTTATCTACAGCTGAAGCAGAATATGTGGCTGCGGAATCTTGTTGCACACAACTTCTTTGGATGATGCAGACCTTGCAGGACTTTCAAATCTCTTGCACTCCACCAGTCTCTATCTTATGTGATAATACAAGTGCAATCAACATTTCAAAGAATCCAGTCATGCACTCAAAGACCAAGCACATACCAATCAAGTACCATTTTCTTCGGGAACAAGTGCTTGAGCAGAAGGTCAAGTTGGAGTATGTTCCTTCTAAGGAACAAGTTGCTAATATTCTCACAAAACCACTGCCCAGGGAAACTTTTGAATATCTCAGACAAAAGCTGGGAGTAGTTGATGCTTTATCCTGCTGTTGAAGCTTGTCTGTTCTACAGAAAAGTTGGTATACACAAGTTACATAAGGGATATACGCGTATATACGCCGATTTATGTGGGAAAGTCGCGTGTATGGTGTACGCTTGTTGCAGAGAGTATATCCGCGTACATACGCTGGTTTGTGCAGGATAAATTGCGTATATGGAGTTCTAAACAGCAAGGGCAAACTCTGGTTTGAAAAGGGCTGAGATGGGTATGTCAGAATTCTTCAGGCACAGTTTCAGGGGGTGCAGCAGGCACAGGTTCAAGGGGAGCAGCTTAAAAGTCTCATAAAGCATTGTTGGCATTTAGATGTTTTGGTTGTTGGCTTCAGGAGAAGGAGCTCAGAAAGAAATCCTGGTTGCTGATCTAAAAGATGTTTATCAGATGCTGCTGGTGACTTTCATAAGTCTTGGTCTAGATCTGTTGTCTCTATGTCATGTATCTCTTTTGTGGTATCTCTTTTATGGTGTCAAGGTCATGTAACGGCCTATGTTGGTTTCCCCACTATGCCTGGGATGAATGATGTAATATAATTGGTTGTTTCTGATGTGTCCCCTCTTGGTAGGGAGTATGGATGTATGTATTAAGTCTTTTGGTGATAGGAAGGTCCCTTATGGTGTATAAGTCTTGGTTCTCTTTGAAGAACATCGTTTGCAGATCGTGCCTACAGTCAGGGGGAGCATGATTCAGCACAGCCAAGCAGAGGTATCAGCATGTACTCAGGGGGAGCACAGCCCTTTGCCCTTGATGACAAAGGGGGAGAATGATTCTAAGGATCTTGAGGTTGCCATCAAGTCCAAAGGGGGAGATTGTTGGCATTTTGGCACAGGTGTGGTGCTATGATACAGGTGTTGTCCTTGATGGCAACTCTCTTTGATGACAGATCTCTGTTCAGATTACAGAATGAAGAAAAATCTCATATACGCAGGTTAATTAAGTCTAAGTTGCGTATACACGCAAGTGATCTGCATACTAAGTCGCGTATATGCAGGAGAGCTAATACTAAGGAGCGTATACACGCTTATGCATGAATAGAAAAGGGCGTATATGTCGGGAAGCTTCCCTTTGGTCCGTGGTAGTTAGTCCTCGGTACTTGAGCCTATGTATTTGGACCAAAGTATCTCGACAGACGTGTTGATCCCTAGTTTCTAAGTTGACGGTATTGGTTTTCTATGGTTTGGCCCTTGGTATTGAGCAAGGCCTAAGGCTATATAAGGAGAAGAAGATCATTAGGCAAACACATCTTGAAAAGGCTTGAATATCTGAAGAAGAAAGAGATCTGGTATGCAGGTTTTGGGTTGCTTGATCTAAGCTAAGGAGAGATCACTTCGGTTGATGGAAAACTAGATCTAAGGATAGATCGGGATCTAATGATTTGAAATACACTATTATGATATGGTTGATTATGCGTATTTCTAGATCTGCATACTGACACAATGTTATGTTCTGGGTCTAACTGATGTCTGGTACAGCTGCAAGTTGAGAGAATTTATTTTTAGATCTGTACGCAGGTTGGCTTCGGTAAAAGCACGTGTATACGCTGGTTTCTCTCATTGAAGTAGCGTATATCTTTTGGAGCTTGATTTTTTGGGTTATAGTTGGATCTGACTGTTATTGCAGAGTTCTGTAGTCTGCTCTGTGTTCTGGTAACTGGTGTTTGACAGGGTTTCAGTGGTTCAGTGATTGATGATGCTAGTATTGGATGTTTTGTGCTTCAATGATTTGTTGTGAAAGTTGAATGAATTGTGGTCTTCAGATTGTAACGTTGTGCTTCAGGAATATCCAGTCTGAAAATGTATGAAAGGTGGTACCTGAAAGAAAGAAGATTGTAGGCCAGCACCTACGTACTAGTATCTTGGCTAGTACAAGAGCAAAGGGGGTTGGAGCTCCCTTCCAAGGAAGTTTGGAGAACGAGAGAAGGTTGTAGCCTTCTGCAGGTTGTAGCCTGCGTACTGGTATAAGGCTGCACCAGTACAAAATGATTGTAAACTGAAGTTTCATATTAAAGAAAGATAGAGACGACTTGCAGCAGGTGGTTTTCACCCACATTGGGTTTCCACCTTATATCATGGTGTTCATGTGTGTGGTTTTTGTGTGATCTGTTCTACTGCATCTGTTTACTCTTAATATGGTGAATAATGTCCTTATGCACTTAACTGAAGATAAACTGACTGAATTATAAGATTTCTGGTTATACGTTGTTTTCCTTCGACACAGTTGCGTGTACACGCTGGTTCACTTAACTAAAGTAGCGTATATGTTTCTGAGCATTGAAAAAGTTTTATAGTTCAGATAATACTGATTCACCCCCCCTCTCAGTATTATTTCCAACAATTGTTTGGAGTTTCTGTGTAACCCTAAAATGCCCCCAACTCTACTGTTGAATCAAGCTTCTTCCTTGATTCTTTGGAGACATGGTAGTAAATAGAGGCTCTAAAATATTGAAGTACGACACATTTGGATTCCTCCTCGAGAAAGCCTCCTTTAGTGTAATCTTACCAAGAATCTGACAAGGACCCATGTTTTTCAAATAGACTAATGTGTTTCATGATTCAACCCACAAATGTAGAGGTAGGCCTTGGTCGTGCAACATCTCCCTCATTGCTTTGATAATGCTACGGTTCTTTCTCTCAGCCACCCTATTTTGCTGTGGGTTGTGGGGTGTTGTCAACTCTTGTTGAATGCCTTCTTTCACATAGAAATTTTTGAATTAATTCGACACGTACTCACCTCCATTATCACTCCTGAGAGCCTTCACCTTCTTTCCGATTTCTTTCTCAACCAATGCCTTGAATTATATGAACTTGGAGAATGTCTCATCTTTCTTCTACATGAAGAAGATCTAACACTTCCTTCACCTTCACCTTCTTGCCGATTTATTTCTCAACCAATGCCTTGAATTATATGAAATTGGAGAATGTCTCCTCTTTCTTTTGCATGAAGAAGATCTAACACTTCCCTGAGAAGTCACTAATAAAAATGACAAAATATTTGTGTCTGGTAGTGGAGGCTACCGAGAACAGTCCACAGACATTAGAGTGGATCCTTTCCAAGATTTCATTGTCTTTGTTGTCCCGATCATGGAATGTAGATTTTGTTTTCTTTCCTAAGGTACATCCTTTGCATGCATCATGTTGCTCAAGTTCTCCTTTGGGGAGGCCAATGGTTATTTGATGCATAATATTCAAGGCACCATGATGCAAATGGCCAAGCTTTTTGTGCCAAAATTCACTGACATCGCGACCCTGCACTTTCTCTACCATAGTGCTTAATGAAACACAGTCTTCCACATCTAGCTTATATAGGTTCTCTACACGAACCCCGATCTGCTTCACCTTTCCTGTGGCTATGTGCCTCATGAATGATTTCCCTTTGCTGAATATCACATCATAACCATGGTATTCCAAAAATACAATAGAGATGAAATTTTTCTTTAGGCCCAGAACAAACAGACATCCTTAAGTCTGAGAGGGAAACCTAACTCCCTTTTAAAGGTGATTGTACCAATCTTGATTGCGTTGTACCTTCCGTCATCCCCCAACTCAATGTGCATTTGAAAATCTTTCTCCTCTAGGTCATTGAAAAAATCTCTACTTCATGTCATGTGGAACGATGCACCTAAGTCTAAGTACCACACTCTCCCCATCATTGTGCTAGCCATGCATGCGATAAGGGTAAAGTCAAGCTCCAACTGTGAAGCCAAGACCTCACCTACTTCTCCTCCTGAGGCCTTCTTACTTTCCTTTTTGTGTGGACACTTTGTGGCATAGTGCCTAAATTCATGACAATTAAGGCATTTAATTTTGGACAAATTTTTCTTCTTGCCCCCTTGGATAGATTCTAGTTTGTTTGAGATTTTTTCCCTTTTCCCTTCTTTCCCTTTCCAGCCAATGCAATTTTTTCTTCATCCTTGCCCTTGGATGAAGTCCCGTCTCTGGTATTTTTCCTTATTTCCTCCTGTACAAAATCGGCCCATAAGTGTTACCAATTTGGTAGTTTCTCACTCTCATTCACTGAATCTTGGTAGTTATGCCAGCTCTTGGGAAGACCTAGAAGGGATAGGCTTACTAATGCATCTTCTACAACATTAACACCAACCCCACCAAGTTCATCACGACATTGTGTGAACCTACTTAGATACTATGGAATAGTGTCATTCTTTTGCATCTTGATATTTTGAAGTTTATCCTTGAGCGCCAGCTTCCTGTGGTCACTACTATTCTCAAACAATTATGTCAGTGCTTTCCACATTGAGAATGGATTTTATTTCTCATGGATATTTGATACAATGTGATCCTGTACTCCCTCCAAGATTATTCTCCTTGCCTTTTCTACATATTTCTTCCACTGGGCAAGGTTCTGGGCATCAGATGCTTATGGTTTTGCAACAACTCTCTTGATGTATTCTAGCAAGCCATTGTCATCCAATATTGCCTCCATGTGATCCTTCTATGCGATGAATGTAATAACCCTAGTTCAAAATCCATGTAAATGTAAAAAAAAAATAAGATCAAGGTCATGGGATACATATTCCAAGCTGAATGGTGGGAGAAACATCCTAGTGGGTGTTTGTTTTGGTTATTATGGCTAAAGGGAAATTGCAAAGTAAATGGAAAAGCCTTTGGAAAGGCATGAGGCATTTTATTTATGAAAATAATGGAAATTGGGAGAAAAGGAAGGTGAAAGGTCACAAGTTGCATGTGAGGAGGAAATTGAAGGAAAATAATGGAAAATGAAGAAAATAGAAGCCTCATTGATAAAAAGGATTTTGAGGATTAGTTGGCAAGCTTTTGCTCAACTTTGGAGCAAGGAAGGGAAAAGCAAGCAAAGGAAGGACAAGGAAAAGAAAGGAAAGCAAAGAGAAAGCAAGGAAGAATAGGATCAAGCAGCTACAATAGGATTATTTGTAGGTATCAATTTGCATGTGTGATTTCCTTGCTATATTTGGCATGCATGGTATTGCATGTGGTTCTTTGTTGTCATGGCATGGGTTTTTCTAGGTGTGATAACATTTTCATCCTATCCTTGCCATTTCTGGATAGCCATGGTGTGATGGGGTTCTCATGTTTTGGTTGAGCTCGATTGTTGGATGGGTTCGAAGACGAGTGAGGTGGAACTCTGAAAAAATAACACATGGCCTAGTGATCCCTAAACCATATTGTGGATTGCGGTAAAGCCACTAGCCTAGTGACCCCTGAACTAGACTGTGGGTTGCGGTAAATATAAGTATTGTGTGTCTTAGTGGGCCTAGGAATCCTCAACTGGTTAATGGTGGGATATACGATAAATCCTAGAGTTGGGTGCTCTTCATCAGGCCTAGTAATCTTGATATGGGATGTACGGTAAATCCTAGAGAGTGGAGTCTCGGTCAGGGCTTAGTGATCCGGAGTGGATTTCGATAAAGCCCATAGACTGGTATCTCGATTACGGCCTAGTGATCCCTGGATCAGACTACGGATTGTGGTAAAGCCTAGAGACTAGGAGACAGGAAAATTCCTCACGGTGTAGGTGGAAAAATTCAGTGGCATCCATGCTTGTTTTGGCCTAGTGATCTGGTAGAGATCATGGTAAAGCCTATTATTACATGTTTATTTATTTTTTCCTAGTTATTCGATGTGGATTGTAGTAAAGATTGGTTTTTATTGATGAGGGTGAGGTGGTTTAGCCTCGAGATTCCTTGGTTGGTTCTTTTGGTTTGAGTCCCATAGTCATGCTTGGAATATGGCACGGGGGTGATTGGTTGAAGAGAGATTTTTCTCAGCCAATTTATGGTCAGGTGAAATGTAGTAGTCCCATACTGGGTTGGATTTTACATTCATTAATAGGAGGTTCTTTCCTTGGTATCTTATGTGTAAATGTATTGGTTTATATGTGGATTATACGGTTGATGTATCGTTTATATTTTTGTTGTTATTATGTTGGTTATAAGCATGTATTATGACAGTAATGATGTATGGATCTCCTCATGTTTTGATTTGTAAATGAATGAATGATGTATATATGACCTAATAGATGGTAATGCAGCTAATGATATAAGTGAACAATGATTCTTAGCTATTCTAAGATAAGTATGATACCCCTATGCTCATATATGTTGTTTAAACCTGTAGATTATATATTTGTGACATGTTTGATGAAATGCCTATCATGGATAGTAGGGGTATAGTCTAGACCTTGTCAATGTTTTTCAAATGTATCATTGTTTTGTTGTGTAAATTCATTCTAAACTTGTCATTGAGTTCTGGGAAGTGACCTAGGCTCTACGCTTGAAAAGTGGCACAAATATTGGAGTCGCAAGCACAAGTCTAAGGTGAAAATTCCCCAGATGCATGCATACCCATACTGTGGGAGCGTCCAAAATGCACATGTTTCATATAGTCATGAATGATAGTAACCTGTTGTTGTATGCATTATGGTCATATGCATGATGGCTATGTTCATTGCATTGAAGATATTGATGTTACATGTATCATGCTAACCTAGATTGGTCTATGCAGATGATTATGGTTATGGTATTTATGTATGATTCGACTTATTTGTGATAGTGTGTTATACTAATCTAATTTGGTTGTGCATATGTGATTGCTATGCATGAATGACAATTGTTTATGAGCTTATGATGTGAATATGTTAGCTAGTTATTGTTATGGATATCATGACCTTATTTATGTTTGAGTTGATATGTTGTGAAGTTATATCGTGCTAATCTAGATTGATTGTGTAGACAAGATAACCTCCCCTGAGATACATCAAGGTATGAGTTTGCTTATGTCATCTATTTGGTATTTGAATGTTTGAATATGTCGTTTATTTGGTGTTTGAGTGTTTTGTGTTTATTATGTCGTCTATTTGTTGTCTAAATGTTTTATTACTTGAATGATATGAGTACGTGTCTATAAGATTTCTTGTCGAAATGATCTTGTTTTAAGATGGTTGTACTAATACATATGTGTTGAGACAATTGATATGTACTTGAGTGTAAGTAGGTGATAGTTGTAGCATTATGTATTATAACTAATGAATATGAGTTGATTGTTGAATATGACATGGTTGTTAGACTTGGTAAAGGTTGATTTCAAATTAATATATATGATGTCTAGATATTTAGAACGTGAGACTGACATGTGTGAGCAGTTGCATGGAAACATGCTTGGTATTAGCTTGACAAGGTAATAGTTGATGTGTTTATATAACTAACACTTGGGTGATGTGACAGTGCATAGTAAGACTCAATTGAAGCAAAGAAAAGGTAAAATAAAGGAATTGGGTGAAAATTTCCTTTAGTTATGTTTGGAAACCACAATTCCAAATGAATGAGTGTTTTTCATATAGAAAGTCTTCTTAACCTTGAATTCGTTTGACATTATGGGGATATGTTTTATATTCATAAATATGTATTTGATAGATATAACAATTGGTTCTAGTTATGGATATATTCGTCAAAGGATTGGAGTCCCTTGAGATATGGCGTGGATGTGTTCAGTTGCAAGCAATGTGCTTGGCACAACAAGGTAAGGTAACTAGTGTATTGTTATGTTTATTTATGCATTGATAGTTATGTGTTTATGGCAATATGATGTAGGGGATTGCATGACAAAGATACTACCATGAAATTTTGAAGAAGGCTTAGGTTGAGCTTTCCTTTAGAAGCACTGGGAACCATGGGGATTGAGTCATGGTGTTTGTTGAGAGTCTTGTGATTTCGATTCTTTGTGCTTTTTCCCCTTCATTTATAACTTTGTTTATGTCTAGTGTATGGCCATACCACTTTGTTCGCGGTGTCATATTGTTATTGGTTTTCATGGTTTTCTTCTTGTTTGAATTTCTTCTTGCCTTTTATGTCTTGAGGGCCTTGGGAATTGGTTGGGAAAGATGAAAGTTAATGGAGCTTGGGGAGAGTTGAATGAAACCTAGTAAGTAATGTAAGATCTTAATGAAACTCGATGCATGTATAAGGGAAATTGAAGGAAAGAGTATGACGGTTAGTTGGATTGGTTGGGTCCATTGGGGTAAATGGACAATGGCAGGACAATCATGAGAAAGGTAATAGAAAAGGTGAAGTAAATGGATCTGAGGCATCAGATGCCTTGGCTATGTTGGGAATGATTGTTCTCAATGTTGTGCATGGTGTGCATAGATAAAGGGGGTTCTCTTAACTTTGACCTTATTATATCTCGTAATTATGTTATGATCATGATTATGCTGATGTTTGTATACATATGTATGTGTGTAGGTATGTCGTTTTCTGACAGGATCATGATTGTTTTATGCTAATGTTTATGTATATGTATCTATGTATCTATGTATCTATGTATCTATGTCACTGTTTGACAGGGTTGTCAGGGATCATTCTTGTGGAGGAATGATTGCTTATGCAGGTGAGTGGCATGACGAGGTTCCTGGTCTTATGGGGAATCAAGTGGGAAGAGTAGTCATGAAAAATATACGAGGTCAGTATCATGTGGATATGAATTGATATTGTATGCTTGTATTATGGCTATGTTTATGTTATGACAGGTAACTCTAAGGGATACATCAGCTGAATGAAAGTAATGAGATTTGCAGCATGCTAGGATAAGCATGGATGGCAGAGAGACACTAGAAGCAAGGTTGCCTGGTAGAGATAGTGTGGTTTTGGATGTGCAGTACTATTGTTGTGTATATGTTGCGCATGTTGTATATTGATTGTACCTATGGTGATGTGTAAATGTAATATATGTAGTATTGTGTACATGATGTTGTGTGCCTGTTGTATGTATGGTGTTGTGTGTACATTGCATATGCAGTGTCGGATATAGATGGTGCTATGTACATGTCAGATATGCGGTGTTGTGTACATATTGTACAGAGTGTATGATGGATATGCAGTGTTGTGTGCATATGGTGTTGTGTTCATGTTAGATATGCAGTGTTGTGTACATAGGGTGCCATGTACATCTTATATATGCAGTGTTATGTACATATGGTGTTGTGTGCATGTTGTACAAGTGGTGCTATGTACATATGGTGTTGTGTGCATGATTGTACAAGTGGTGTTGTGAGCATGTGTCGTTGTGTACATGTTGTACATGGGGTGTTGTGTGCAGGTGGTGTTGTGTACATGTCATGCATATGGTGTTGTGTACATGTGGTGTCGTGTACATGTGCATGTGGTGATGTGTACGTCTAGCATTTTGTACATGTTGTCAAGGTGGTACGATGTACATGTGGCGTTGTGTACACATTGTGCAGGTGGTGTTGTGTACATGTGATACTATGCACACGTTGTGCAGGTGGTGTTGTGTACAGGTGGTATTGTGTACATGTTATACATATAGTACTAGTGTACATGTGGTATTGTATGCATTCCATACATGACGCATTGTGGGCATGTGGTATTATGTATGTGCATTGTGTAGTCGTGGTATCGTGATGTGTATTTGTTGTGTTGTACTTTATGTGTGTATTTGTGTTGTGTTGGAAACTGAGTGTAGGTGTATGTAATGTGTTTTAGTGTACACCAGATGTATGAGTATGTATTGTGTTGTGGTTGTAAATTGGGTGTAGGTGTATGTGTTGTATGTCAGGTGTAGGTGCATGTATTACATGGTTTTGTATGTCATGTGTGGTTGTATGTGTGTGATGCACACTATGTGTATGTGCACATGGTTGAGGAGAAGGAACTAGGTGTTTATCGGGTATGGAAACCGATCTAGTGTGTGTATGGAATAAGGACACAGGTATAAGTTAAGGATTGATTAAAGGATAAGTATCAGTATTTTATTTCAATTTTATTATGCATGTGATTTATGATTCTAGTCTATGATGATTACATGTGATTTATGATGATTTCATGTAATTTGTGATTTTAATTTATGATGGTTGAGTTTGATCCAATCGGATGTGATATGTTTATTCATGATGATTTGGTAAAGTTCTAGTTTGACTTGTTGTGATAGGAAGCGAACAGAATTGCTAGTATACCTTATTGATGGGCCACCAATGAGTTATGATTTGAAGTTATTTCAATTTATTTTTAATCTAATGGAAGTTATGTGCTTGGTACAGGAAGCATGGAAATGCCTAGTTGGGTGGTTGAAATTGGCTACAAGAATTAGCAATGTTCGTGAAAGTAATTGGAACATGCAACAGTATTCCGGTAAAGCACTTCAGCAGGAGGGCCATTATGGGACACTGGTACCCAATAATGTCCATTGATTTCCATGAGCATGCTATGACTTGTACGATGGTTTTGAGGTAGGTATATGTCATGTTTGTTTGACCTTTCGATGCGAGGAAGTCTTGCCAAGAGATGGATCACCTGGGATAGGGGATGCCAAGGAACTTGGAAGGTGAGTGACTGCACGGAAGGGGGTGACTGGATTTCTCGAGAGACTATGTACCAGAGAAGGGAAGTCAGGGGATATATTTTTTTTGGTCATTAGAATTTCCAGATGGAATCAAATGCACATTAGGAGTGTGCCCTGGAACAATGAGCCGATAACTATTCACTGAGAGGACAAGTGGTGCATGATTATAGCGTTGGACATTGGATGCAGATTTGACCTTGCAGTGGATTATGGACTTCCGAGGAAGGAGGTAAATCATGGTATTACTTTGAGGGTGGAGGTGTGAGCCTATGGATTCCCTTGTTGCAAATGCAGACATCGTATCCTTTTATTTGTTGGTTGAGAAAATGTGCATATGTGTGTATTATTGTAAATATTGTATCAAGATAGATTTATAAATATCCATAGAAAATATGAATATTTGTTGGGTGAAACAAATGTGTATGTGTGTATATGTGGTTATTATTGTAAATACCATAATGAGTTTTGTTATAAATCTCCAATAAATGGTATGTTTGTCATGTTTTAGCATATGGTCATTATAAATACTACAACGAGCTATGTTATAAAGCTCCATGGGAAATATGTTTTTATTTCAGTGGTCTTGTTGGTTATAGGTGTCATTGAATATCGAGGACGGTGTTCCCCCAAGGGGGAGGGTTCTATAACAACCGTGGTGTTAATGGCCTGAAATGTCAGCATCAACATTAGGGGAAACCACTTGGTCGGGACCTTAGAGCATATCCTTTTCTGTTTGGGATGATGACTCTGAATGGAATTATGGGACCAATTTCCCTTTATATGAAATTATAATAAATAGATTGAATAAAATTTTAAAGCTCTGTTATAAATAAAAATAAAAATAGATATTAATAAATTTAGTATCTATCACAGGAATGTTGTTTGTATATGTGATTAAAGAGATTTCATAATTAACATGACAATGTAGATTATCGTGTAACTATGAAGTTAAAATAGAGAAAGATAACTAATTTAATTAAATAGTTAATTAAATTAGCTTATAAATTTGTCACATATATGAGATCTCGTTGTTCATACATATAATTTATGATTCCAATCCAAACAATGAATGATTGTTGTAGCACATATATTATGAACAAAATAAAATTCCCATTCAACTCTAAACAAAAGAATAACAAAAGGATAAAAATAATTGATATATCATTGCTCTGCTCATGAGAAAAATGGCAATGGTTTAGCTATATATTAAGAAAAACTTGAGTTACAATAGTGCAAGCTTAAGCCTTCTTTCAAAAATTTAGAACCCCTTCTCATGACAAATGGAGGGGATTTATAGCTTCATGATAAAATACAAATATAGAAAATACAGTAACAACTTCAGGCAGTTTCAAAAAACGTAGCCAAAATAAACAAGAAGGGATAATTTTAGAATATGTTGTAACAAAATATCTAAACCTAGGAGGAATACTATCCTTCGATTCTTCATTACAGCTCATAGCTATCTACCATGTTCTTTAACTTGGGTGGAGACCTTGGTTGTATTCACATTTGGCTGATGAATATTGTGTCCCTCAATGTTGGCAGCATTTGTGTGGTGGTATTGGATAAACATCAGAGCGTCAACCATTGACTGTGTAGTTTGACTAAAAATTGCCAATGAATCTCAAAGTTGATATTAGTTAACTGATTGGTATCTTTGGCTCACTTCTTGGAGGATTCTTGCGACATTTTATTCTTCAATTCTAAGAGGATTGGCTAATCTTCCATCTCCTCTTTCTTGCCATGTCAAGAAACTAGCAATTTTCTCCTCTATGTCCTTAAAGTAAGTTTTGACATCTGATTGTTGGTCTACAAGGGAACTAGATGTGTTTCATAGATTGTGAATAGTTGTCAATTTATGGCAAAAGAAAATATGTTGTTGAGCAAGAAGAGTGTTCAACTCTTTTTCCTCCATCTTAAACTCATTTAATTCAGGATAAACACTCAGTTGTTCAATCCTACTTTGTAGCTCTTGGATTTGAGAGTCTCGGGCCTATAAATCAATATCATATTGAACTCTGAGGGATTTAAAACTGTTATGGAGTTATGTGACCTATCCCTGCCATTGTTCAGCGACCTTTTGTTTCTCAACTTTAATACTTTGTTCCAAAAGTACAATAATTTCTTCTTTCTCCTTTAACAACTGTTGCACTTTTGTAGCTTTGTCCATTGTAGTTGAAGCATAGGCACTTGTTAATTGGGTAAGCCTACCCATATCCTCTATAGGAGTTTCCAAAGATCCTTTCCACAATACCTCAAAAGATGCATTTTTAGGGACCAAAGCCTGAGACTAATCAATTTTCCTTTTCTTCCTCTCCCTTTTGACCACAACCTTGTGTTGAGGGCTGTAAAAGATATCAAGCGAAGGAATTGCTTCAACTCTTAAACTCAGATGAAGGGAAATCCAGTATAATTTAAATATCTTCATCCTCCAAAGGATTCTCATGGGCCTTTGTTTTTATCAAAGTTTGTTCAAGGCTTTTGGAAGTGTCTTGAACCTTATCTTGTAGAGTAGCTTTAACAAATTGAGGTTCACCGACCTTAAAATTTAGAGCTTGATTATACTTTTCCCATATTTATTCAGAGAAATGAATCAGAGGGATGCGTTTAAAATTTACAATAATGAGAACTTCTGATGAATGGGGATTCCGATGAAGGAACGACTATTGAAAATAGGTGGGAAGTGATATCAGGAAATTCAAATAGGAGGTGGAATATCAGAGGAATCATATCAGGGGTTTAAAGAACAAGCTTCTGATGTGAAAGTTACAATAGAGAGGTTTAACGGGAATATCATAGGTATCAACAATGGGAGATTCAGAACTGAAAGGCATCGGAGGTGCGAAACATCAAAAGTGTGAAATATTGGAAGTGTCACAATACAAAAGTTACAATATTGCAAGTTTTAATGTGGGGTCGACGGACAATAGAGGTGCGCATGACTTATGATAAACCTTTGTAAAATCCCTTTAATAAATAAAGCAATCATCGGGGAAGTTATATCAGAGAGGGGATTTATCGTAACTTTCTCAAAAGGGAAGTTATGATACAATAAGGATCCGATGGACTTTAATCTTTTATGAGAGAGAGCTTATCAGGGTTTATGTTTATCATAACATTTTAAAGGTGGAGCTCCAATATATGGGTTCCGATAAGGGAAACCTTCAATCCTATAAAATTTTATATGAGATCCAAAAATGTCCTAACTTTATTGAAATTTGAAGAATTTTATTAAAATAAAAGAAGGGTCCCCATTATTTATTAATAACTAAATAAAAATAAATGGGGGGTTGTTGAATACTACAACAATTGGCGACATACTGGGTGAAACAATTATCTCTGTAAAAGTAAATGAAATTTTAATAACTAAAGAAAAAGACTTAGAAAGATCTAAATATTTGAAATTTAGATTGATTAAGATTACTCTGAATAAAACTGAACTCATTATTTTGTAAAGCTTCAAAACTTGTTATTTATAAGAACCTTCATTATCTTTGTCAATCATTTTATCAGTTGTAAAGATAAAATAGAGAACTATAGAATTTTATTGTTAAGATAGACTTATTTTTCATTGGTAGAGACATTGCTGCTAGCAGGCGTCCATAGTCTTGACAGGGTTACCATTTAACCGAATAATACCATTATCCCATCCACTTATAGTAATATTTTAGAGGTATTAATTTTCATTTTGAACTTTTATTTTTGCTACTTGAAAGCCATTGTCTTGGTTTGGTAGCCAGATAATGACAATTCCATTCACAGGTTATAATGATATTGAAAAAATTGGCTCGTGATGAGACCTCTTGTCCTATAGTTATGTAGCCATAAGCCATTATCTGGTTTGGTGACCAATCGTGATAATGTCAACATCATTAGTTCCCCATGAACATGGTAAGCTGGCCCATAATAAGACCCCTTATCTTTCAAATTTTTAAAATATTTTTGAATTACACTCTAAAAATGTAAAGTTGGTGGATGGAGAGGTAAAATTACTCCTTAAGAGTTGTAGATGACAATCAAAGTCAAAAGATGCTAGAAATTCAAATTTATCTTTTTAAAGAAACCGTACATGACAAATAAAAGGATAATGAGATCTTTTAATGTTTCAAGTCATGAAATATTTACAAACTAATGGATATAATTTTTTCAGAGATTATAGATGAAATACTAAATTTCAAGTTATAATTTATTTCTAAAAAACTTATCTTTTAATTAATAAAACACCATGTTAATGATGATAGAACCCAATATGAAGTCAAAAGAGTATTACTAAACATAACTAATTGAAAGGCACTGATATGTATATGATTACTTACATATTTACAACATAATATGCATTTTCAAGAAAAATGTATTTTTAAAACTAGCCCATTTACGAGAAGAGCATCTCCCTTTCCTTGTAAATCTTGAAGGATAAAAGTTAATGGGCCTAGTTTATTAATGATATTAAATGGGCTGAGTCACAAATTTTGGAATTTTGTGTGTTTACCTTTTTCTTCATGGGCCTTATCCCATTTCAGAACTAAGTCACTGATTTCAAAAAAATTATTACTTACTGAACTTGCATCAAACTAGAACTTGACCTTTTGTTGATGTTGAGCATGAGTTTGTTTGGCTTTATCTCTTTCTTCCTCTAACTTTATAATTTGAGACATTCTTAACTATAAAGTAGAGCAAGGTTGTTCCTCAACTCATTGCACTGGGGCTAGTGAAGGAAAAGCTAAATTAGGAGGCAAGATAGGTTCTTTTACATACACTAAGTGATAGGGATAAGTGCCTAAAGAGATTTATGAGTAATTTTGTTAGCCTATAGAGCAAAAAATAGAGCTTTATGACAATTATTTTGATTTTGGTAAACGATTTTCTTAATGATCCTTATGAACTTTTTATTGGTGGATTCTACCAATCCATTTCCCTGAGGATAGTAATTTGCAGAATATTTGACTTTAAAACCTCTCTTGAGTGCAAATTCAGTAATAACATTTCCAGAAAAATAAGATGCATTGTCAAACATGAGGGCACAAGGAAGGCCAAACCTGGTAATTATATGTTGATCAATAAAATCAATAACAGTTTTAGAATTGACCACCTTTAGGGGTATTGCTTCCACCCACTTGGTGAAATAATCTGTAGCAGTTAAAATATACTTATGCTATTTAGAAGAGTGTGGAATGATCTCATCTATGATATACAGTCCCCATTTCTCAAAAGGTTGCTTGATATTAACTGGCTGCAAAGGAAAGGCTGGTTTATTTTCTTTCCCTAAAGTTGTTTGGTAGACTTTGCACTTTCTTACATAAGCATGGGTGTCTTTGAATAGAGTCAGCCAATAACAACCTGCATGAAGGATCTTATGAGAAGTAGTATCCCTACTATAGTATCCACTAACTGGTCCATCATGTAGTTCTTGCAACACTTTTTCTACTTTAGGTTTCTCTAAACATCTTAGTAAGACATAATCATAATTTATTCTAAACAAGACATTATTGACAAGTTGATATTGATTGGATTTAAGCCTCAAAGATCTTTTTCTTTTGTAATTGAGTTCTACTAGAGCATAACCATTTTTCAAATAAAAAATTAAATCAACATACTGAGATTCAGTGTCAACAGGACAAACCTCTGAAACTTGAAAATTGTTACCTGTATCTTCTTTAGTTGAGCTGTCAAAAGCTCCGGTTATTAATCCGCAAAAACCTTGAGCTCTGACTATTTTAGTTGGCTTTATCTTGAGGTCATTTTCTTGCAGGGAAGTGTTGGCATTATGACATAGGTTTGGCACTATGACACAGGTGTTGTCCTTGATGGCAGTTCACTCAAATGACAAATCACAGTTCAGGCTCTCAAAATGAAGGAAAAAGAGATATACATAGGTTCCTCTTAACCAAGTCATGTATACACGTGGGATAGTCGATCAAAAGGTGCGTATAAGTATGCACACACTTTCATGCAAGGAAAATAGTGTACATGTGGGAAAACTTATTTTTAGTCCACGGTATTTAGTCCTTGGTATTTGGACCTATGGTTTTGGACCATGGTATCTCAATCGAAGTGTTGAACCCAAGTATTGGTTCTAAGTGGTTTTGGACCATGGTATTGGGTAAGGCCCAAGACTATAAAAGGGGAAGGAGATCATTAGGCAAATGCACTCAAGGATTGAATATCTTATGAAGAGAAAGATCTAGAACACTGGTCATTGGGTTATGGTGCATAGCTGGATCTGACTCAAGGAGGAACCTGAGCGCAAGGAGAAGGGTAAGTTCTTTTGATGGGTCAAGATCTCAAGGCTTGAAGAGAAGTATCTTTATGTGATTTTGATCTGTTATATTTGGTGAATGACTTGATCTATAAATCTGATAATTTGGGTATAACTAATGTCTGAATATTTGAAAAGGGTAAATTATCTTTTATAGATCTGTATGCAGGTTCCGCATAGAAAAAATGCATATACACGCTAGTTCGGTGTTTCAAAATCGCATATACACAGGTTTGCCTTAATACAACAACATATGAATGTAAGTACTACATATTGAAGTAGCATACGTCTCATAAAATATGTTTTAGCTACTTCTGTTTATTGCTGTAGTGTTCTGGGTTCAGTATTGGTTTCTCGTTACTCTTACTGTATTCTGGTTACAACATTCAAAGAAGTGATTGTTTGATTCAGTGTTGGTTGGTGCAAAGGAGATTGGTTGATGTAGATATACTTGATGATTGATTGATGTTATTGATGGATCCAGTTTGAAAATTTATGAAACGTGGTCCCTGGAAGAAAGGAGAAGGTCGTAGCCTTCTGTAGGTCAGCACCTACGTACTAGTACATCAGCTAGTACAAGAGATAAGGGGGTTGTAGCTTCCTTCTAGGAGAGTCTGGAGAATGAGAGAAGGTTGTAGCCTTCTGCAGGTAGAAGCCTGTGTATTGGTATAAGACTGCACCAGTATAGAAACATTGTAAAAAGAAGTTTCTAATTAAAAGAAGATAAAGACAAATTGCAGCAGGTGGTTTTCACCCACATTGGGTTTCCATCTTATATCTTGTGTTCTTGTGTGTGACTGTCTTCTCTGTTTTACTATTCCTGGTTACTATTTATATGGTTCTGATGCACAGATTAATGATCAACATCTAAAGAATAAATTAAATTATAAGTCTGCAGGTTATACGCTAGTTTCCTTAACTACAGTTGCGTATATACACAATTTTCACTATTTGAAGTAGCGTATACAATTCTGATTATGAAATGAAAAATAATTGACTTGATAATACTGATTCACCCCCCCCCCCCCAGTATTATTTCCAACAATTGGTATTAGAGTAGGTCCTTCTGAAGAAGCTTGATCGCTTGAAGGAAGATCTATCATCATGAGTAACTATGAAAAGGAGGCATCCATCAAGCCACCAATCTTTGATGGGAGCAACTTCATCTATTGGAAGGTAAGAACCACAACCTATCTTCAATTTCTTGGTATAGAAGTTTGGGATATCGTGGAAGGAGGATACAAATTTCCATCAGCAACTCCTACAGATATGGCTGGTAAAAAGCAGTATGAAACAAATGCAAAGGCTGTCAATACTCTATTGGGGACTCTATCTCAATCAGAATTCGTCAAGGTTATGCAGCTCAAAATTGCCAAAGAAATATGGGACAAGATCATTGGAAGTTATGAAGGAGACGATCAAGTAAAACGTGCAAAACTACAATCTCTCAGAATTCAATATGAAACTCTCAGAATGAAAAATGATGAAAGTGTGGCTAATTATTTCCTACATATAGATGAGATTGTTAATCGCATAAAAAACTTGGGTTAAGAGATAAAAGAAGTTACTTTAGTTGAAAAGGTTCTAAGATCTTTGTCTTCTAAGTTTGAATCAAAAGTTTCTGCCATAGAAGAAAAGTAGAATATTCAGAGTATTACCATGTCACAGTTGCATGGAATTCTAACTGCTTTCGAAATGAGAAAAGGGGGTCCATCAGACATGAGAGAAGCCACATTCAAAGCTTCAGGAAAATGAGAATACAATGAATTAGGACATATGTCAAAAGGAGAGGAAGAATCAAACTTTGTCAAGAACCTTCAACGGGGTTCTGGAAGATTCAGAGGTAAGTTACCTTTCAAATGCTTTGCTTGTGGAAGAGTTGGTCACTATGCAGCCAAATTTTCTCATAAAGATAAGCTTGATAAAGGTAAGGAACCAGTTAAATGGAATAGAAAACAAAACATAAGTAAGAAGAGTTATTATACACATGAAGATAGCGATGGACTTTCAAATAGTGATGAAGATGAAGATGGTAATGATTATAGACTTCTGATGGCTTTTGTAGATGATGATTTCTTGGATGCTATAGATGAAGATGATCTCTATGAAGAAATTTCTAAACTTAAAATCTGTTTAGAAGAAAAGAGTGTGATCATAGATACTCTGACATTCCAACTTGCTGAAAGGGAAAAACACAATGAAAAGTTAGAATGTGAAATTGTGGGACTTAGAAAAGATATTGAGAAAACAAAAGATCTTAATCTTAGATTTGCTAAAGGATCTGAAACTTTAGATGAGATTATCAAAGTGCAATGTTCTCCTCTAATCAAGACAGGTATTGGGTACACTGAAGAAGCATCTCAAGCACAGAATCCATCCGCTCCAAAAGTTATGTTGATGCAGTAAGGAGAAGTGAACAGGTTGACAATCATCAGCAAAGGCATACAGTAGATCACCAGGTAAATCAAGGTCAATCTACTTCAAGGATAAACAGAGATCACCAAGTAAATCAGGGTCAATCTACTTCAAGGATGAATAGAAGCTACAACCAACCGTAGGTAAATCATTCTCAATTTTCCTCAATAATGAATGTCAATGGAAACTACAATCACTTGGATGGTAGATTTGATAATCACAGGAATTTCTTCAATGGCCAATGTTTTTCATGTCATAACTTTGGACGTAAAGCTGCTCAATGTGTTGCCTACAAGACCATCATGACTCGAGAAGCACGAAATCAAATGAGCATGACTGGGATCATGCAGAGGACCTACAGTAAATTTTATGCTCTTGAAAATGAAATAGAATGCTCTATTTGTAACAACTTCGGTCATGAAGATTCTGAATGTAGGAGTAGGTTTTGACAAACATCTCAGAAGGAGCAAGCTTCATTGGGTCCCAAAACATGGAGAAAGAAAGAACCACAACCAGAAAGATGTGGTATAGCCTTATATGCGGAAGGACAAGAAAATCAGTGGTACATCGACAGTGGATGCTCGAAACATATGACAGGTGATAAAGAAAAACTTCAGTCATATAGTGCCTTAGAAAAGGAAAGGAAGGTCTCATTTGGAAATGACACCCCTGCACTCATAAAAGGTAAAGGTTTTGTTCTTTTGAAAGAAAAGGTCAAAGTTGGAAATTTTATGTATGTTGATGGCTTAAAGCATAATCTATTGAGTGTTAGCCAAATGTGTGATCAAGGAAATGAGGTAATATTTCGATCAAATGAATGTATTGTTCGTGAGCTTGATACAGGAGAAACAATGATCAAAGGCATAAGAACTCCAAATAATTTATACATATTCAAGGGAGGACAACAACAATGTTATATAAGCAAGAATGATGAACACTGGCTATGGCACAGAAGATTGGGGCATCTAATCTTCCCTCAGATAAGGAAAGCATGCAAATATCAGGCTATTCGCGATCTTCCTGACATCAAAATTCCAGACAATACAATATGCAAATCATGTCAGTTTGGTAAGAAAACCAGAACAAATTTCCCTGAGAAGGAAGGATCAGCTAGTAAGCCACTTGAACTTGTCCATACTGATTTATGTGGTCCATCAAGGAAAAATTCACCTTGTGGAGAAGAATACTTCATATTGTTCATTGACTTTTCTAGGATGTGTTGGATAGGACTTCTGAAGCATAAAGATGAAGCTTTCGAAAAGTTCAAAGCTTTCAAAGCCTTGGTTGAAAATGAATTAGATCGTAGAATCAAATGCCTCAGGTCTGATCGAGGAGGGGAATTTACCTCGGATGAATTTTTTGACTTTTGTGAAGAACATGGAATAAGAAGGGAATTCTCTACTGCAAGGACTCCTCAGCAAAATGGAGTAGTGGAAAGGATGAACAAAACGGTTCAACAAATGGCTCATGCTATGCTTGATGAGTCTGGAACTCCTGCAACCTTCTGGGGTGAAGCTGCATTTGCTGCCATTACTATTCTCAACAAAACAAACGTCCGGGTAAACAACACTCAAACTCCTCATGAACTTTGGTATGGTAAGACTCCTACGGTAAAATACTTCAAAATTTTTGGAAGCAAATGTTACATCAAAAGGACTGATGAAAACCTTGGCAAGTTTGAACCTAGAGCAGATGAAGGAATTCTCCTTGGTTACTCTTCTTGAAGTAAAGGATATAAGTGTTACAATAAAAGACTTGGAAAAATTGTTGAAAGTATTGATATAATGGTTGATGAAGTAGGCGACAATCCAAAGCAGATAAAAACAGAAGATTTTGAAGATGAAGATGACTATCCTTCAACTTCAAAGCAGACTAATGATGAAGAAGAAACCTATGAGGCACCAAAAGAATAGATAAGGGTAGAAGAAAAGATTACATCCAGGTACGTCCAGAAGAATCATCTAGAGACTAAAATTTTGGGGAAAAAAGAGGCAGGTGTTCAAACAAGAAGAATTATTATAGAAGCTTCAAGTTATCTAGCATTTCTCTCCTCTGTCGAACCACAAAATGTAAGTGAAGCATGCAAAGATGAATGCTAGATCAAGGCCATGAATGAAGAACTTGAGCAGACTGAAAAGAATAACACTTGGGAATTGGTTCCTAGACCTAATGATAAGAATGTCATAGGGACCAAGTGGATATTCAAAAACAAGCTGAATGAAAATGGAGATGTTATTAGAAACAAGGCCAGACTTGTTTGTAAAGGGTATGCTCAACAAGAAGGTGTAGACTTTGAAGAAACTTTTGCACTGGTTGCTAGACTTGAAGCCATAAGAATGTTCCTTGCTCTTTCTAGCTTTCAGAAGTTCAAAGTATATCAAATGGATGTGAAATCTGCCTTTCTAAATGGAGACTTAGAAGAAGAAGTGTATATTGAGAAACCAGATGGATTCATCCTTGGGAATGATCCAAAACTTGTATGTAGACTCAAAAAGGCTCTCTATGGCATTAAACAGGCTCCAAGGGCTTCGTATTATCATTTGGATAAGTACCTCCATCAACAAGGTTTTTCAAAAGGATCAGTAGATAGAAATCTATATATAAAAATTGACAATGATAAGTTGTTAATACTTGTTGTGTATGTTGATGATATCATCTTTGGTAGCAATGAAGAAACCATGAGTCTAAACTTTTCTTTGGTGATGCAGAAAGAATTTGAAATGTCCCTGCTTGGTGAGCTCACATATTTTCTTGGTTTACAAGTTCAACAAAACAAAGACGACATTTTTCTATCACAAACCAAGTACCTCAAGCAGATCTTGAAGAAATATGGGATGGAGGATTTGAAACCAGTATGTACCCCTATGGTAATAGGATGTAGCCTTAGCGCAAATGATGAATCAATGGCAGTACATCAACCAACCTATAGATCCATGATTGGTAGTCTGCTCTATCTGATAGGTACCCAACTAGACATCATGCATGCAGTGGGAATAATTGGAAGATTCCAAGCAAATCCAAAAGAAGCACACCTCCAGGTGGTTAAAAGGATTTTCAAATATCTTCAAGGAACACAAAATTATGGCTTATGGTATCCTAGAGATATAGATCTCACACTTCATGCATATACAAATGCAGATTGGGCAGGAAGCATGGATGACAGAAAAAGCACTAGTGGTGGTGCATTCTTTATGGGTTCCAGATTAGTATCTTGGTTCAGCAAGAAACAAAGCTCAATTGCATTATGTACAGCTAAAGTAGAATATGTGGCTACTGCATCTTGCTGCACATAACTCCTTTGGATGATGCAAACATTGCAAGACATTCAGATCACTTGTACTCCACCTATCTCCATTTTTTGTGATAATACAAGTGCAATCAATATTTCAAAGAATCCAGTCATGCATTCGAAGACCAAGCACATACCTATCAAATATCATTTTCTCTGGGAACAAGTGCTTGAACAAAAGGTCAAATTGGAGTATGTTCCCTCCAAGGAACAGGTTGCTAATATATTCACCAAACCACTGCCCAGGGAGACATTTGAATACCTCAAATAGAAGCTGCAAGTATGGAGTCACCATTTTGTTACAGGGAAAAGTGTCTACACAGAACTGCTTATCCCACTAAGGTGTGATAGCTACCTTAGAGACAAAAAAAGTAAAGCTAATTTCATTTTTCCTTTATGAAGTATAGATGAGAGAAGAAAAAAGAAGACCAACCTCTGTCTTGCGCTAATCTCCTAGTTTGATTCCTCTCTCTCTTGATAGTCTTTCACTACTTGTTCCCTTGCATGCCCAGCTTCATAGAGTACCTGTAAGATCACAGTAGCATAGTAGTATACAAGAAAATGGATCTATAATCATAAACAATCTAGGATCAGATGTAAATTGACCACACAAATGCAGCAAACATAAATGACACAAGAGTATGGAGGAAAACTTGAATAGATTTTATTGATAAACAAGAAAGAGCCAAGGGAGTTACAACCAGTTGTTCTGACCCAGCATCATCCTCTCAGCAAGGAAGCCCCTCTTCACCTCATACAAAGCTTAGATCACCCAACAATCTGATGTTGTCTCAAGAAACCAACAACAATTCCTTACAATATGCAAAATTCCAGCCTCCAGATCTCTGGGATGAGGGATCCATATATAGATATCTGTAAGGGAGATGAGTCAGCTTGTGATTTGATTAGTGTCTTCCCTCTGATAGTTGAGGAACAAGTGATAAAATTGGGTAGCAGCTGATTCCAGGTAAGGTTTGGAATGTTCCAATCACGGCAGTGTTACAAGGATGGCTAGTGAGATCACTCTTCGCAGCTGTTCCTCAAAAGGGGCAAACAATCAAATGGAGGTGAATGATCGGCCAATATAGAGTGGAGGTGATGATGAGAACACGACCAAGGCTTTTAAAGGCTGAAGTACTACATTCACGATGGTTATTTACCGGGAAATAGTTCATTTTTTAATGAGCTTGAACGCAGGGGGAAACATTTGCTCATGGCTTATGTTTATTTTTTAACGAGCTTGAACTATGCGCTAAAAATGCTCGATTAATCCAGTCGTATAATAAGAATGTCTCATCCAGGTAAGGTTTGGAATGTTCCAATCACGACAGTGTTACAAGGATGGCTAGTGAGATCACTCTTCGCAGCTGTTCCTCAAAAGGGGTAAACAATCAAATGGAGGTGAATGATCTGCCAATATAGAGTGGAGGTGATGATGAGAACACGACCAAGGCTTTTAAAGGCTGAAGTACTACATTCACGATGGTTATTTACCGGGAAACAGTTCATTTTTTAATGAGCTTAAACGCGGGGGGAAACATTTGCTCATGGCTTATGTTTATTTTTTAACGAGCTTGAACTATGCGCTAAAACTGCTCGATTAATCCAGTCGTTATTTTTGTTAAAGGGAAAAGTGTCTACACAGAACTGCTTATCCCACTAAATTATGATAGCTACCTTAGAAACAAACAAAGTAAAGCTACTTTCATTTTTCCTTTATGAAGTATAGATGAGAGAAGAACAAAGAAGACCAACCTCTGTCTTGCGCTAATCTCCTAGTTCGATTCCTCTCTCTCTTGATAGTCTTTCGCTACTTGTTCCCTTGCATGTCCAACTTCATAGAGTACCTGTAAGATCACAGTAGCATAGCACTATACAAGAACATGGATCTATAATCATAAACAATCTAGGATCAGATGTAAATTGACCACACAAATGCAGCAAACATAAATGACACAAGAGTATGGAGGAAAACTTGAATAGCTTTTATTGATAAACAAGAAAGAGCCAAGGGAGTTACAACCAGTTGTTCTGACCCAACATCATCCTCTCAGCAAGGAAGCCCCTCTTCACCTCATACAAAGCTTAGATCACCCAACAATCTGATGTTGTCTCAAGAAACCAACAACAATTCCTTACAATATGCAAAATTCCAGCCTCTGGATCTCTGGGATGAGGGATCCATATATAGATATCTGTAAGGGAGATGAGTCAGCTTGTGATTTGATTAGTGTCTTCCCTCTGATAGTTCTTGCTTCCACTTGGAGATTGATGATCTCTTACTCATCCTTTGTCGAATTCAGAGAGGCAAGTGTCACAGGAGAAGTTTCTGGAAGTTTCCATGCCTCTCCACCTCGCGGAATGACACTGCCATTTGTCAATTCTCGCCCATCGCACCCCATAGAAGGGATTTTTGAAATGCAACGCACCCACACAGTGTATTTAGGTGAGATGCAATGCACTTTGCCGATGGAGCAGCTGAAATGATCCTGTTTTGACCAGTTCTGAGAAGTTTTTCATGGAGAACTTCTGGGAGGAGCTGTAATCAGTTGACCTTATTCCTTTAGGGGTTAGAACAACACTTTTAGGGACTTAGGAGCCCTTGGTTTATGGACATTTCATGCTTGGGGTTATAGTGCCCAAAAATGTCTATAACAGTTGCCCCCTAAAGCATGAGGTCGTTAATCTTTTGATGTCGGGTGAAATGCTTTATTATGAGGATCCGAAGTTCTTTCAAGCTGGGAGGAGACCTGTAATAAGATACAATACAATACATTATCTTCATAATATTTTCATGATCTAGCTGAGGCGGGCATTCCCATTCTCAGCTTTATAAATTCATTTTCATGTACATAGGACAGACAATCGTTTGAGTGTAGACTGATGATTCTGGTAGAGCCATCATCCCTTTGATTAGATGATTATCTGTCTAGCAATGATGTACATTTGATGTCTTTATTTCCTTGAATATATATCGCAGCCCGGATGGATGAAACTTGTTGTGTGTGGAGCATGATTGTTCAGAGGTCTTTGTTTCAGCCGGATGTATACCCTAGGAATTTTTTGTACACCCCTCCCCGCGGGGGGGCCCATCCCCCCCGGCTGGGGGGTCCGGGGGCCAGTGGTCCCCCGGCGGGGGCTCAGGGGCAGCGCCCCCGAAGCCAAAAATAAATGTAAAATTGCCTTGTAAAAGTATAGTAATTTCTAGTCAATCTGGGCCGTTCATCAGGCAGATGATCTGACGGTAGAACTTATGTTTAGTTTAGGGTTTTTTGCCCTAGAAGGCAACCCCTCTCTTTGTATGAGGGCATTGTATTTGAGGCTGTGTGATAGATGTGTATTCTGTGAGCGAGAAACAAAGAGGTGAGACTGTGAGAGAAAACAGAGGATATTACAGCGGATTTGCTGTAGGTTGTGTCTCTTCATTTTGCTGGATAATAGAAAGGAAGGATTGGCTGTTCGGGGTGGACGTAGCCCAAACTGGGTGAACCACGTATATCTGTGTCTCTCTTGCTTTGTGCGTTTTCTGTGTTTATATTTCTGCAATATTGTATGTGTTCCATTGCTCCGTAATATATAATTTTCTAACAAAACTAGATCTGGGGTCTTCAATCTCGTTCAATCTTCACTCGAAGTACAAGTCTATCCATGTGAGAGATGTTCTGGAGTCGAACACGGAAAAACATCGCCTGATTACCAGCCAATGATGTAAGCTATTAACAGGCGCGAGAGGAATCACCGATAATGATAATGACCCTCAAGGTACTGTAGTACAATTCACGTGGTGTGAATAAAGGACTTGGCATCGAACACCACGCAAAATCTTTCGGTCGAAGGCCATTGATGTAAACCTGTCGCCGGAAGTGAGAAACTTGCCATTGAGGCATGCAAGCTTCAAAGTACTGAACGGGGTGTTCCTAGATCGACTTCTTGGATAATAAGCTGACATCGACAAGAAGCGATCTGTCACAGGAGGGCCTTAATGAATCCCACATCAATGACACGGAACGGAGCAAATGATTTTAATGGAGGTGAAAACGATATGATGACATATGGTTCAGGGTGGCGGTCATGAAAGAATGGAGTGTAAATGTATTGTAGCGAGTGAGACACAGGTGTCAGGCGGAAAGAGTCAATAGTGCGGACACAAATCAACCTCCCTAGGAGCCTAAGACTCTCTAGTGACAAACAAGACAAACAAGAGCAATCCTTCTCTAAACATGCATTTACCATATAAGAAATCAAGTGTTTAGATCCTACCTGTAGTCCAACGCTGTTGTAGCAGTCCAGCTCCGTGGATCCGGATGAGCTCCTCCTTCACTTTGAAACCTGCATCCACTAACAATCAAACGATTAAATAGCACTTGATAATCTCATAGAATAAAACATATTTAACACATAGACCAAGGAGTACATGAAACAACTCATAAATAACAAGTTATTGAGAAGAATGGACTCATTTGCATTAATAGGAAACAAAAGGAACAATTACAACCTGAGCCTTGGTGTTGTGCAAGTCCCTCCCAGGGTCCATCAAGAGTTCTCCTTTACTTTGACAAAGCTCACCCACTTCCAAATAGAACAAGTAAAGATGACAATCTCTCCTCACAAGCTTCTAAATGGGAGTCCTAATTCCTGCAGCATCTACCCTTAGAAATGTTTAGCTTTCAACCTCCCCTCCTTCTGGCCCAATGCCTGTATTTATAGTGCTCTAGAGGAAGTTATTCAGGTCCACCATCAATGGGATAATCCCCTCTTTGGATGGGATAGCTCCCTTATTGATGGGATAAGTTCCTCTTTGGTAGGGGTACATGAACCATCTGGAGGCGCTCAATACACGTCGAACAACCTTCTAGAATGCTCTAGAAATGACCACAAGTAACTTTTTAAAGATGAAACTTGCGCATTTTGACCTTTACAGGGGGACGCACCTGCCCCTTTACATACAGAGCGTACAAGTACGCAGCTTTTGTGAACATTGGGTGCGTACCCGCAGGTAAGGTTGAGAGAACCTGCGTACCCAGAGATAAATACATTTATAAAGACTTTCTCTCTTTTTGGAGTTTGACATGGAGAGCAGAGGCATAAGACTTGCCTAAGAGGATAGCATGACTGTTGATAGAGCCATACTAACTGTAAATAGTCATGGTGACATTTTTTAGTGCAACAGATTGCCCCCTAAAGTGCGAAGCCTGTAATAGATTAGGGTTTTGTATTATCTAGGAAGGGTGAAGCGCTTTATCATTTCAAGGATTATCTCGTGGAGACCCTGGTCAGAACCTGCAATTTTCAACACAAAATACATGTATAAGATTATATCATCGCTGAGGTAGGCATTCCCATACTCAGATCAAAACTTTAACTAACAGACTAACTACTCTGATACAGGAATGATCTTGTAGTACATCATAATCATAGACTTTTGTAGACACAGTATGGGCGCAGCCATCTGTTTATGATTAGTCTACTAGATAATGAATACAAAACTCCTCGCAGCCTGGATGGTGGAAACTAGATCCAGGGTCTTCATTTCTACTTCCCGAATTGGTACGATTCTAGCCATGTGAATAAATGAGTTGATGTCGAACATGGTAGAAACCACTTGATTACCAGTCGATGATGTAAACTATTAACAAGTGTGAGAGAAACCACCAGTAATGTCAATGGTTCTCAAAGTACCCAGTACAATCCATGAGATGTGAATGAATGAGTTGATGTCGAACATTTCACGGAATCCTTTGATCGAAAGTCAATGATGTAAACTGACGTCAAAGGCGAGAAACCTGCCATTGATGCATGCAGACTTCAAGGTACTGACGATTTCTAAGTCACCTCTCTAGATAATGTGCTGATGTCGATAGAAAGCGACCCGTTGCAGGCAAGCCCACAACACGAAACCATTGTTCAAGTTGAAGAAATGTTGCTGTAAGGACTGACTCAGGGATGGTCAAATGGATGACAAGTATTTTGCAGATGAAAGTTTTTCTTGCAGACCTCTTGAACACATAACGACACAACAGATGGCTTGGTGATAAACGACTCAAAGTTAATCCCCGGAACCCGGCTGAAGACTTTCAATGTGGTTTGATCAACTGTGAGGTAAAGGATTTCCCAACCCAGGTGAATGAAAAGTGTCGTGTTCAAGAGTGGTAATAAAGTTTCTTCTGAGACAAAAGATAACAAATAGGCTCATTCTTCTCTCTTTTCCCCCACCATTTCTGGCAAGTACCTCTTTATTTTTAACAAGCTTGAGGAGGATAACATATGCTTGATTATAAGCTCATCCTTCGGATGAGTCCAACCTAGTTTTGATTCGAACCCTAGGAAGGAGTGGTTCGTTCTTGTTTGTAATTGAACAGGTCTTTTACTGTGAAATTTTAACGAGCCTAGTATAGGAGAAACTCGGCGTTTTTCAATTTTAGAGAGTCTGAAAAACTTAAGAAGACTCCAAGTTGAACTTTTTCGTAGATTTGTGTCTCCCAAGCCCGAAAAAGTATAAAATAATACTTGAGAGAACCGCTTGATCTTGCGACCAAGGAGTACTTTCATGATTAGTGCCTCTGACCTGAAAAGTAAAAAGCGATCAAGGACACGTCGTTTTATTTCCAGTATCGAGTTTGAAACGACAAAAACCCGGCAATCTCTTCCTGTTTTTACGGTCAGAAAAGGGCTATAAGGGGACCGTCTTTTAATTCCGTTTTAACGAGTGTAAAAGAAACGCTCGGCAATCTTTTCATGTTTTAGGAGTCAGAAAAGGGCTTAAAAGATGACTCTGAAGTTTCACTTTTTCGTAAGTTTTAACGAGTTCGAAAAAGGGATAAAAATGTACTCATGGTTTTCACTTTTTCGTAAGTTTAATGAGTTTGAAAAAGGGATAAAAATGTACTCATAGTTTTCATTTTTTCATAAGTTTTAATGAGTTCGAAAAAATGATAAAAATGTACTCATATGGCCGACTTTCAATTTAATTTACGAGCAAGAAAAGACGGAAAGAACTCGGCATTTTCATTTGTTTTACGAGAATGAAAGATAGCAAAATAATCTCGGTATTTTCATGAGTTTAACGAGTCTTGAAAATAACTAAAATTGATTCAAGATAGGTTTCATTTTTACAAAAGCTTGAAACAGACAAAAACTATGCTTCAAAGTAGTTTCATTTTTACACAAGCTTGAAACAGAGAGAAAACTGTGCTTGATGCCCCCTAAGCATAACTACTAGAGCTCATGCCCCCCAGCTTCATTTCATTCAACCAGTTGGATGAAATGAAGGTTGAGTTACGAGATCATTTGAAATACTCAACCTAAAACTGTAAGAAAATTATGCAAAAAACTGAAATAACTAACCTAAATATACAACTTAACATTTATGAGATCTAGTCAAACTCTTAACTCAAGTAGAGGAGGATTTGTTTCATTTTTTAACGAGCTTGACACAGGAAAAGAACTATGCTCGGATTCGGTTTCATGTTTACGCAAGCTTGAAACGAAAAACTATGCTTGTTATAAGTTCACATGCCCCCAGCATAATGACGCAAAATGAGGTACATGCCCCCCAAGCTTCATTGCATTCAATGAGGTGGATGGAATGAAGCTTTACTTTCAAGATCTTGGAAAGACTTGTAGGAGTTGTTTCATTTTTTAGTGAGGTTGACACAGGAAAAGAACTATCCTCAAAACCCTTGTTTCATTTTTAAACGAGCTTGACATAAGATAAGGAACTATGCTCATAAATACTCTCTACAATCTACCTAACAAAAACTCTATTCTAAAAACCTTGATTCATTTTTTAACGAGCTTGACACAAGACAAGGAACTGTGCTCTAAAATCCTTGATTCATTTTTTAATGAGCGTGACACAAGACAAGGAACTATGCTCATGACTACTCTCTACAATCTACCTACTTAACCTACCCTTGTTTCATTTTTTAACGAGCTTGACACAAGACAAGGAACTGTGCTCTAAACTCCTTGTTTCATTTTTTAACGAGCTTGACACAAGACAAGGAATTATGCTCAAGAAGTTCGCATGCCCCCAGCATAATGATGCAAAGCGAGGTACATGCCCCCCAGGCTTCATTGCATTCAACTAGATGGATGGAATGAAGGTTTACTTTCAATACTTAACTTGAAAAGGGAGTTGTTTCATTTTTAAGGAGGTTGACACAAGAAAAGAACTATCCTCATATCTGATTCATTTTTTAAACGAGGTTGACTCAATAACAGGAACTATCCTCATACCTGATTCATTTTTTAACGAGGTTGACTCAGTAACAGGAACTGTCCTCGCAAATCCTACTTTCTACAATCTACCTACATATCCTAAAATCTACCTGATTCATTTTTTAATGAGGTTGACTCAGTAAAAGAACTATCCTCATGCTAGCCTATTTCATTTTTTAACGAGGTTGATACAGGAAAAAACTATCCTCATGGACACCTGTTTCATTTTTTAACGAGGTTGGCACAGGAAAAGGAACTGTCCTCGCAACAGCCTATTTCATTTTTTAACGAGGTTGATACAGGAAAAACTATCCTCGCACCCACTGATTCATTTTTTAATGAGGTTGACTCAGTAAAAAGAACTTTCCTCGTAAAATCCAATTTCATTTTTTAACGAGGTTGAGAGAGGAAAAACTATCCTCGTACACACTGATTCATTTTTTAATGAGGTTGACTCAGTAAAAAGAAGTTTCCTCATACCCACTGATTCATTTTTTAATGAGGTTGACTCAGTAAAAAGAACTTTCCTCGTAAAATCCAATTTCATTTTTTAACAAGGTTGAGAGAGGAAAAACTATCCTCGTACTCTGATCATGGCTTCCAACTGGAAGAAAGACATGTCAATGGACACACCTTGATCATGGCTTCCAAGAGGTCTTCATCCGAAGGAAGAATAGTTTTTTGGAAGGAACACACGTCAAGGGACTCAAAAGGGATAAGAACATCGTGTTCAAATAATCCCATAGAGTTTTCCATGTCAATTACCGGATCTAAATCAACAGTGAGAGGCTCACTTACATCGGTAACTGAAAACATGGGACCAGTTGCCACATAATTAACCCGTGGCAGGGTAGATACCACTTTAGAATCAGGAACATTTAGGGGTGTCATATTATTGGTAGTTGAAACAAGACTAGGGAACGAAAGCTGGTCTACAGTCATAATACTGCCATTGTGAGGGAAAGACATCACGCGAAAGAGTGTCGATATGACAGCTTTCATTGCATAAACATAGTCTCGTCCAAGGAGTAAATTGAAATCCAAGGGACCTCGAACTACCATAAGATCAATACAGACAGTTTTACCTTCCAAGGTAATGGAAAAATTAGGAAGGATTCCTAAAGGTTCACTAATGGTTCTATTAAAAGCTTTCAGATTCTGCGTAATAGGCGCAAGCTGAGGGGAACCCAAAGCTTTCCAAACAGTTGAGGATAAAATACTAACAGAAGCACCTTCATCTACCTGAGTACGATGTATGTCCCTACCACCAGCCTTGACAATGATTTGGAAAGGGATGGAGGAAGGAAGACGAGGTTCTGTCAGTCTATTCCAATCAAAGGAAAAGATCTCAGTGCTTGGATGGGGTTCTATAGAAACAGGTGAAATGCCCCCCGGCATAGAAGAATCTGATGTAACAAGAAGAACCTGAGCGGTATGAAGTTCACTCTCTAAAGGGAAAGTGGGATCGACCGAATGTGAAATTGAATCGACCACTTGATCAACTAATGGATCATCAACCTGAGTGACATGAGTTTCACTCTCCAATGGGAGAGTGTGATCGACTGTACTTGAATTTAGATCAATCACTTCGTCAGTTGACGGTAGGTTGGGAGAAAGTTTACGGTAACCAGTTGGAAATTCTTGCTGTGGAACAGGAAGGTTTTCCAACAATGTTGAGGCTTCATCCATGTGAGGGAAAATGTGAGTTTGATGACTCCCTTTGCATAACTTACAAGGAAACCTAACTTTACCCTTTTTCCCAGGAACCTGACTATCACTGGTTGTGGATCAATGGAAAGTTGATGAGATTTTTCTGACCATACTTCCAAGACTTTTGGAATACCAGGACAATTGACAAGGAAGTGGTCACCCTTACAAAGCCTGCAAGGGTATTTGGGTTTACGAGGCATGTTGGAGGTTTCCTCAACACCACTAACATTTACAGCCATGTTTGGTTGGTTGACTTCTTTCTTATCTTGCTTCTTCTTCTTCTTCCCTTTCTTCTTCTTCTTAGCCTCCTGGTTACTAGCATCAAGGCTTTTACCAGGCGAAGAGGAAGAAATGGAGGAAGAAAAATTAGGCGAAGAAGGTAAAGGGTCAACAGAAGGTTGGTGATGTTGAGATGGTGAACTCTGTTGAGGTGAAGCATCCGGTTGAGGTGGAACAATTGGAGTATTTTGGGCCAACGAAGTTGAAAATAACCATATCGGTAAACCTATTGTAAATCCAGGTAATGACAAAGTAGCCATATAAGGAGGACCAACATTTCCAAAGTAAGGAAAAGTACTAGGATTCTCATTAGGAGGGGTTCCTAGGTTGATAAATTCCGGAACATTTGCCATTATATTCAACTTCAGTGAATTTTATTAACAATTTTAAAACTAAAATTAACAATTCACAATTCACACCTAACAATTAAAATTCACAATTCACACCTATGGTCTCTAAAAGTAAAAAAAAACAAATTAACACGCGCTATCAAATCTAGGAGTCAAACCACACACAAACAGTAGCCTTCCGGACCGAAAACACTAGTTGGTGATGAAGCCCAACATCGCAGAAGTCAGTACAGAAGTGGCGGGTGGAACAGTTACCCCGACAACCTGCTTAATGAATAGACTGGACCAAGTTCCTCCACTTTAACTGTCTCGAGTGAAGTGAACCCCCCAGAAAATCCAAGTGAGTCTAGCCGACGTCTGCTCCAGGTACAGTGGGATCTTCCCTTCACCGTCACCTTGGGTAGAACCCTAAAGATAATGGTCACTAAGGTTACCAACAGCAACAAATATACCTGGGGGAACAGTCTATGACCCGATAGCATGCAAGGGCAGAGTAACAAGCTCAATCCCCTTGCCGGCTCCTTGACAATAATCCAAGGTTTACCGACAAGTGACCCCAGGCTCCTCGACAATAATCCGAGGTTTACCGTTTGTAGTACGTGCGTATCTGGCGTCTTTCCCAATGAAGGAGGATTGATCCCCTCACTGGTTCGGACACGGTCTCGTGCTTCTCCTTTAAGAGGAGCTTTCCCAGAGCATAAATGTAACAGTTGGATTTATCCTACCACAAGATGAGCTACTTGTTTGGTTTTACTGTCTTGGAGAGTTAATTACTCTCCTACTCCAAGACACTAGCCTGATCTATATTGGTGTTTCAGAGCCCTAGAAATGTAAAAATTACTAGATGAATTTTAATTAAGCGCTGTGTTATTAAGGCTGTTATTACTCAAATGGGTAAATGGATATGAAACCAATGGTGTTATGACCCGACTCAACTGAATGCAATCGAATATGATAATGTAATCTTTTCAATTCGATGAATCCTAACTAAAGTAAGGAGAGAGTTTCCATTCACTTCCAACAATGCAAAAAATTGATCACTAAGAAAAAATATGACAAATTCTCTAATGCACTAATTTTATCAAGAAAAACTAATGCAAATCAATTCCAAACCATTTTTTTATTTTTATTTTTGTGTAAATTCAAATCAAAGAAAGCTGATCTAAATCTATGATTAATTTTTTAGAATGTAAACTATGCAATTGTAATCTATGCACAATTCACTTGAAAAGTATGCAAATGTAATCTATGCACATTTTTCATTAATTTTCCGAAAATGAGAATTCTAATTATGCAAATGTGATCTATGCAAGAGAATCCTCAGACACAAGATGATTCTAATGTGATCTAAGAACCAGTCAAGTGCAAGTCGAGAAAATTGGGTGAGAGTTCCAAAGATCAAAAAATAAAAACACTCAAAGGCGATTAACACTCATACACAATTTAGCCCCCCCCGGCGAATGAGGGGGAAATTTGTTTGCAAAAACAAAAGCAAAAAGATGCAAAATTGTGAAAAGACTGAGAGAAACCTCCAAGTTATGACCAAAGGAAAACAAATCAAAAATTTCTCAAAAAGAGACTCAAAACACCCAATTGATGAAAGCTTAAAGTAGGAATGCTGATGAAAAAAGCTAAGATGAAGATTTATGACAGTAAACTGATGGATCTGGGCAGTAAAAACAAAGAAAAAGCAAAATCTAAGAGAAAAAATGCAAAAAATGGAATTTTCTTAAATTTTAGCAGGGGACGCAGGCAACCCGTTAGGACAGGTGCGGGTCCACTCTGTGCACACAGCGACAGTGCGTGCAGGGACGCACTGTGCAATACTCAGAGGGTGCGTCCTACTGGAAAATTCAAGAAAAACTAAATTGAATCTAACTCTAAGCTAACCCACCCAAAAACAAAGTCACAGAGCCAAAAACCAGAAAATAAACCAATTTTCTCAGAACAAAGTTGCATACAAAGGAAAAGACTTTTCACATCAATGGAATCCCCAGTGGAGTCGCCATTTTGTCAGGCGGAAAGAGTCGATAGTGCGGACACAAATCAACCTCCCTAGGAGCCTAAGACTCTCTAGTGACAAACAAGACAAACAAGAGCAATCCTTCTCTAAACATGCATTTACCATATAAGAAATCAAGTGTTTAGATCCTACCTATAGTCCAACGCTGTTGTAGCAGTCCAGCTCCATGGATCCGGATGAGCTCCTCCTTCACTTTGAAACCTGCATCCACTAACAATCAAACGATTAAATAGCACTTGATAATCTCATAGAATAAAACATATTTAACACATAGACCAAGGAGTACATGAAACAACTCATAAATAACAAGTTATTGAGAAGAATGGACTCATTTGCATTAATAGGAAACAAAAGGAACAATTACAACCTGAGCCTTGGTGTTGTGCAAGTCCCTCCCAGGGTCCATCAAGAGTTCTCCTTTACTTTGACAAAGCTCACCCACTTCCAAATAGAACAAGTAAAGATGACAATCTCTCCTCACAAGCTTCTAAATGGGAGTCCTAATTCCTGCAGCATCTACCCTTAGAAATGTTTAGCTTTCAACCTCCCCTCCTTCTGGCCCAATGCCTGTATTTATAGTGCTCTAGAGGAAGTTATTCAGGTCCACCATCAATGGGATAATCCCCTCTTTGGATGGGATAGCTCCCTTATTGATGGGATAAGTTCCTCTTTGGTAGGGGTACATGAACCATCTGGAGGCGCTCAATACACGTCGAACAACCTTCTAGAATGCTCTAGAAATGACCACAAGTAACTTTTTAAAGATGAAACTTGCGCATTTTGACCTTTACAGGGGGACGCACCTGCCCCTTTACATACAGAGCGTACAAGTACGCAGCTTTTGTGAACATTGGGTGCGTACCCGCAGGTAAGGTTGAGAGAACCTGCGTACCCAGAGATAAATACATTTATAAAGACTTTCTCTCTTTTTGGAGTTTGACATGGAGAGCAGAGGCATAAGACTTGCCTAAGAGGATAGCATGACTGTTGATAGAGCCATACTAACTGTAATTAGCCATGGTGACATTTTTTAGTGTAACAACAGGTGAATTCTCTGAATGACTTCTCTTGAACATATCGGCGACACTGACATGATGGATTGGTAGCATTACCCCAAATGTGGATGGTGTGATGGGACCATGGTGATGTGACCGGTGAATGAAACAACCCAACCCGACTTGGGTGCGGAGTGAAAGTGTCATGTTCAAGAGCGACTTGCTACCAACAAAGTTTCTTCAAGTTTTCTTCCCAATTTTTCCAAAGTCATTGCTGACCAGTACCTCTTTATTTTTGTCAAGCTTGAGGAGGATAACATATGCTTGTTCTATAATTTGCCCTTCGGGCAAACCCATCGCTATGTTTTAACGAGCCTAGCGATAGTGAAACTCGTTCTTGTCTGCTATGGACAAGTTTGTCGCTATTAAGTTTTAACGAGTTTAACGACAAAGATAACTCGGTCCTTTTCAATTTTAGAGAGTCTGAAAAGGAACATAAAGGAAACTCAAAAATTCCTTTTTCGTCATCTAATCCCTTAAGTCCGAAAAAGTATAAAACAATACAGAAGAGATGAATTTTCGATACTTTTAACGAGCCGAACAAAACAAGCGCTCAATATTTTTGTGTAATAATCCCTCAGGTCCAAAAAGATTAAAATTTAGAGGAGGGATAGCACTTCCGGTCCCTTTAATGAGCCGGAGAGGCCACTGGCTCGGCAATCTTTTCATATTTTACGAGTCAGTTGAAAAGAGCTTAAAGGAGACTCGTCTTTTGAGGAACTAGTGATAAAATTATGTAGCAGCTGATTCTAGGTAAGGTTTGGAATGTTCCAATCATGGCAGTATTACAAGGATGGCTACTGAGATCACTCTTCGCATCTGTTCCTCAAAAGGGGCAAACAATCAAATTGAGGTGAATGATTGACCAAAACAGATGTTGTAGAGAATATTTATGTTGGAAAATGTTGTTCTCCTTCAGAACTGGAAATATATAACACTCTTTTTCGCAAATTTAGAGATGTCTTTGCTTGGTCATATAGTGAAATGCCAGGGATTGACTCGAGTATCGTTGAACAGGAAATCAAGATGTATCCAGATGTCAAACCAGTACGACAATGGCTACGGCAGGTGCACCCCAAGAAATCCGCTGCCATTAAGGCAGAAGTTGAAAAGCTTCTCCATGCTGGTTTCATTTACTCGGTTCCTCTGACCGATTGGGTATCGAATATTGTCCCTGTTATGAAAAAACAAGGAACAATTAGAGTGAGTCGATTATAGGGATGTAAATCAAGCTTGTCCAAAAGACAACTACCCTACACCCTTCATCGACCAGATAATTGATGAATGTGCCGGATGTGAAATCTTTTCATTCATGGATGGATTCTCTGGGTATAATCAAATAAATATCTGCCCATAGGACCAGTCAAAGACTGCATTTATCTGTTCGTGGGGCACGTTCGCATATTGGAAATTACCCTTTGGTTTAAAGAACGCAGGGGCAACATTTCAGAGGGCAATGAATTATGCCTTCCATGACATCAAAAACATCGTTCAACCATACCTCGACGACCTTCCGGCTCATTCGCGAAAGCGGACTGATCATCCGCAACATTTAAGAGCGATATTTCTACATTGTCGACACTATAAAATACGACTCAATCCACACAAATGTGTATTTTGTGTCAGTTCTGGTCGTTTACTTGGCTTTGTAGTCTCGAAAGATAGGATTCGTCTCGACCCATGTAAGGTTCAGGCAATCATAAACTTTCCTCCACCTTCAAATTTGCTTCAGATTCAGAAACTCCAAGGGAAAGAAAACTTTCTGAGGAGGTTCATTCCAAATTACTCCGAACTTGCTAAAGGTTATACGCATGTTTTGAAAAAGGAAGTACCCTTTGTCTGGGATCAGGTTGCGCAAGCTTCCTTTGATGCTTTAAAATAATCCCTAATGAAAGCATCATTAATGTACACTCCTGATTATCAAAAAGACTTTAACCTGTATCTGGCTGCAGTGGATACAACCATCGCAATGGTTTTAGTTCAATAAGATAACGGAATTGAACATCCTATATATTATTTAAGTAAGAACTTAAATGATACAGAAAGTAGATATTCTTATGTTGAAAAGCTAGCGCTTGCAGCTGTTCAAACGATACAGAGATTTCGACACTATGTCCTCTTTCGAAAAACTACCATTCTGTCAGATTGCAACCCCATGACTTATATATTGTCGCGACAGTTACTGGGGGGGAAAATATTCAAAATGGATAGAAATTCTACAAGAGTTTGATCTGGAATTTGTAAAATCCAAGTCAAAGAAAGCTCTGGTTTTCGCAGAATTATTATGTGATCTCCCATCGTCGTCCAACGATGAAACATCTGAAGAAACAATCGTGGATGAAAATTTGTTTCTGATATCTTCAAGCAATTTGTGGTATGGGGATATAATCATTTATCTCCAAACCCAAAAATATAGGCCAAATACCTCTCGCTCCGAACAAAAATGTATTCGATACCAAGTAAAAGGCTACATGATCGTCGGTGATACACTTTACCGTCGTGGTATCGATACGGTTCTGAGAAGGTGCCTCACCCATGAGGAGGCCGAAAAAGTCCTGAATGATTTCCATTCAGGCGCGTGTGGGGGGCATCAATCCAGTTATGCTATAGCGCAAAAATTTTTACGAGCAGGATACTTCTGGCCAACAATTTTCAAAGATTGCATAACCGCAGTCAGAAGTTGCCATGCTTGTCAAATTTTTGATAGAAAAACCAGAAGACCACCCGCACCTCTGCAGCCAATAGTTGTTGTCGGGCCATTCACCAAATGGGGCATCGATTTCATGACATGTAACCCCACCTCGACCGGGGGGCATGGATATATCATAGTCGCAGTTGACTATTTTACCAAATGGGCCGAGGCGATGCCTACATTAGATAATACTGGTGAAACAGCTGCCCTCTTCTTTTTCAATCATGTAGTCGCCAGATTTGGTGTCCCACAAGCTATAGTCACAGATCATGGATCACATTTTCGCAATCACATGATGGTCGAATTAGCTGCCAAACTAGGGTTGTCTCACGACAGCTCTACTCCATATCACCCGCAAGCCAACGGACAAGTTGAAGCAATCAACAAGGTCTTGAAGCGCATGCTGCAAAGGATGATTGGAGTTCACAAAAGAAGTTGGCACCTAATCCTGTACTCAGCCTTGTGGACTTACCGAACATCGGTAAGGAATGCGACCAGGTTTACACCTTTCCAACTGGTATATGGCCTGGAAGCAGTCTTACCAATCCAGTGTGAAATCTCGTCCCTCAAACTCGCAATTGACCTTCTCCCCAGAACTTCAGAAGAGGAGGCTCGTTTCTTGGAACTAATCCAATTGGATGAAACCCGTCATGATGCCGCTTTGGCTAATGAAACCATAAGAAATGAGTCAAAGCGCAGTTCGACAAGAATGTCAAACCCCGTGTCTTCTCAGAAGGTGACTTGGTCTTGCTTTATGACCAAGAATTCGATAAATTGGGGGCAGGTAAATTCAAGTCTTTATGGATGGGCCCCTATATTGTTAAGCGAGGGTTAGCAAAAGGAGTCTACGAGTTAATGGATTATGACGGAATTCCACTGGCACAACCTCGTAACGGGTTGTACCTCAAGCGTTACTATGCGTGATTCAGTATAGTAACCTATATTCTTTTGTTATGTTTTTGTTTTCGCTAAAGTGTTTGTTTTGGTCAAGTAATCAACTTTTTACATTTATTGCAGATGTCAAACCTATTGGAGTCATGTGTTGGATATGCCAATGGAGCGAGTCGTAGTTCGTGGAATCTATCTTCCGTGACCTGGGCCATTTTTGATCCAAGCGGCGAGTTAGTAAGTTTCAGAGGGGTATGTATCGCTGAATATAGCACGTTGATAGAACTTCTCTCTGATTCCATCACACATGGTATACGCCGACTGATTGTCAGGCTAGACTCACAACTCGTCATACTACAACTCACTGGTATCCACTTCTGGATCACCCTGGAAGTCCATACCAGCATATGGATACTCGGAATAAACCATCTCCTGACGATCAAACCACCCGAAGAAGGTATCAGAAAAGGAAATCTGAGACTGACCAGCATGCCTAGACATATGGTCGACCCATCTCTGCATACGCGGTTCAGTGGGTGAAGGTAAATCGAGTGCAATATACTGCGGTTGCATCAGTGGTATCCTTTCCAAGGCAAAGGCGGTCAAGATAGAACCATAACCAAAGTTCTTCAACCTCCCACTCTTCACCTTGGTCAACTGTTCTTTCATCACAAGAAGTACTGCGTCGCACTAGTTGAACACCTTCGGTTGGAGACATTCCAAGGCATACTGCATATAGAAATTTTTGGGCATTAAAACCCCAAGCATGAAATGTCCATAAACCAAGGGCTCCTAAGTCCCTAAAAGTGTTGTTCTAACCCCTAAAGGAACAAGGTCAACTGATTACAGCTTCTCCCAGAAGTTCTCCATGAAAAAATGCTCAGAACTGGTCAAAACAGGATCATTTCAGCTGCTCCATAGGCAAAGTGCGTTGCATCTCACCTAAATACACTATGTGGGTGTGTTGCATTTCAAAAATCCCTTCTATGGGGTGCGATGGGCGAGAAGTGACAAATGGCAGTGTCATTCCGCGAGGTGGAGAGGCATGGAAACTTCCAGAAACTTCTCCTGTGACACTTGCGTCTCTGAATTCGACCAAGGATGAGTAATAGATCATCAATCTCCAAGTGGAAGCAAGAACTATCAGAGGGAAGACACTAATTAAATCACAAGCTGACTCATCTCCCTTACAGATATCTATATATGGATCCCTCATCCCAGAGATCCAGAGGCTGGAATTTTGCATATTGTAAGGAATTGCTGTTGGTTTCTTGAGACAACATCAGGTTGTTGGGTGATATAAACTTTGTATGAGGTGAAGAGGGGCTTCCTTGCTGAGAGGATGATGTTGGATCAGAACAACTGGTTGTAAATCCCTTGGCTCTTTCTTGTTTATCAATAAAAGCTATTCAAGTTTTTTCCATACTCTTGTGTCATTTATGTTTGCTGCATTTGTGTGGTCAATTTACATTTGATCCTAGATTGTTTATGATTATAGATCCATGTTCTTGTATAGTGCTATGCTACTGTGATCTTACAGGTACTCTGTGAAGCTGGGCGTGCAAGGGAACAAGTAGCGAAAGACTATCAAGAGAGAGAGGAATCGAACTAGGAGATTAGCGCAAGACAGAGGTTGGTCTTCTTTGTTCTTCTCTCATCTATACTTCATAAAGGAAAAACAAAAGTAGCTTTACTTTGTTTGTTTCTAAGGTAGCTATCACACCTTAGTGGGATAAGCAGTTCTGTGTAGACACTTTTCCCTGTAACAAAATGGCGACTCCGCTGGGGACGAATTAGTTTGTTTGTTTATCTTCCTTGTTGTCTATTTTATAAACTTACAGACGGAGCCTGAAGTTGAGCCAGGTAGCTTTCGAACTGCATTTGCTATGCAAATGCAAAGTAGATAAATGCCACTTCAGTCAATCTCCGGGATTTGTTTATAAATTAAACAACTGATTTACAAACTCTCTGATTGCCCTTTGTGATAGCTCTTAGATCCTCCTTAGATCTACCCCTGATTGTTGCATTACTGATTACCATTTGCTCGGCCAAAACCCATGAACTGAACTGCAAACTGTGACTCGGAACCCAAGCAAAGTCTCGTCTCTGGCCCAGCGCAGGTACTGTTCTGTGAATCTGAAATTTAGCGCACTTCCCGAGTGTATTAGGTGCGCCGCATTTCAAATTCCCTATGTTACAGGTGCGCTGATCAGACTAGGCATTGTTCAGTTTTGGTTTCTGTGATTCATTCTTTCCAGTTCTATTCATGAATTTTGCTGCCTGTGATCAGTATATCTCTGTTTGAAACCCCTTTTCCTTGTTGTTATTCCGCCTCCTTTGTACAAAAGAACTGTAAATGTTTTTGTGTATTTGTTGAGTCATTTTCAGTTCTCCTTTGCAAAAGTAATGTAATCGTACTGTTGTCCTTTGATTTGAAAGCGTCGCAAGTGTCGTTTTCAGTCATAGGAAAGAGTTTGGTTGCTATAGATAGTCGATTATCCTGTTACTATTGTATTTGGTCTGAATTTGTAATTTTTCTAGTGTCAAAAGCAAGTATTCATTTCCAAATCATAAAGTGTTGTGATTGTCTCCATTTTTTATTTCGAAAAGAAACTTGTTGGTAATTGTCGCTTGAAAAGTAATTCAGATTTGTGCATTAGCTTTCTTTTCTCCATTCACATACTAAGAAAGCCGAAAAAAAATACATGCATGTGCATTTGCATTTAGACTGTTTGATTGGTTTGATTTAGGAAAGTGCATTTAGAGTGTGCTCTTTGCTCTTTGTGAAAGAATACTGTCTCTCTTTCCTTAGTAGCTAGGATTTTCATTGCACAAAGAAGATAAAAGACTGTTTATCATCTTAGATTGCATTTTAGGAATTACACATCTACATCTCACTGTGAACCTGAAAGACAAACTTCATAAACAAGATCAACTATAAAATAAATTCAATGAATCTAACAATGCTTTGGAACCTAACGCACAACATTTAGAAGTCTAGGCTAGAGACGTATTCCGGCGTCGTAAAGCCTGGTAACTGTTGTTCTCACTGATGGTTGGGTGATTCCTCCACTTTGAGACGAAGTGCCAGTACGGACTTGTGCTCCCACGTACCGTCGAGTATATTTTGGGAGACCACAATAGGCTTAATCCTTTATCCATAGGAAGCTGTGTCTGCCGCCCTATCGATCGCAATGCACTGAACACAACATTCGGGAAGATTGACTGCCGTACCGTAAAAAGTATTCTGCAGTTTTACGATTGGTTTGGTAATCCCTCTACCTAGATTTCCAGAGCAATCCCTTTCATTCCTTTTCAGACTCCTTAACAAAAAAGGTTCATCTGAGCACTTGTCACTTCAGGCTCATTAAAAATCGAAGGCGACTAGAGTCATCTTTTTTTTTTCTCGACTCTTAAAAATTGAAAAAACAAGTTGTGTCAAAGCATCTAAAATTTATTTTAAACGGAATAATCATCACCTTTCCCTACGTTGATCTTAGGTTGAGAAAATGGAACCCACCAACCAAGGAATTCCCCTTGGAGGAAATCCTAGTCCCTTCTCCTCTTGGGGAGATGTTGGTGCACCCCATATGGCCACATTGTCGCTTCCAGGATTGACAATTGGCTTGCCCGTATGGCTCTTCTCAACCTCTGTCGTTCAGAACACCGCAATTCCTGAACAGTCGAGTCAGCAACTAGACGAATCCAGAGTTACCCACCAACCTTCTACTTCCTCCAATTCTTCCTCTCCTCCTTCTTCTTCGCTTGATGGGGTTGGTAAAACCAAAAATCAAGTACCTAAGAAGAAGAAGGAAAAGAAGAAGAAGAAGGAGCCAAAAGCGAAAGGGGGCAACCAAGCGTCATCTAGCGAAAATCCACACACTGCACCGACCAGACCTAAATCGCCATGTGTCATTTGCAAAGGAGACCACTATCATAGAGATTGTCCTTGCATCCCTCGGATCTTAAGGGATAGGTCTCCTCGTTTGTACAACCCGATGTCGTCAACCTCTGATGATCATGTTGAAAGCACATCATCGACTAGTGAAAGTGAAGCCCCAGGACAAAAAGGAAAATATAGATTTCCTTGTAAACTGTGTGAAGGCGACCATGCCATCCATTGTTGTCCCTTCTTAGATGAGGCTAAAAGAGTTTTGGACAATTGTCCGGTCTCACCGTTACAACTTCCTCCTGGATATAAGAAACTCTTGCCGAGTCCGTCACTAGTTGAAAAGCCGGCTGACCCGCCCAAGTGGTCGGCCGAAGCATCTATCATTGAAGACAAACCATCTGAACCCATGCCAAATGAAAGTCAAAAGGTCGAGGTGGCAGTTGACCCGGTCTTGCCTTCAGAGGTTCCATCTTCAGATGATACAGCCATAGAAGAGAATAAGGATGACACCGTCCAAATTCTTTTCGTAAGCACAGACTCCGATGAACATGGGGGCAATTTACTCATTCCTTTACCGCAGGAAGGAAGTTCGTTAGAGTCGTACCCGGCCGTCTATTCGGTCCCACCTCCAAGCAACCTAGTTGTTTCCTTCGACTGGAATCAACTAGGCAGACCCCATTTACCGGCTAGTGTACCATTCCGGATTATTGCTCAAAAAAATAGAATGGTTATGATCGGTACCATCATAGATGAAGGGGCTTCTGTGAGTATCCTTTCCTCGACTGCTTGGAAAGCGCTTGGTTCGCCATCGCTTTTGCCTGAGATGAGAAATCTAACAGGTTTTGACAAAGGAACCAGTCGACCGTTAGGGATCCTTCCCAATGTGCCCATAACATTGAGAGGGAAGACCATTCACATGAACATCATGGTAGTTCAAGGACCCCTAGATTATAATCTACTCTTTGGATGAGACTATATTTATTGCATGGGAGCCATTGTCTCATCACTCTTTAGAGTAATGTGTTTTCCGCACGAAGGAAGAGTGGTCAAGCTCGTAGACCAGCTTTCATTTCCTGGATCACGCATGGAAAATAGTCATATACCGTCCCTAAATGGTCTTTTCACACAAGGAATGTCTCATCAATCCCCAATCCATCCACCTGATGAGCGCGAGTGATTTGGGGGACATGACTGAAACCCAGGGGGCATGCACCCTGGTCTGCTTCGGCAGGAAAACTTTAGGTATAGGGTAGGTTTCCACGAGAGATATATGCCTGGTCTGTACTACCGTCCGTGATTGGAAGGGGGAGCTATTCTGGAATAAGATTCTCTCGTCAAAGTTATGTGAGTGGAGTAGTCTCCTCCACTCACCTTTGTCTATTTCGGTAGACATCGCCGAGGAAATGTTTTGTTTACGCTGTGAACAAAACAATCTTTGGTAACCTAAAAGAGGTATACCTTTCCTGATAGAACAAATGTTTTGTCGGTAGAACAAAAGATGACCTTGAAGCTTTATTTATACCTGGGGGCATGCAAACCTTTTGGCATGCAAGCGAAGAGCGAATATTTTTTTTTTTAAATTTGTAGGTCCTCTAACCCTTTAAACTCGTAGGATTGGTCGTTTCCTAACTTGCATAAAGAAAGGATGTGGGGAAAAACTCTAAAAATTGTCGTTTTCATATATGAGACATTCTTATTATATGACTGGATTAATCGAGTAGTTTTAGCGCATAGTTCAAGCTCATTAAAAAATAAACATAAGCCATGAGAAAATGTTCCCCCTCGCATTTAAGCTCATTAAAAAATGAACTATTTCCCGGTAAATAACCATCGTGAATGTAGTACTTCAGCCTTTAAAAGCCTTGGTTGTGTTCTCATCATCACCTCCACTCTATATTGGCCGATCATTCACCTCCATTTGATTGTTTACCCCTTTTGAGGAACAGCTACGAAGAGTGATCTCACTAGCCATCCTTGTAACACTGCCGTGATTGGAACATTCCAAACCTTACCTGGAATCAGCTGCTACCCAATTTTATCACTCGTTCCTCAAAAGACGAGTCTCCTTTAAGCTCTTTTCAACTGACTCGTAAAATATGAGAAGATTGCTGAGCCATTGGCCTCTCCAACTCGTTAAAGGGACCGGAAGTGCTATCCCTCCTCTAAATTTTAATCTTTTTGGACCTGAGGGATTATTACACAAAAAGATTGAGCGCTTGTTTTGTTCGGCTCGTTAAAAGTATCGAAAATTCATCCCTTCTGTATTGTTTTATACTTTTTCGGACTTAAGGGATTAGATGATGAAAAAGGAATTTTGGAGTGTCCTTTATGTTCCTTTTCAGACTCTCTAAAATTGAAAAGGACTGAGTTATCTTTGTCATTAAACTTGTTAAAACTTAATAGCAACAAACTTGTCCATAACAGACAAGAACGAGTTTCACTATCACTAGGCTCGTTAAAACATAGCGATGGGTTTGCCCGAAGGGCAAATTATAGAACAAGCATATGTTATCCTCCTCAAGCTTGACAAAAATAAAGAGGTATTGGTCAGCAATGACTAGGGAAAAATTGGGAAGAAAACTTGAAGAAACTTTGTTGGTAGCAAGTCGCTCTTGAACATGACACTTTCACTCCGCACCCAAGTCGGGTTGGGTTGTTTCATTCACCGGTCACATCACCATGGTCCCATCACACCATCCACATTTGGGGTAATGCTACCAATCCATCATGTCAGTGTCACTAATATGTTCAAGAGAAGTCATTCAGAGAATTCACCTGTGTCTCACCCGCTACAATACATTTACACTCCATTCTTTCATGACCGCCACCCTGAACCGTATGTTATCAGATCGTTTTCACCTCCATTAAAATCATTTGCTCCGTTCCGTGTCATTGATGTGGGATTCATTAATGCCCTCCTGTGATGGATCGCTTCTTGTCGACATCAGCTCATTATCCAAGAAGTCGATCTAGGAACACCCCGTTCAGTACTTTGAAGCTTGCATGCCTCAATGGCAAGTTTCTCACTTCCGGCGACAGGTTTACATCAATGGCCTTCGACCGAAAGATTTTGCGTGGTGTTCGACGCCAAGTCCTTTATTCACACCACGTGAATTGTACTGCAGTACCTTGAGGGTCATTATCATTATCGGTGATTCCTCTCGTGCCTGTTAACAACTTACATCATTGGCTAGTAATCAGGTGATGTCTTTCCGTGTTCGACTCCAGAACATCTCTCACATGGATAGACTTGTACTTCGAGTGAAGATCGAACGAGATTGAAGACCCCGGATCTAGTTTCATCCATCCGGGCTGCGATATATATTCAGGGAAATAAAGACATCAAATGTACATCATTGCTGCACAGATAATCATCCAATCAAAGGGATGATGGCTCTACCAGAATCATTAGTCTACACTCAGACGATTGTCTGTCCTATGTACATGAAAATGAATTTATAAAGCTGAGCATGGGAATGCCCGCCTCAGCTAGATCATGAAAATATTATGAAGATAATGTATTGTATTGTATCTTATTACAGGTCTCCTCCCAACTTGAAAGAACTTCGGATCCTCATAATAAAGCATTTCACTCGACATCAAAAGATTAACGACCTCATGCTTTAGGGGGCAACTGTTATAGACATTTTTGGGCACTACAACCCCAAGCATGAAATGTCCATAAACCAAGGGCTCCTAAGTCCCTAAAAGTGTTGTTCTAACCCCTAAAGGAACAAGGTCAACTGATTATAGCTTCTCCTAGAAGTTCTCCATGAAAAACTGCTCAGAACTGGTCAAAACAGGATCATTTCAGCTGCTCCATAGGCAAAGTGCATTGCATCTCACCTAAATACACTGTGTGGGTGAATTTCATTTCAAAAATCCCTTCTATGGGGTGCGATGGGCGAGAAGTGACAAATGGCAGTGTCATTCCGCGAGGTGGAGAGGCATGGAAACTTCCAGAAACTTCTCCTGTGACACTTGCCTCTCTGAATTCGACAAAGGATGAGTAAGAGATCATCAATCTCCAAGTGGAAGCAAGATCTATCAGAGGGAAGACACTAATCAAATCACAAGCTGACTCATCTCCCTTACAGATATCTATATATGGATCCCTCATCCCAGAGATCCAGAGGCTGGAATTTTGCATATTGTAAGGAATTGCTGTTGGTTTCTTGAGACAACATCAGATTGTTGGGTGATCTAAGCTTTGTATGAGGTGAAGAGGGGCTTCTTTGCTGAGAGGATGATGTTGGGTCAGAACAACTGGTTGTAACTCCCTTGGCTCTTTCTAGTTTATCAATAAAAGCTATTCAAGTTTTCCTCCATACTCTTGTGTCATTTATGTTTGCTGCATTTGTGTGGGCAATTTACATATGATCCTAGATTGTTTATGATTATAGATCCATGTTCTTGTATAGTGCTATGCTACTGTGATCTTACAGGTACTCTGTGAATCTGGGCGTGCAAGGGAACAAGTAGCGAAAGACTATCAAGAGAGAGAGGAATCGAACTAGGAGATTAGCGCAAGACAGAGGTTGGTCTTCTTTGTTCTTCTCTCATCTATACTTCATAAGGGAAAAACAAAAGTAGCTTTACTTTGTTTGTTTCTAAGGTAGCTATCACACCTTAGTGGGATAAGCAGTTCTGTGTAGACACTTTTCCCTGTAACAGAGTAGTTGATGCATCATCTTACTGTTGAAATTATCTATTGCAGAGAACAGTGTTTGTACGTGAGTTTCATGAAGTGTATCCACGTACATATGCTGATTTCTGTGGATACAGTCACGTATATGTTGGTTTGAAGACAGACAATGGGCTAGACTCAGGATGAAAAGAGTCTGATATGGGTCTGACAGAGACCATCTAGCATAAGGGGGAGAATATACTTCTAATAATGCATTGTTGGCATTATCTTAGAAGATCTTGGTTCAATTTCATAGTTGTTTTTGTTTCAGGTGGAACAGGTGCAGAGGGAGATCATGGTTGCCGATCTGAATGATGATTGACTGATGTTGGTGATGCTAGTTGTTGATGACTATCATAGTCTTGTCTTAGATATTTAGTCTCTATGTCATGTATTTCTTTTATTATCAAGGTCATGTAACGACCTATATTGGTTTCCCCACTATGCCTGGGATGGATGTTCATGTTTTATCATGTGTAAACTTTTGGTGTATCCCCACTTGGTTGGGAGATGGATGTATGTATGAGTCTTTGGTGATAGGAAGGTCATTAATGATGTATAGAGTCATGTTCTTTCTTAAAGAACATCTTTTTGCATACCTTGCCTACAGTCAAGGGGAGCAATAGAACAAAAATTTCAGCATGTACTCAGGGGGGGCATAACCCTTTGCCCTTGATGACAAAGGGGGAGAATGAATTTGAGTGACTTGGGGTTTCCATCAAGTCCAAAGGGGGAGATTGTTAGCATTATGACACAGGTTTGGCACTATGACACAGGTGTTGTCCTTGATGGCAACTCACTCAAATGACAGATCACAGTTCAGGCTTTCAGAATGAAGGAAAAAGAGATATATGCAGGTTCCTCTTAACCAAGTTGCGTATACACGTGGGATAGCTGATCAAAAGGCACGTATACATATGCACGCACTTTCATGCAAGGAAAGAGCGTACATGTGGGAAAACTTGTTTTTAGTCCATGGTATTTGGACCTATGGTTTTGGACCATGGTATCTCATCCGAAGTGTTGAACCCAGGTATTGGGTCCCAAGTATTGGTTCTAAGTGGTTTTGGACCATGGTATTGAGTAAGGCCTAAGACTATAAAAAGGGAAGGAGATCGTTAGGCAAAGGCACTCGAGGATTGAATATCTTATGAAGAGAAAGATCTAGAACACTGGTCATTGGGTTATGGTGCATAGATAGATCTGAATCAAGGAGGAACCTAAGTGCAAGGAGAAGGATAAGTTCTTTTGATGGGTCAAGATCTCAAGGCTTGAAGAGGAGTATCTTTGTGTGATTTTGATCTGTTATATTTGGCACATGACTTGATCTATAAATCTGATAATCTGGGTATAACTGATGTTTGAATATTTGAAAAGGGTAAATTATCTTTTATATATCTGTACGTAGGTTCTGCATAGAAAAACGTGTATACATGCTGGTTCGGTGTTTCAAAACCGCGTATACGTAGGTTTACCTTAATATAGTAGTGTATGCATGCAGGTTCTACATATTAAAGTACCATACGTCTCATAAAATTTGTTTTAGCTACTTCTGTTTATTGCTGCAGTGTTCTGGGTTCAAGATTGGTTTTTGGTTACTCTTACTGTATTCTGGTTACAACATTCAAAGAAGTGATTGTTTGATTCATTTTTGGTTGGTGCAAAGGAGATTGGTTGATGCAGATACACTTGATGATTAATTGATGTTATTGATGGATCCAGTCTAAAAATTTATAAAACGTGGTCCCTGGAAGAAAAGAGAAGGTCGTAGCTTTCTATAGGTCAACACCTACGTACTAGTACATCAGCTAGTACAAGAGCTAAGGGGGTTGTAGCTCCCTTCCAGGAGAGTCTGGAGAATGAGAGAAAGTTGTAGCCTTCTGTAGGTAGAAGCTTGCGTATTGGTATAATATTGCATCAGTATAGAAACATTGTAAAAAGAAGTTTCTAATTAAAGGAATATAGAGACGAATTGTAGCAGGTGGTTTTCACCCACATTGGGTTTCCACCTTATATCTTGTGTTCTTGTGTGTGACTGTCTACTCTGTTTTACTATTCCTGGTTATTGTTTATATGATTCTGATGCATAGATTAATGATCAACATCTGAAGAATAAATTAAATTATAAGTATGCAGGTTATATGCTAGTTTCCTTAACTACAGTTGCATATATACACAATTTTCACTATCTGAAGTAGCATATACAATTCTGATTATGAAATGAAAAATAATTGACTTGATAATACTAATTCACCCGCCCCCCCCCCCCCCCCCCCCCCCCAGTATTATTTCCAATAGGAAGTAACCCAATTAGCTCTCTTTTCTCCTAATTATTTCTAAATAAGAAATTGTCTAACTACTGAGAAAGGAACAATTACTTTCTTATGTGATTTCAGGAGAAAAAGCCCTAAAATTCTTTATTCACTTAAAAACTGCAAAAGCTTGTTTTTCCGCTTCTAAATAGTTTAACTTGGGTCCTTGTATATTAGAACTGAAAAAGGCAATGGGGGCTTTAACTTTTTCTTCATTTGGTTGGGTCAACATTGCTGTGTATGACTATTTAGAAGTAAAAGTATGTAGAACAAATTCTTTATAAAAATCGGGTGTTGATAATGAAGGAGCATCTATGATGGCTTGATTTATTGATTCAAAAGACTTTCTTTCAGTTTTTCCCCATTTGTAGACTGAATTATTTTTTATCATGGTATGTAAAGGCAATATAATTTGTGAAAAATCGAGGACAAATCATTTGACAAAATTGATCTGCCTAAGAAAGTATTGCATAGATTTTTTGTTGTGCGGTAAGGGGATTTCTGAAATCGCCTTAATTCTTTCTAGGTCTATTAAATTCCTTCCTTGGAAACAATAAAGCCTAGAAGCTTACCTTCACTAAGAGAAAATAATGACTTCTTAGGATTCAAAGAGATTCCAAATTTTCTGCATCTTTCAAAGATTTGTTTTAGGTCATGAAGATGATTATTCCTCTTTTTTGAATAGATTGTAATATCATCTAAATACACAACAACTGATTTATTGATCAAACTTTTGAAAGTGATATTCATGGATCTTTGGAATGTAGCTCCAACATTTATCATGTTGAAAATAGCAACAAGAAATGCTAAAAATAGAAATGCTATAAATAGCAGTTCGGGTACTAGTGTTGGACATAGCAACAAGGAATGAAAAATGGAAGTCCTAAAAATAAAATTGTTATAAATAGAATTTCGAGATGGATTCCAATTTTAGTTAGTCCCTGAACTAAAATTGAGAAGTAAAATTCGAATTTGGTCTTAGCAATTGTTTGTAAAATAATTAATTAATTCATCTTGAGTTAATTAGTTGTAGAAAATCAAACATGAAGTCTATGTGAGGACATGCAACAATTTCTCCATTGATTAAGGAATTTATCCCTTAGTTAAAGAGATAAGGATGAGTTGTAATTAGTTAGCTTAGTTATCTGAGTTAAGTCCAGTTAGATTAGTTCCAATAGTTTGTGGAATTAATTGGGAGTTTAGTTAGTTAATGCTTGCATGCATGTAACTGCTGCTCTCCAGATAACTGGTTATTCTCTCATAAATAACTCATGCATGTGAATTTAGTCAGAGACCCAGTTGAGATCAAAGGAAGGGACAATGTACTATCAGTTGGAGGAATTTTCCTATATAGGAAACTCATCCATGTAGAAGGAATCTCCTTCAGGATTGCGTAGTTACTACTGTGCCAAGTGAGCATTGTGAGGTGGGAATTCACATGTGTGGAAGCACTGGACCCCAAGAAAAAATGCACAAGGAAATAAGAGGCTTGGAGGGTAGAGGATAAGGTGTGTGAGAGGCCTTTGACTGTCTATGAACAGCAGAGGGATTATAATGAGAGTTGGTTGGCTTCCAAGCTAAGGCTTTGTGTAATTATGTGACTATTTTCCACTTGTATGATAATACAGAGAGTGGAGTTTTAGGCTGATGCTTTCCTCAGATTATATTTCTGCGTTATGTGTGATTGCTTCTCATTCCCAGTTATATTTTTTCTTGTTTGATATTTCTCATATGTGATTAAGTTTCCGCAAAGTGTTGTAGAAGTAGATCTTGTATTTTGTTTTAGAATATTGCATAATCTGTTGATCTACTGTGGTAATTTCTACATATCAATCCAAAAGGCATCTTCTGATAAACATATGTTCCCCATTTTGTTATGAACATGGTTTTTAGTCTATCTTTGGGATGCACAAGAATTTGGATATAACCTGAAAACCCATCTAAAAATGACATCAATTAAGAACCTGCAAGAGATTGAAAAATTTGTTCCATCGGAGGCAAAGGAAAGTTATCCTTTTCACATGCTTTATTTAAATTCCTAAAATCTATGCAAATTCAAATGTCTCCATTCTTTTTCCTAACTGGCACAAGATTTGAAACCCACTTGGAATGTCTGAATGGGAAAATGATTTGGATTTGAGTAGCTTATTTAACTCAATCTTATTTTGAGCTTCAAGATTAGGGTGAATCTTTCTAAGTTTTTGTTGAATCGATTTTGCATTAGGCAGCATAGGAATAGTATGTTGAACGATAGATGTGTCATAGGTTTTTAGATCATCATAACTCCAGGAAAATACATCTTTGTATCTCTTCAACAGATGGATGAAAGCATATATTTCATCTGGTGTAAGTCCAAGGCCTAAATTGATTTTTTGGGGTTTATGATTAGACCCTAGATTAACCAATTCAAATCTTAAAGTACTACTCTGAAGTTTGTAATTGGTAACCTTCTTGAATCTATCTTTCAAATCATAGAAGTATTCCAACTTCACTATAGGCTTAGGCAACGAATTTTCTTCAGAATAATTATTTAGCTTCTTATCGTGTTCATCTTCATCAATGATTTTATCAGAGTAAGACCCTTCAGAAGTTAAAAAAAGTTAGGATGTCATTGTCATCATTGAATACATGCCAATTAGTTATGTTATATGGAATGGAGGGGTGAAAAATCAACTCAATTGAAAATCTATCAGGACTAAAATCTTTAGGAGGAATGAGCTTTGAAGCAACATTGGCTAGGAGATCAGCACTAACATTCTATAATCTTGGAATCAAAGTTATATTGAATGCAGTGAAATGAGTTGTTAAATCTTGGATCAAGGATTGATAATGTTTGAGGTGATTAGAAACACAATGAATATTGTTTCTCACTTTCTTAATGAAAATCTCTGAATCACCATAAACTTTAAGATACTTGACATCAAGAGTAATAGACTTTTGTAAGCCTTGTACCAATGCTTCATATTCAGCAATGTTGTTGGTACAATCAAATTCCAATCTGCATGCAAGCATAGTTTTTTCTCCATTTGGGTTTACTAGGATGCATCCAGCTCCTGCACCATCATTAGATTTTGATCCATCAAATTAAAGAGTCCAAAAAAATTTCATCACACTTATTTACAACATTATCTAAAATATTGATACATCTTGATGAATCTGTTTGTGAATTTTTTTCTATCTGGGATAAAATAGAATCAATAGGAAATGGAGAGTTCTGAACTGGGAAATTTCCAAAGAAAGATTCTAGAGAATAATTTCCCAGAATATTGTTTGTGAACACCACTGGTTCATTTTCCTCATCTAAATCGGTCACAGGATTCTTCATATGCTTTTCCATATTGACACAAATTTGATTAGGTTTTCCATTGTAGGGGAGCCAAATATGTGACCAATCAGTTTCAAAAAAGCCATGTAATTTCTCATATCAGTCCCTGCTTAAAATAAGGCCATAAATTTCAGGGATGTCTGTGACCAATATATCGATTATTTGAATTTTTTTGGATTTGAAGATAGTCTAATTAGGACAACATTCATCTCTCCTAAAACTTTAACTTTTTTTTTGGTCCAATTGAAAAATTTGAACAATAGATTTGAATAAGGCATGATATTGGATGATGCACCAGAATCTACTAAACAATTATGAACATTCTTGTTAAAGATTTCAAAAGTCAAGAGAAAAGGAGGAGTGTGAGAATTTGATCTATCTCCAATCAAAATAGCATCAGAAGAATCAATCTTATATGTAGGGACATTTGGGGGTTTTCCTTTCCCTTTTGAGGCTTTTGAAGTAACAACAGTAGAAGGTAATGGAGATGCAAGGACAACATTTAGTTCATTAAGTAACAATTTTTGTTGTTGTTTTAATTTACTAACCTCATATAAGGAAATATTAGCTTTGATCTTTTTCATGTCTTCTACATTATTATATTCAATGTTATCTGAAACATTCAATGTTTTAGATGATAAGGAAGACTTGGAAGTAGTTGGAGCATAATTAGAAGATTGAGTAGAAGTCTTTTTGACCATGCCTTTCTCTTTAGTAGAAGGAGTTGGAATTTTTTTTTTTTTTACATGTTCTAGTAGTATCAATAGGCCCCTTATTTTTAGTACTTACGGGCAAAGCTTCTCCTTCTTCTTCATTCTCTGAAGTGGTCAAGATGAAGTCCCATAAGCCATGAGATTCAACTATTTCCTCTTCTTGTGTTTCATCAGCAAATAGAGATGTTTCTTCTTCTTCATTCTTTGAAGTGGTCAAGATGAAGTCCCATAAGCCATGAGATTCAACTATTTCCTCTTCTTGTGTTTCATCAACAGATAGAGATGTTTCTTCTTCTTTGTCATATTCATCAAATATTTCATTTGATATATCAGCAGGAGGTTGTGATTGTGATGGTTGATTCCTTTTGAAAGGCTGAAAGGACTTCCTTAAAGATTCAACAACTTGTTTCTTGATTTCAACCATCTCATTTGATATTGTTTTCAAAAAATTATGTAATCCTTCCAAATCATAAGGATATTTGGGATCCTTTTTCTTAGATTCATCTTTAAAAGTCACTTTCTTAGTCTGTTTTCTTTCTTCAATGGCAGATTTCTTCTCAAGAGCTTGAACTCCCCTTTCAACAGGTAAAGTTTCTTTCATGTTGTCAAGAAGTACTGTTTTTTGAGCTCTATCCACGAACATAGTGATATTTGAAGGAAGAGCACTAATGTACCATTCAATCTGCACATCAGTACTAGGTTTGGAAGTATCTGGGATTTTATTTAACAATTTGTTAAATATTGAGTTAAAATCCTTAATTTTCTCATTTGGGTTGGTTTTGAGGTTTGACAAATCATTGATTAAAGTAGTTTTTGTTCGATCATCCCCAAATTTCAACAAAAATTGCTCTTCAAACATATCCCAGTTTGTGATTGATCTGACAGGTAGGGAGAAATACCAAGACCCTACAGATCCTTCAAATGTGTAAGGAAAAAGTTTGCAAACACAATCCTCTTCTAAAACCTCATTGAGATTGATTGCCAACATAAAATTATGAAGGCGCTCCTCTATAGGAAAACCATCACCTGGATTATACTTTGGTAACCATCTTTATGGGTGTTTAGGAAGAGGATGTAGTGGTGGTGTCATCGCAACTTCCCCTGGGTTATTCCATGGTCTATTTTCCATTCTCAAAGTACTAGGAACAGAAGAAGTTGCAGATGATGTAGAGGTTGTAGGAGATTGGACAGTTGAAGAGGTTGCCCCTATAGCACTACTAATTACAATAACACTAGTTGATTGTGATTAAGGAATGTGAATGGAAGGAATCAAAGGATGATAAGAGGAAGGTAAAGGAGAATGAGAAGAAGAAGAGGGATCAACAAAAGGAGTATGAGGTGGAGAAGATGATGTAATCTCACTAGCCAAATATTGAGTATATAGAGTATTTTTATTTTTCTGATGAGTGGGTAATGGAAACTCAAAAGGCTTGATTCCAAGTTTTTCACTCTAAGATCTAGTTAAAACTCTAGAATATTGTAGAGATGAGGTAACACTTCCTTTATATAAATCAGTATGAGCAGGTTTTTCTCCAAAAATTCTTCTAGTATCTGAATTAAAGGTTGCACTTAAAGAGACTCTGTAGGTGATTCTGTAGAAGTTTGATTGACTGACTTTGGGAGTGAGCTAGGAGACTTAGTGACTATTTCAGCAACTTCATATCTATGACTAGGATATTTAGAATGGGATCTTGAAGTTGGTGGAGGCTTTGAGGAACACTAGCTCTTAGAATGAATTTTTCTTTTGGGATGTGACTTTGTTGCCATCCCTAATCTAATGGCCCTCCTGCTAGTGCCAAAAATGTTGATGGCCTGAAATGTCAACACCAACATTGGGGGAAACCACTCGATGGAGACCTTAGAGCAAATCCTTTTCCATTTGGGATGGTGGCTCTGACTGGAATTATGGGACTAGTTTCCCTTTATATGAAATTATAAGAAATAGTTTGAATAAAATTTTAAAGCTCTGTTATAACTAAAACTAAAAATAGAGATTAATAAACTTAGTATCTATCCCGGGAATGTTGTTTTTATATGTGATTAAAGAGATTTCATAATTAACATGACAATTTATATTATCATGTAGCTATGAAGTTAAACTAGAGAAAGTTAAATAATTTAATCAAATAGTTAATTAAATTAGCTTATAAATTGGTTGCATATATGAGACCTCATTGTTCATATATATAATTTATGATTTCAATCCAAACATATCAATAGTGATAATGAATGATTGTTGTAGCACATATATTATGAAAAAATAAAATTTCCATTCAACTTTAAACAAAAGAATAACAAAAGGATAATAGTACCTAATATATCATTACTCTTCTCATGAGAAAAATGGAAATGGTTCAGCTATATATTAAGAAAAACTTGAGTTACAATAGTGCAAGATTAACCCTTCTTTCAAAAATTTATAACCCCTTCTCATGAAAAATGGAGGGGATTTATAGCTTCATGATAAAATACAAATATAGAAAATACAGTAACAACTTCAAGCAGTTTCAACAAATGTAGCCAAAATAAACAAGAAGGGACAAATTTGGAATTTGTTGTAACAAATTATCTAAGCATGGGAGGAAGACTATTCTCCTATTCATCGTTGCAACTCATAGATATCTACCATGTTCTTTAACTCGGGTGGAGACCTTGGTTGTATTCGCATTTGGCTGAAGAAGATTGAATCCCTCAATGCTGGCAACATTTGTGTGGTGGTATTGGATAAACATCAGAGCATCAACCACTGACTGTGTGGTTTGACTAAAAATTTCCAATGACTCTCCAAGTTGATCTTGGTTAGCTGATCGATAACTTTGGCTCACTTCTTGGAGGATTCTTGCCACATTTTAGTAAGCGGTTTGATATCGGGAAATTCTCCTTCAGGGCAACTTGATATGAGATTGGCTTGAAACAAGTTATCGCTAACTGCTTCAATGAGATTATTTGAAATATCCCTTGTGTGAAATATTGTTGCTTTTGTTTGCTTGAGGCGAACTTCCCATTCTCTAAAAACAATTTCTTTGTGTGATTCTTCAATTCTAGGAATATTGACCAATCTTCCATCTACGCTTTCTTGCCATGTCAAGAAACCAACAATTTTCTCCTCTATGTCCTCAAAGTAAGTCTTGACATCTGATAGTTGGTCTACTAGGGAACTAGTTGTGTTGCATAGATCATGAATAGTTGCCAATTTCTGGAAAAAGACAATCTGTTGTTGAGCAAGAAGAGTGTTCAACTCTTTTTCCTCCTTCTTAAACTCAGTTAATTCAGGATTAACACTCAGTTGTTCAATCACGCCCTATAGCTCCTATATTTGAGAGTCTCGAGCCTGTAATGAATATCATATTGAACTCTAAGGTAGTTAAAATTGTTTTGGAGTTATGTGACCTGTCCTTGCCATTGCTTAGTGACCTTTTATTTCTCAACTTTAATACTTTTTTCCAAAAGTACAATCCTTTCTTCTTTCTCCTTTAACAACTACTACACTTATGTGGCATTATCCATTTTAATTGAAGCATAGGCACTTGCGAATTGGGTAAGCCTACCTAGCTCCTCTGTAGGAGTTGCCAAAGAGTCTTTCCACAATACCTCAAAAGATGCATTTCCAGGGACCAAAGCCTGATACTGATCAATTTTCCTTTTCTTCCTCTCCCTTTTGACCACAACCTTGTGCTGAGGGATGTAAAAGATGTCAAGTAGAGGAATTTATTCAAATCTTAACACAACCTCAGATGAAGGGAAAGACGATATAATTTCAATATATTCATCCTCCAAAGGCTTCTTAGGGGCCTTTGTTGTTATCAAAGTCTATTCAAGGCTTTTGGAAGTGTCTTGAACCTTCTCTTGTAGAGGAGTTTTAACAACTTGAGGTTCATTGGCCTTAAAATTTAGAGCTTGATTATATTTTTCCCATATTTATTCTAGCCTAACATTAGGAATGGGACCCTCTTCTTGGGAAGAAGAGGAGGTGACTGATTCTCTTGACTGAGAAACATCAACATATTGTGTAAAACCAACAACTATGACATCATCAAGAATTGTCCTCTCTTGAGGAATCCGTAATGAATCCATAGGCAAATTTACTAGCCTTGAGGCCCTGTATTAGGTGAACTGAATCATTTCTTGTGGAGTTAATTGTTGCTCTGCCTATTTCACAACCATTGAATAAGTAGAATCCCTCTCAAACAAATCATCAAACTTATCTGGCTCATGGGAAAATTGCCTTATGCTTGATGCAACTGTAATCTTTTTGACAGTTTGATGAGGGTCATACTATCTATTGGGAATAGTGGGGAAATCGAGCTCTTGAATAGATTTAATTTCATTGATTGCATGCTCGAAGTTTTCAAAGGTATATATACCACAATGGACAAGAAAAACATGCCACACCTTTTTATGCAATTCCTTTAAAACTTTTGAAATATCATTTCCTATGGTCTGATAGGCTATCTCTCTAGTAAGAATCTTGTTAGGAATGAATAGAGGTAACACATGAGGGTGAGCTAGACTACCATATACTCTAACATAGGTGAAAAATTCTTCGTTGAACCAATTTCCTACCCAGAGCAAGTTAGTTTTGGCTTTTGGAGATACTCGTAGGATCCTTTTATAAAAAAATAATCTGGTAAATGGGTAGCATAACTCCATGACATATTTTGTAAAAATGTGGTAGATATTTGGAATCCCAAAGAATATCATGGTAGATGTGAATAGGGTTTGGGTCTTCCAAATTCTGCTTCCAACCCATAGAGGAAAAGTCCATGGTGAAGCATAGGGCATCCATGATATAAGCGCTCATGTAAAAGGGGGGAATTATGTTCTCAGAGACTTTACACTTGCTTCTAAAAGACAAGATGTGGGTGGCTAGGTTATCTGAGAGTATATTACCCCAATCAAAGATAAAACCCTATGAAGCCCCATCAATAAGTGGTGTCCATTGATCAATAAAATTATGTGTATTAGGCTGAGCAAAAAGTCTACACATCATAGCAGCTACCTGGCAATAGGGACCAACAAGGGAGTCAATAATGTACTTACTCGTTTCTTCTCACTTTTGCTTGTTTGGATCCCTCCTCCATCCTCTAATTGGCTCTGATGCATGATCATGTTCTTTCATGAATGCTTCCACAAATTTCTTGTCATTTTACACTGTGCCTTGCGCAGATGGTACGTCCTCCTCATGTCTTTATCGGCAAACGATCCAATGATTGTTTGCTTATTTGTGATAATGTACTTGTTAGCAATTCTTAAATTGTCTACAACCCACTCAACCATGTATGTATAAGGAAGAATTTTAGGCTTGGATACAATCCTGTGCAAGAAGGAATTAGCCTTGGGTCATTATTCTTTACATGACCCTGGGTCCTTCATCTTCAAAGAGTTTATACATAGATTCTCATGAGGATTTTTCGGAGTCTTTAATGTAGACTGTATCAGGGATTAACCATGGCATAGTGTTTTTGTCTTCAACGATTTTAATTAGAGGAGTGGCACATTGTTGTTGCGCTGTGGTTTTCTTCTTTCTTTTCCTTGCTTTAGACATTTCTTCAATGTTATGGAAATCGAGACTAGCCTATAGCAGAAAACATAAGGATGAGTGATAAACTTTTATTCATAGAGGGCTTACCACAAATAATGAGATTTTACAACAATAATATTCTTCTTTAAACAAAATCTTTACATAATCAAACTAGAATGAATGAAAGTCTTTTTTATTCGAAAACAATAACTTCACCACTATCAAACAATAAGTGCGGAAACGTGAATTGATGTGGGCTTTCCAAATCAGAATATCAGAGAAATGAATTGGAGGGATGCATTTAAAAGTTACAATAATGAGAACTTCTGATGAATGGGGATTCTGATGAACTAACGACTATTGAAAAGAGGCGGGAAGCGATATCGGGGAATTCATATCGGAGGTGACATATCGAAGGAATCATATCGATGGTTTAAGGAGGTCCAATGTGAAAGTTCTGATAGATAATTTTAACGGGAATATCAGAGGTATGGACAATGGGAGACATTGGAAATGAAAGGCATCAGTGGTGTGAGACATCGGAAGTGTGAAATATTGGAAGTGCCACATTACAAAAGTTATGATATTGCAAGTGCTGATATAATAAATGACAGTTGTGGGGCCAACAGAAAATAGAGGCATACATTACTTATGTTAAACCTTTGTAAAATCCATTTAAAAAATAAATCAATCATTGTGGAAGCTATATTGGAGAGGGGCTTTATCGTAACTTTCACAAAAGGGAAGTTATGATACAATAAGGATTTGATGGACTTTAATATTTTATGAGAGAGAACTTATCAGGTTTTATGTTTATAGTAACATTTTAAAGGTGGAGGTCTGATCAAATGGGTTTCAATAAGGGAAACCTTCAAGCCTATCAAATTTTATATGAGATCCAAAAATGTCCTAATTTATTGAAATTTGAAGAATTTTGTTTAAAAAAAATCCCCATTATTTATTAATAACTAAATAAAAATAAATGGGGGGTTGTTGAATACTACAACACCTGGTTAAAAATCCATGTAAATGTAAAAAAAATAAGACCAAGGTCATGGGACACGTATTCCAAGATGAATGGTGGGCAAAACATTCTAGTGGGTGTTCATTTTGGTTATTATGGCTAAAGGAAAATGGAAAAGGCAATGGAAAAGGCTTTGGAAAGGCATGTGACATTTATTGGCATTTTATTTATGAAAATAATGGAAATTAGGAGAAAAGGAAGGTGAAAGGTCACAAGTTTCATGTGAGGATAAAATTGAAGGAAAATAATGGAAAATGAAGAAAATAGAGGCCTCATTGATAAAAAGGCTTATGAGGATCAGTTGGCAATATTTTTCTTAGCTTTGGAGAAAGGAAGGGAAAATCAAGCAAATGAAGGACAAGGAAAAGAAAGGAAAAAAAACAGCAAGAAAGGAAGAGCAGCATGAAGCAACTACAACAAGATTCTTTGCAGGTATTAATTTGCATGTGTGACAATGTTTTCAGCCTAGCCTTTCCATTTCTGGATAGCCATGGTGTGATGGGGTTCTCATGTTTTGGTCGAGTTGGATTGTCAGAAGGATTCAAAGTTGAGTGAGGTGGATCTCCAAAAGAAAGAACACATGGCCTAGTGATCCCTAAACCAAACTATGGATTGAGGTAAATTCATTGGCCTAGTGACCCTTGAACCAGATTATGGGTTGAGGTAAAGCTAGGTATTGTTTGCCTCTGTGGACCTAGGTATCCTTGAATGGTTAATGGAGGGATATGCAGTAAAGCCTAGAGGTGGATGCTCTCCATTAGGCCTAGTAATCTCGGGATTGGATGTACGGTAAATCCTAGAGAGTGGGGTATTAGTTAGGGCCTAGTGATTGAATGTGGATTGTATTAAAGCCAAGAGACTAGTGTTTCGGTTATGGCCAAGTGATCCCTAGATCAAAATGTGGACTACGGTAAAGCCTAGAGACTAGGAGACAGGAAAATTCCTCATGGTGTAGGTGGAGAAATTTGGTGGCATCCATGCTTGTTTTGGCCTAGTGATCTAGTGGAGAGCATGGTAAATCCTGTTATTACATGTTTATTGTTTTGGCCTAGTGATTGGGTGTGGATTATGGTAAAGCTTGGTTTATATTAATGAGGGTGAGGTGGTTTAACCTTGGGATTCCCTGGTTGGTTCTTTTGGTTTGAGTCCCACAATCATGCTTGGAATATGGCATGGGGGTGATTGTATGAAGAGATATTTGGCTTAGCTAATCTATGGTCGAGTGGAATGTGGTAGTCCCATACCGGGTTGGCTTTTGCATTCCGTAATAATAGGTTCTTTCCTTGGTATAATATGTGTAAATGTATTGGTTTATATGTGGATTTTATGTCTGATGTATCCTTGATGTTGTTATTATGTTGGTTATAAGCATGTATTATGACAGTAATGATGTATGGCTCTACTCATGTTTTGATTTGTAAATGAATGAATGTTGTATCTATGACCTAATAAATGATAATGCAACTAATGATATAAGGGAACAATGCTTCTTAGCGATTCTCATATAAGTATGAGACCCTTATGCTCATATATGTTGTTTAAACCTATAGATTATATATTTGTGACATGTTTGATGAAATGCCTGTCATGGCTAGTAGGGGTCTAGTCTAGACCTTGTCAATGTTTTCAAAAATGTATCATTGTTTTGTTGTGTAAATTCATTTCTGAACTTGTCACTGAGTTCTGGGCAGTGACCTGGGATCTGGGCCTAAAAAGGTGGGACAAATCTTGGAGTCGCAAGCACAGGTTTGAGGAGAAAAGTCTTGAGATGCATGCATACCCATGTTGTGGGAGCGTCTAGAGCCTCCCAGACACACCCTTGTCCATATCAAGGGAGCGTCCAGGGGTTTAATGCACTAAAACTTTAGTTGGTATGATGGGTTGGTTACTTGAGTGGTTGGGATGGCTATTGGAAGGTTTGTTGCTGATGTGGAAGGTCTATGTGATGTGTTCCTCCAGTTTCACTTCCTTAACTGACACATAGGGAGTCAAATCATATGATAGTAACTTCTCATCACATGTTTACCTCGGTTGGTTGGCTACTTGGGTAGACGTGGGAGGAGGGTGTTACAACAAAATTAGAGGTTCCTTCCAAGATATACTCTAGCCTCAAATAGTTGAAGGTAATCTTCTTAGCTCTGAAGAGAACCTGCTACAGTGTACTGCAAATTCAATCCTCTTGATAAACAACTTCAAAATTCTTGTTCTAATGTAAATCCTACGATGATACCATGCAGAAAGTATGGTGTGTATTTACAATTTCTCAAGAAGTTTTAATCAAAAACACTAGACAAAAACCTACTCTACTGCTCTGCGGAAGTTAATTCACAATTTCAGACAAATATCTCAGACATGCAATAAAAAATAACACACATGCACACAATATTTTTCTTGGGGAAATAAATCTGTTAAAAACCCCACTACCTTCTTACATTAATCTGACGAATATAGATGTATTACAATTTCCTTTCTCAGTTGAGCACAACCTGCAAGTGAATAAACTATTTCTTTGCTCACTGAGAAGCTATGACCTAGACTTAGTCAATTTCTGCCTCTACTTGAGCCCCTATTTCCTTGCACAATTCCTGAGGAAATTTGTTAGGCCCCTATACTACTAGTGTAACCCCTTATTGTTATTAGTACAACCCACTTATTATATTGATGTACCCATGTAGTGCCCATATTGTTACTATTGTGCCCCATAGAAGCCCACTATTGTTATTATTGTGCCCTTATATTATTATTGTTATGTCGGCTCTGATTATGTTATGACCCCTTAGACTCCTATATATAGAAAGGAGGTCTTTTCATTTGTATCATCCAAGAATTGTTCATTTATGTAATGTAAAGGAGGTTGCCCCCTTGAAGAGGCTGAATTCTAAGGCGTTGATCTATCTTTTCTATCTTTTCTTGAGTTGGTTTCATAACATTTGGAATCAGAGCTTTGGATTCTAGGGTTTCGCTGCTCCAAACAGGTCATCGTGGCATTTTCGCTATAACATTTTTCTGTGATGTTTCAGAAACTAAAAAAAAAAACCCATTTGAGAAGAAATCGCGCTGAATCTCGGATCCAAATTTCAGAGCTTTTTGCAGTATATTTGTGGAGATATGATCTAAGGAAGTTTGTCTTTTTGTAGACTCCTGAATTACATTCCAAATAGGTGACCTGAGGAAAATCGTCATAACTTTCTCTCTGAGCATCAGATTGAAATTTCATAAGAAGGTACAAAAAGAGGACAGAATGTAGTTTCTTGTAGATATTTTTCAGAGCTAGTGGTCAAAACAGTGACACGTGGCACTTCATACAATTTTGATCTTCTGGAAAGGCCTATAATCAGGTCATCTTGGGAGATTGTGCATAACTCTTTCTTGGAGAATCCAATTTGGATCAGACTGGTGGCATTGGAAAGAGGACATAGAGGGCTACTACAAGTCACAATTTTAGAACTTAAAGATTCGAAAGTACAGAGTTACAGTCGTTTCAATATCAAGCTCCTAAAATCAAGAAAAAGCAAGATGAGGAAGTTTGATGGCAAGGATTCGGTAAATTGGATACTTCAGATGGAGCAATATTTTGATCTACATGGTGTACCACTATTACAAAAGGTATGTATTGCATCTTCATATTTAGAACCGGATCAATTTTTATGGTATGAAGGGCTTTGTTCTTGTAAACAACTTGTTACGTGGTCAATTTTCACGGAGGAAATGATAGCACATTATGAGGATACAAAGAGTAACACCTTCTTTAGAGCAACACCACAACAATTGGAAAGAGTAAAAGGGCTTTGTGACATATTGGAAAGAAAAATGATGGAAACTAGGAAGCATACCCCTCACAACTATAAAGATCGAAGTGTTGTTTCTCCTAGCCTTCCACAACCTACAAGGGTTACACCACAACAATTGGAATAAAAAAGAGAAAAAGGGCTTTGTCTTCTTCTTTTGATGTTTCTTGATCCTTTTCCTTTAATTTTTATGTCAAATAGTGGTGAGAAGAGATGGAACGTACCCTCTATACTAATGATTTCCTTTGCTATTTGAAGTTTTAGGAAGAACTAGCCTCTTGTAGCACTTGATATCCTTCCTGTTTCACTTTGTACAGAATCCTGTAGCACTTTGTACATAATCTTGTAGCATTATGTACATAATCATGTAGCACTTTGTATTCTTCCCGTAGCACTGTGTGTTGACTCCTTGCAAAAATCAGACTTTCTTAGCACTCATTATCTCATTTCTTGATCCTTTGTCCTAGTGCACTCCCATGGGTAAGATAATGATCCTACTCATGTCATTTTCATTGAAATGGATCTCCAATTGTCTTACTATTGTCACAAACTCTTGGCCACTTGGATTGTGTAGGTTGACTACAAATTCCAAGACAATACCCCTTCAGTTTTTCAAAGAAACCCATCTAGTTGTAATTTTGGAAAATGGTGAGCATTTAAGGGTGTTGATGGATCCTATTAGTGTTGGTAAGCTTCCCATTAATAAAACTTACACCCATGTAGTCAATTTGTGAGTTATGTGCTCTAGATGTGAGGCTAGAGTTTGACTTGTATGACAATTTATTCCCCAAAGAAGTTTAAGTATGCCTTATTCCTTCCACAAATTGTACCTAGGTTTCCTCTTGGTAAGTCGACCTTCCAACCCTTGTGGAAACTCCCTTCAAAGCAAAAAACAATTGGACTAGTGGTGAACAAGGGTTGCTACAGGAAACAAAGTTTCTTGTAGCAGCTTTGAAAAAAGGAAAATTTTTGACAATGGTGGCCTCAATTTTCAATTGCAGGGGTGGTATTTAGATTCTTGGCCATGACACATCATACTGTCCATAAAATTCTCATGAACACCCTTGACAAACAATCAAAATTCTACTTTGCTCACAAAATTTAGGAATTGAAAATGAATAACATAGAGCTTTTTATTCTTACAAAGGGAGAAATGATGGTGGATAACCTTAAACAAAAGAGAGGGATTATGTAATGACCAACTTGGTGACTTGGATACCTTTCACCCTTGGAAAATTTAATATTGTACAACCCAGATTGTTTGAAACAAACCCTTTGCAACTTTGTTGTGTTTCTTTGTACCCTATAGGAATTAATTAATTATTGTCTAGTACCCTTGTAGCAGGTATTTTATATAGCAGCTCTCCTATAGAATTTTTTTTTATATAATGACCCTCCTGTAGTAGTAGCTCCCTTACAACATGCAAACTTATTTCACTATTTCTCCTTGATTTGAGGTGAAAGATGGAAGCTCAAGTTATTGATATGAGGTGGTAGGTGAGCTCAGCGTGCAAGATAACTTGTCTCATCTATCACTCATAATTTAAAATTAAAATCATGAGATTATGATATCATGAGGTCATTCCACCTCACCACATAAGTAAACATACACCTTTTTCCATGAGATTTCCTAGTTTGTCTCTTCATGTCCCCTCATGTGGGAGTTGAGGTAGATAAACACTTTTTTTAGCTGAGAAGTGACCCCCGATACTTAGAGACAAACAAGACAAATTACATCACGTTTCATGGAATCCAAAGATTTTGATTTGCATACCTTGTTGATCCAGACCTTCGGGGGAGGCCCCCAAGATCTAAAAGATTGAAATGGATTTTGGGGGAGAGGCCCCCAAGATCTGAAAAATTGAAATGCCAGAAAAAAGAGAGGAGAATGCCCAATAAACAAAACCACAAAGATTTTATTTATTAAAATGGAGAATAATTGTAAAAGCTACATTGTGACGGACCAAATGTCCTTTTAAAAATGCAACTTGTTACTTATAATATTTTCCAGTTACAATACCATGGGTCAATTCCATGGGTGAATGAATACCATGGGTGGATGTCATTTACAATACCATGGGTGGATGCCACTTACAATACCATGGGTAAATTCCATGGGTGGATGAATACCATAGGTTGATGTCATTTTCTATTCGGATCATTCCTCCCTCCTTAATAAGAAATGGTCCCCATTGCATGAAGTTCTCCCCTGCGAAGTCTTTGTTGAATATGAAGAGCCACTGAAGAGAAGGGTTTTATGTGGTTAACCCATAACCATGATGAACAAAGATCTGAGGATAGAGATACCCTGTAATGCTTTTGACCAACTGTGATACTAATAGTGTGCAACCTAGCAGATGGACTTCAATGTAGTGTGAGTTTGTGGATGACCCATAACCATGAAAAATGAAGGTTCGAGGATAGAGATACCTTGTAATGCTTGTGACCAACTATGATACTAATAGTGTGCGACCTAGCAAATGGACTTTGATGACAAGGATTTTGTGTAGTTGACCCATAACTGTGATGTTGGTTATTGATGAAGTAGCAGGTGCCTACATAGCCTGGGGTGGGAGGGCACATCTCCAAAGAACCCAAGCCGAATGATGCTATGTTGAAATTGGTGAATGTGAAGTAGGTGCCTACTAAAGCAGGGTGGGAGGGCACGTCTCCAAAGGGAACTCACTCTGAATGTTGCTCAAGGATTAAAATGGACATAACGCGGTCAATATAACTCAGAATATTTATTATAAACTATTTTTTGAAACAAAAGGACCACTTTGCATCTTCCCATGTGTTGGAAATCCTTATCTGGACACTCTAGAATCTCATATTCGCACTGCAACTTTTCCGCCGTCACAAAAGTTATGAAAAATAGATGATTTTAAATCAACGATATCTCCCACATCCGAACTCCAATTCAACCCATTTTGTTTTTGAAATTGTACTATTTTTTTAGAGGAGCTCAGATCTAAAATTAGTTTTCTGAAATTTGTACCAAAATTGCAAAAACAGATAGGAGAGTCGTCGTCCATGAATTTCCATCAGAAACATTTCTGTAACATTATTGATTTTAAATCAGTGATATCTCCCTCATTCAGACTCTGATTCAACCATTTTTTTTTTTTGAATTTGGGTATTTTTTCGCAAGGAATCCAGATCTGTTATTTGTTTTTGTAAATTTTGTACTAAAAATTTCAGATCTGATTTGCAAACTCACCACCCAAAAACATTCCTGCAAAAAAATGAAAAAGAAAAATTCCTCCCGCTTGGCCCAAGAAAATGCTCTATGGAAGATATAGCACATGCTTAAAGTTTGTTGAATATTACTGCAAAATTTGAAACCGAATATGCATCAAATCCTCATTCCCATGGGATCATAACCTGCTCTGATACCACTGATCCAGATCTTGGGGGAGGCCCCCAAGATCTAAAAGATTGAAATGGAATTTGGGGGAAAGGCCCCCAAGATCTAAAAAATTGAAATGCCAGAAGAAAAATAGGAGAATGCCCAATAAACAAAAACAAAAAGAATTTTTTATTAAAATGGAGAATAATTGTAAAAGCTACATTGTGACGGACCAACTGTCCTTTTAAAAAATGCGACTTGTTACTTATAGTATTTTTTAGTTACAAGACCATGGGTCAATTCCATGGGTGAATGAATGCCATGGGTGGATGTCACAATACCATAGAAAAATACCATGGGTGGAAGTCACTTACAATACCATGGGTGGATGGCACTTACAATACCATGGGTAAATTCCATGGGTGGATGAATACCATGGGTTGATGTTATTTTCTATTCAGATCACTTGCTTACCTATGGAGCTTTGGTGCTAATGTGTTGGATTGGAAGATTTGTTTTGTAGGTGTTTCGTGGAGGTAAAGATTGTGTCTTCATGGCAGGATGTTAGATATATGATTCTTTCATTACTTCCCAACCTTATTTTCATTATTGGGGTACTTCTTCAATCAATCTGGTGATGCTAAGTCCCTCCTAGCCTTTGTCCTTCAATTTGTGATGGTAAATGGTGGATTTTTTGGGCCCTTGAAGGTTACTACAGGAAACAGAGTTTCATGTAGCAATCACAAAGATTCCATAAAATAACCATTTCTTGGAGATGTGACCGCTATGGATACTTCGTGGGGATTGTTAGCTCTACTATAATGAGGGTGTTTAAAGGTCAGAGATGAGTTTGATCTGCATGGTTCTGCTCAAAAGGAAGCTCATATTGGTCATTTTCCCCTTTTTCCTCTGCTCTGCTTATTCTCCTTTACCTCCGTTCCCTCCATTTTTTCCTCTAAACCTGATATAAACCCCTTTTACTTTAAGCCCTGAGCGCAAAGGCCTAAAAACCACCATAGAACCTCATCCTTATAACCCACGCACTCATAAACCCTTCTCTTAATCTCAGCCATTAATTTCCTCCCACCGATCCAACGGTTCCCGTCACGCTCGATAAAGCAACATGCGCGATCAAATCCCCACCGTCAGATCATCTTCGCCGAGATCTGACGGCCTTTGCACTTATCGCGCCCACAAAGTGATGGAACGTTAGCGCGCGATGAGAGCGGTTTTTCTCTCTCATCCGCCGCTATGTGTCAAGCACTGAATGGAATCACGTGGTCCTGTCCTTTTACTGCCTAGGGCCCGAAAGCGGTGCGATCAATACCATTTACCGCCTAACCCTTTCCGCCCGCCCATTAAACTCCCGCGCAGCTTCATCGCCCGATCACTGTTGGATCTATCCACCTAATATCTAACCCCACATTCATCCCGCTCCCACCTCGTCTGATATCCTCCGCCGAGCCATCTCCATCGTTTATTTCCCCGATCCGACGGTCATTCTCCCCTATCATCTCGACCGTCCATTCACCCATGCACTCCACATCCTTTGACCACTCCATTCATCCAAAAGAGGAAGGCGACCAACTAGCTAGTACCAGTCACAGTAAATCCTCAACAACCATGCTTAAACAGACAATATGGCCAAGGAGAAAAAGGACAAGCACGACCCAGTAACTGCATTTATCAGTTATGGAACCCCATTGGTACAAACACTCCAACTGCCTAAGAGGACAACAAAGCACTTGAGCAGAGCGGATTCACCACTGCAACAAGAAAACACAGTCAGAAACTCCACCAGGAAGTTAAATGCAGTTGGTGGTCAATTATGACCCCTCCATACCTAAATGGCCCAAGGGCCCTGTAATGTAAAATCTATAAATACCCAGAACCAAGATGTAATCAGTGTTGATAGGTTGGCATTTGATGTAAGGTTCAACTTCTAGATAATGTAGATATTTTGTCACTTACAGCGTCTCGTCTTCATTTTCAGCTAATACAAGCTTCTTTTGTTGTTAACTGCTCACTTTTCATTTCCCTCTGTTCTAAGCTGTGCTTGATATGTTGTGTTCTTGATCTTTATGGTTTAGCACTAGAAAGCTGTCATCCTATCTATGTGTTAGATTGTTGAATGTATCATTGAATAGGGTATTTAGGTTTCTTTCTATCTAGTGATAGAGAGCTATCATCCTGTCTGTGCATTAGTAGAATAGGTTTATAGACTTCTTTACTGGTTGCAGCCGGCCATCACATGGTCTTGTGCATTTGCTGATGTGGTAAATATTCTCCATATTCACCTTATCTCTAAACTGTGAGTAGTTGGTGGTCTAAAGCCTTGTAGTCTGGGGGTGTTCACACATGTTTGGAGTGAAACAAAGTAGAAGTGGTTATCTGGTTTAGACAAACATCATTCCTTCCATTCATCCATTGCAACAATAGTTGAATTTATATGTTATCAGGCATCTCTGAGCTACAAACTAGGAGAGTTTCTTGGAATCCTAACATAATTGGTGCCATTGTCGGGGAGAGGAGATTGAAGCTTAGCTTTCCTAGGAGAACGACATAGATCTAGCTTTGATGATAGACAAAGTTAGGACACATTTTTGGTTGTAATCATCTATCTGGTGACTCTACTGGGGGACCAGCCTTTTGGCGACTCCACATCACAGTTCTGGCTCAGTTTGTGAGGCATACTCGAAGAAATCCTCAGAAATCACTAGTTGACCCAGTTCCTAACCCTGAGAAGATTGTTAAGCAAAGAAACACATCACAGAAAGGAGCATCAGGATCAGGTAAACCTAAACAATCTTATGTATCACTGCAAGAGAGGCGTGTAACTGAGCATGTACATGTTGAAAATATAGAGCCTAGCATTATTAGTGAAGAAATCATCCCAGAGATTCATAAAGCTCCTTGTTTAGTAAGTTCCTTTATCCTCGTTAGTTATTTTGCAGCTCCCTACCTTTCAAACTGCCAGTATCCTTCCATCTACCCTAGTCATGGCAGGCCCACAAGCTCCTACTAAGATGGAAAGAATCATAGCTGCTAGGTATGGACCCCTAGTACTGCCTGTTCCTTTGAATGCCATGCCTGCAGGGGAATATCATAAATACATGCTTAAGTTCACTGGTACAGAGGGAGTAACAGCTAAATAGCACCTAGAGTCTTTCTATAGTTATGTTGATAACTTGGATATCAGCGAAGATGATGTGTGGATGAGAGTATTCGTCCAAAGTCTTGATGGAGAGGTTAGAAAGTGGTTCAGAGAACTCACCCCTAGGTCTATAGCAGACATTGAAGCATTAGATGATGTGTTTTTGAAGCACTGGGGAGATAAAAAAGACTTGCTATACTACCATACTGAGTTTGGCAACCTCAAAAGAGAAAATGGGGAATCATTGACTGATTTTAATAAGAGATTCAATCGAATGTATAGCAAGATACTAGCTGAAGTAAAGCCTACCCCCACCTCTGCAAAACTCACCTATGCTAATGCATTTGAATATGATTTCTGATTGCTGTTGAGAGAAAGAAGATGTGCTACCCTTGCTGAAATGCAAGATGCAGCCTTAGAGATAGAATCTAATATCATAGCTATAGAAAAACTCAAAGGTCATGCTGATAGAATAAGGTACAGAGGTGAGGCATCTTCTTCCTATGATCTATCTTTAGAACCCAAATTAGACAAAATGACTAAGATGATAGAGTCATTGGCTGCTGAGATATCCAAGCTGAAGTTTGAGCAGAGTTATAGGAAGGCAAGGCTTCCTAATTCATTTGCTCCTAGAAATCCAAATCCATTCAGAAGAGAATATGATTAATTACATATCATTTAGAGAGGCAAAGAGGCCAATGAAGAACAAAGGGTTAAGGCTCCTTTCCAAAACGTAGTCATGGAGGAGGAACAATTCAATGAAGAGGATGAGATTCACTGTATGGAAGACAAGGGAAATGCTGCCTTTTTGACATTGGCATCCTATGAAGAATCATTACTCAAAGATTAGACCAGCCAAGAGTGGGATAGAGAAGCTGTTCTACAGACTGAAGATCCACAAAGATATAATTTTAGGTCAAGAACAGGTAATGTCAAGGAGAATCCTGCCCAAAGAGTTGTTGTCCCCATAGAGCAGCAGACCAGCAAACAGAAAAAACCAGTAGCTGATCCAGTCATCCTCAAAGCACCAACTAAAGAGGTAAGAGGCCCTGATAGGTCCCCTTCCCCTTGAGCTTAAAGCCACACAAACCTCCAACGACTATGTGAATTTACAAGATGATAAGCTTGTAGTTGTGCTCAGCCCAATGACTGAACCCTTTGATAATAGCTCCCCATCATTTTATGTCTCTTTGACCATTCATGAAAAAACCCTCCATAACTGTCTGCTGGACACAGGAGCCAATCATATTCTGATGCCCAAAGCTGTCATGGAAGAGTTAGGCCTTGATATCACAAGACCTTATCATGATTTATTCTCCTTTGATTCAAGAAAGGTCAAATGTCTGGGATTAATCAAAGACTTGGCTGTCACCCTAACTTAGCTGCACATGAAGAGCATGATGATGGATATTTTGGTAGCAGATGTCCCCCCTAAGTTTGGTATGCTACTTTCTAGAGGGTGGATCAAGAGGCTGGGTGGAACATTACAAAATGATTTATCTTATGCCATTGTCCCAGTTTTTGGAGGGGAAAGCAGAAGACTATATAGGGAAGCCCAGCTTCCCTACATCATCAGTGATGAGAAGAATCCTACTAATCATCCCATTTATGTTGTGGACACTGATTTTGGGGCATGTATTCTCCAAATCGAAGAATCCAAGAAGGCCCTAGTACAGCTCAAGAAACTAGTAGGCCAGGCCATGGAAGAAGTAGAAACACAAGTTTGGGATATGTTTTCTGATGGAGAATGCTCAAAGGAGACTGCAGGAGAAGGAGTGATGCTGGTGTCTCCAAAGCAAGAAAGCATACATCTGTCATTCAAACTAAATTTTGAGGTCATCAAAAATATAGTAGAGTATGAGGCTCTGATATTGGGCTTAAACGCTGCCAAAGACAGAGGAATAAGAGACATAAAGGTGTTTGGAGATGCTGATCTCATCATTCAGCAAGTGAACAAAATGTTCCAAGCAAGGCACCCAAGGTTGAAAGCATACAAAGATGAGGTATGGAGACTCAAAGATTCTTTTGATAGTTTTTGTATCTCATACATTCCTAGAGTAAAAAATCAGCTTGTTGATTCCCTTGCTGTGTATGCTAGCATGTTCATCCCTCCCATGCCCCCTAGATTGGTTTATGCAGTCTAGATACAATATAGACCATCCTTGCCTGATAATGTCCAGCATTAGAAAGTCTTTGAGGATGATGCTGAAGTAAATTGGTTCCTGCAAGTCATTGAGGAATTCTCTGAAATGCAAATTGATAAAGAGAATGAAACCTTGGAGGAAAGCCCCCAGCCCCAGCTAAAGAACAGAATTGGCTAAGACAACATTGTTCAGTTGCCTAGCAATTATATACCTAAAGGCCTAGTTCCCTTGGAGAAGTTGTTTGACCAGAATGATGTGCCTTATAAGGTTGCCCAAAAAGAAGACCAGTCTGCAGTCCATAGGCATAACATAGGAAGTCTAGATAATCCAAAATATATAAATCTGTCCACCCATCTGTCTGCTGCCCAAAGTGCTGAATACTGCACCTTAATGAAGCAGTTTGCTGATGTCTTTGCCTGGGATTACAGTGACCTTAATACTTATGACAAGAAGATCATCCAGCATAAGATTCCTTTGGATAAGGACACCATCCCTTTCAAGAAAAAGCTGAGACCCATAAATCCTTTGCTCCTCCCTCTGATTGAAAAATAAATAAAAAAGTTGTTGGCTACAAAAATCATAGTCCCTCTAAGATATTCAAAGTGGGTAACCAATTTGGTAGTGGTAAGGAAGAAAAGTGGAGAAATCAGGCTCTTCGATGATTTCAGGAACCTAAACAAATGCTCTAAGAAAGACAACTATCCTCTGCCCAAGATGGAGCATTTGCTGCAGAAGGTCTCAGGAGCCAAAGTCATGTCTTTCTTGGATGGGTTTTTAGGGTATAACCAAGTTGTTGTACATCCAGATGACCAAGAAAAGACTGCTTTCACCACTCCTTAGGGCACTTTCATGTATTCCAAGATGCCTTTTGGATTGATGAATGCTGGAGCAACCTTCAAGAGAGCTATGGATATAGCGTTTGTAGGAGAAAAGAATAAGTTCATCCTTGTCTACCTAGATGATATAACAGTATACTCCAGTGGCCATCAAGATCATTTGCAGCACCTGAAGAAAGTGTTTCTGAAGTGTAGAAGGTTTGGGATATCAGTAAACCCTAAGAAGTCACAGTTTTCTTTAGAAGAGGGCAAGCTGTTAGGACACATTGTCTCTGCTGTAGGTGTCAAAATTGACCCAGAAAGAGTGAAAGCAATACAGAGCTTTCCTGTTCCAAGATCAAAGAAGGACATCTAGTCCTTTCTGGGAAAAATAAATTTTGTAAGGAGATTTATTCCTAATTTTGCAAAATTGGTAAAACACATCACCTCCATGTTGAAGAAGGGGTCAGAAGTCAAATGGTTTGATGCAGCAAAAAGATTGTTTGAAGCCATCAAGAGGGCTATTATGAAAGCTCCCACTTTGATCAGCCTAGACTACAGCAAGGAGTTCCATATCTTTTCATTTGCCTCGGGTGACACCCTTGCAGCAGTCCTGTTACAGAAAGATGATGAAGGTTTAGAGCATCTAGTGGCATTCTTTAGCAAAACCTTAAGGGATGCTGAACTAAGGTATGACATTATAGAAAAACAGGCCTATGCTCTTATCAAATCCTTGAAAGCTTTCAGAATATACATTCTGCACTCCAAGGTAATTTCATATGTGCCCTTTGCTTCAGTAAAATATGTCCTAACATAGCCAGATGTTGATGGAAGAAGGGCTAAATGGATTGCAAAGCTGATTGAATTCAACATAGAGCTAAAGCCCACCAAGCTTGTTAGAGGTCAGGGCCTTGCCAAACTGATGGCTGAAGAAAATTGCAGGACGCTGGACATAAATCTTATAAGCACAATTTCAGAAGATGGACAGACAAAAGAAATAGTTTCACCTGAGTAGAACCAGTTATTGGCAGAAAATCTAGCTTCTTGTGAATGGTATTCTACAATAGCTCAATTTTTGATGAAGCTAGAAGTCCCTTCAGGCCTAAGTTCAAGCCAAGCCAAGACTATTAAGCTTAGAGCAGTTAAATATTGCATTCATGAAGGCTTGTTGTATTAGAGGGTTCCATCTAGAATCCTTTTAAGGTGTCTGGACAAATAACAATCCACGGAGGTCATGCATCAGTTTCATTCCAACACCTATGGAGGGCATCGTTACTAGAAAACCACAACCCACAAGGTCCTCAGAGCTGGGTATTATTGGACCACCTTGTTTTCTGATGTCTTTTCATTTGTTAAATCTTGTGATAGGTGCCAGAGGTTTGAAGGAAAACAGTAGTTGAAATCCCTACCCTTAAAGCCAATACATGCCAGGGTCCCTTTTCAGCAGTGGGGTTTGGATTTCATAGGGGAAATTAATCCACATTCCAGTGGCCAGCACAGATGGATCTTAGTAGCCACTGACTACTTCACTAAGTGGATTGAGGCCATCCCTACTAGGAAAGTTGATCACCATGTGGTCATGAAGTTCTTGACAAAGAATATCTTCACCAGGTTTGGTTGTCCACATAAATTAGTTATATACAATGTCGTAGCTTTCCGGGCAAAAGAGTTGGTGGACATGTGTGACTCAATGGGCATTAAACTGGTACATTCCACCTCATATTACCCTCAAGGCAATGGCCTAGCAGAATCTTCCAACAAGAGCCTGATAAGGATAATCAAGAAGCTGTTGGAAGACAATAAGAGGAATTGGGATTCCAAGCTGAAGTATGCATTGTGGGCTGATAGGGTCACCACCAAGAAATCCACAGGGAATTCTCCATTCAAGCTGGTTTATGGCACTGAGGTTGTATTCCCAATCCACTTAATCCTCCCTGTGGCAAAATTCTTGCAGGAAGAGCAGAATGAGGAGGATGACATGGCAAGGAGGATTAGTGACTTGGTAGAGGTGCATCAAATCAGAGATCAATTGGTTGAAAAGTCTACAACACATCAAAAGAGAATCAAGGAAGCCTTCGACAAAAAGGCAAAGATAGATAGTTTTCAACTTGGAGACTTGGTCCTTAAATGGGATTCTCTAAAAGAAAAGAAAGGCAATCATGGGAAGTTTGATGCTCTGTGGACTATGGACCGGACCTTTTGTCATCACTTAGATCCAGGGGAACAATACTTTCATGCTGCAAAGTGTGAAAGGAGAGACAATTTTTGATGGCCCAGTTAATGGGCGGTTTTTTAAAATTTATGTTATTTAAGGTCTTCAGGTATTAATGTTGTAAATAGGTTGTTTTATCAGGTTTTAGTGTAGACTTAATTAAACTCCATGCCCAATGGAACACTAGGCAATGTTTTTGATCTTATTTTGTAGGAAAGGCATTGGTCTACAGTTCTTGAGACCTCACAAGGAGGATCTCACCCCCAGAAGGAGCCAATGTTAGCTCTGCTATAACAAGGGTGTTCAAAGGTCAGAGATGAGTTTGATCTGCTTGGTTCTACTCAAAAGGAAGCTCATATTGGTCATTTTCCCCCTTTTCCTCTACTTTGCTTATTCTCCTTTACCTCCGTTCACTTCGTTTTTTCCTCTAAACCCGATATAAACCCCTTTTTCTTTAAGCCTCAAGTGCAAAGACCTAAAAACCACCATAGAAACTCATCCTTATAACCTGCGTGCTCATAAACCCTTCTATTAATCTCAGCCATTGATTTCCTCCCGTTGATCCAACGGCTCCCGTCGCACCCGATAAAGCAACCTGCGTGATCAAATCCCCACTGTCAGATCATCTTTGCCGAGATCCGGTGACCTTTGCACTTATCACACCCACAAAGTGATGGAACATTAGTGCGTGATGCGGGCGGTTTTTCTCTCTCATCCACCGCTATGTGTCAAGCACTGAATGCAATCACACAGTCCCATACTTTTACCGCCTAGGGCCTGAAAGTGGTGCGATCAATACCATTTATCGCCTAACCCTTTCCGCCCGCCCATTAAACTCCCGCGCAGCTTCACCGCCCGATCACCGTTGGATCTACCCACCTAAGATCTAATGGCCCACATTCATCTCGCTCGCACCTCGTCTGATATCCTCTGCTGAGCCATCTCTGCTGTCCATTTCCCCGATCTGATGGTCATCCTCCCCTATCATCTCGACTGTCCATTCACCCATGCACTCCACGTCCTTTGACCACTCTGTTCGTCCGAAGGAGGAAGGTGACCAGCTAGCTAGTACCAGTCATAGTAAATCCTCAACAACCATGTTTAAACAGACAATATGGCCAAGGAGAAAAAGGACAAGCACGACCCATTAACTGCATTTATTAGTTATGGAACCCCACTGGTACGAACACTCCAACTGCCTAAGAGGACAACAGAGCACTTGAGCAGAGAGGATTCACTCACTGTAACAAACAAACATAGTCAGAGGATCCATCAGGCAGTTAAATGCAGTTGGTGGTCAATTATGACCCCTCCATACCTAAATGGCCCAAGAGCCCTGTAATGTAAAATCTATAAATACCCAGAACCAAGATGTAATCAGTGTTGATAGGTTGGCATTTGATGTAAGGTTCAACTTCTGGAGTCTGTAGATATTTTGTCACTTGCATCATCTCGTCTTCATTTTCAGCTAATACAAGCTTCTTTTGTTGTTAACTGGTCACTTTCCATTTCCCTCTGTTCTAAGCTGTGCTTGATATGTTGTGTTCTTGATCTTTATGGTTTAGCACTAGAAAGTTGTCATCCTATCTATGTGTTAGACTATTGAATGTATCATTGAATAGGGTATTTAGGTTTCTTTCTATTTAGTGGTAGAGAGTTGTCATCCTGTCTGTGCATTAGTAAAATAGGTTTACAGACTTCTTTACTGGTTGCAGCCCGCCATCACATGGTCTTGTGCATTTGCTGGTGTGGTTAGTATTCTCCATATTCACCTTATCTCTAAACTATGAGTAGTTGGTGGTCTAAAGCCTTATAGTCTGGGGGTGTTCATGCATGTCTGGAGTGAAACAAAGTAGAAGTGGTTATCTGGCTTGGACAAGCATCATTCCTTCCATTCATCCATTGCAAAAATAGTTGAATTTATATGTTACCAGGCATCTTTGAGCTACAACCTAGGAGAGTTTCTTGGAATCCTAACAGGGATCATGTAAGAACGTTTTGTAGGTGGACATGATGGAAAAAGGATAATGGAAAGGTCAAGTCATGGCTTGGGTAAGGAGGCAAGAAACTAGCCCTTACAAAAATTCCAATTTTTGAATGTGTTGGGACTTCAATTATGCTTGATTGGATCAATGAGGATGATAAGTAGAGACATGGTGGTGTTTTCCTTTTCCTCAAAAAGTGAAAAAAAGATAGATCTAATTTTTTTTTTTGTAAAACAGGCTAAAATGTATGGGGTTTTCTAGGCCATTTTTTGAAGTGCTCAAATCTTGGTTTTGACTTGCGAGGTTGATGAGGTATTAAATGAGAAGCCCAATGACACATTTTCCCGGCAAAATAGGTGAAAAAACTTTCTACTATAGCTTTTTCCAAAACAACCATATAAATAAGACCACAATGATGTTGTAGAGGTAATGCAAAGTGACGGGACCCACTTTTTGACACTTGGAGGTGGTGTAGGATTTTGTTTTTGAATCTATGGGTACCTTCTTCCATTAAAAAGGTGAAAAAAAAGGATGGATCTATAGTTTTTTACAAAATCAACCCTATCCTGTAACATTTCAGGGCTTTTTGTAGCAATTTCGGACAACAAGGAAAATGAAGTGGGAAAGGCTGGGAATGATGGGTGGAAGCCATGAATGGATGGAAAATGATGAGAGTGATGGATTGATATGGCTCTGGTCCTATTGGAGTGTCTAGGAAAAGGAGGTAAAAGCTCAAGCTTGACTTTCCTTGACTAGATTTCTAACCAACTTCTTCTTATGGTGCTAACTTCTTCTTGGTGCTTGCACAAGTTAAAGAGCACCTGCATTCATTAGAGAGAGAAACTTGAGCAAAAAACCTTTTTCGTTTCATTTTTTCATTTTTTTTCTCTTTTTTCTAGGCTTATTGGCTGCCTCAAAGAGGTTTTCAACCAACAGGTCTTCCTAGGCACCTTAGAGGAGGTTTTCACCTAGGAGCTTATTTCCTCTCTTTTTTTTAATGTTTTCATCTTTTGCTCTTTTTTCCAACCCATTAACTACCTTATAGAGGTTTTCAATTAGTGAGCCAATCTCAAGCAACTCAAAGGAGGTTTTCATTTGAGATTTTATTTTTCCTCCTCTTTCCTTTTCTCTTTTCCCCCTTTTTTTTGTATCCTAATCTACTTATCTATATATCTATATCTATATATATATATATATATATATATATATATATATATATATATATATATATAGATATATATAGCTTTCAAGTATAGGAATACTTCCAATGGATCCATATGCACAAAAAGATGACATACAAACTCATGTGTAGGCTCGAAAGATATGCTTTGACATGTACATGAATATGAGAGGCCATCTGCTTTGATGATGCCAAGAACCATTGAAGAAGAGAGTGGTGCTCTAGCTTAATGATTTTATGGAACTAATGCTCAATATAGTTGTGATGCCCTTGGTTCTCTTTCTCATATAGATCACCCTATATGTCCATGGAATTTAGATCTTCTACATTTTGTTGATTAGACTCCTGAACACATAAAGAATCTAATGATAAGCTTAGCATAAATTTTTCAATCTCAAGCTCCAATGGCTGCTTTCCATAAAATGTGGTCCATGATTCGTTAGTCTACTTTGAATCTTCTTCTTCTGGATGTTGTTTTTAAGTGACAACATAGGGATTTTCTTTTTGCAATACTTCTCCCAATCTAAGATGAATACCATTTAAATTAAGAGTTGTCTGAAAATTTTGTACCTAAACATTGTAAGTGAGCTGAGTTACTTTATTATTTGGGTTTAGAAATGGTTTTGCAGGGAGTTGAGTGGGAGTGGATCTTTGAGATGGATGTGGTTGAGGCTATGGTTGTGGTGGAGGTGGATGGTATTGATAATATTGAGTTTGATATGAAGGATATTGAGGAAAATATTGAGGATATTGTGGATTTATTCCATAAGGTCCTTGCCAACCTTGTTGCCATGATTGGTTTGGGGTTGAGATGGCCAAGATTTCCAAGGAAAGAGTGTGTTCCAATTACTTTGATATTGTTGTGCATAACCTTGAAATTATGAATTAGGTTCTTTCATCATACCGGGTTGACTAGGCTTCCATGCTATTATGATTAGAGCTACATAATATAGTTGCTCTAGTGTTGGATTTGCTCCATTGTCCTCTTGGTAAAATTTCCTTCAAACCTGATAATGATGGGAAATATTTAGTAGCATGTGATTCTGCATAGATAACACAAATTTCAACATTATATTTTTTCATTCTTAACATATCTATTTGTGCACTTAGATTGCTAATAATTTCTATTTTAAAGTTATCTAACAAATTACCAAGTTCAACTTGTCTTACCAAATCGATGCTAATTTACTTACTCTTGTCCTCCCTCTTGATACGTGCTTGCATATTTCACAAAATTCTTCAAATGATAATTGCTATACATCCCTTCTACTCATTAGAGCAAGGAGATCAATCCACTGTTTTTTATTTTTCTTAGTAAGAGGGTTTTTAGTGTGTAAAGTCCTAAATTATGAAAAATTTCCCTCCTAACATTATACATAAATCTGTCTATCAGATCCTTAAGGCTCTCATCTTTTTTTTTTTTCTTTTTTTTCTTTCGGTCATTCCAAATATTTCATCTTTAAGATCATGATATATACAATAATCTTTATATTTTTATAGAAATATCCTTTGCATATCATTCCATTATCTTATTAAATTAGTCCCTAAACTCATGAACCATGTAGAGCTCTATCCTTCAATGTTGTGAGAAACAATAGCTTTTTTTGATTGTTTATTAAGTAACCATAAGATATACAAAGTATTTAAAATTCAAAGAGAAAGCTTCTAGATCTTCTAACCTCATACCATGAAAGTTGGGAAGAAATGATGTAGGGATATTCTTCATATGAATGTTGATATCAATATCCTAAATGGTAAATTCAAGGGGATCTTTGTTGGGTGTGTGTTATAATCTTTCCACGACTACCCAATGCGTAGGGGGGGGGCGTCAGCTACCCTTGTATGTTGCGTCGGGCATAGGGCCTTGAGAAATTTTGTTTTGGACCCTATATTATGTGGGCAGACCTACCTATGGTTTTGTGCATGGATTTCGCACATGGTTTTGGGCATGATGGTTTTTTTTCCATGGTTTTTTGTAGATCTGATCAAGGGAACTATGGTTATGTTCTAATCCAGGGTTAATGGATTGGGGTTTATGGATTCTTCGCCATGTATATATATGTATTCTAACATTGAAAGGAATATAATGAAAATTCAATCTGGTAGTCCCAGTTTTGGGATCCAGGGGAAATATCTGTGTATATCTATTTTATGTTTTATGCTCTCGCCATTGTTTATTTTCTTTTTTAAAATTCATATGTAGGTAATTTTTGTACGAAGTTAAAACCTACATTTGGTATCAGAGTTGTTTTAGCTTCAAGAGGACACATTTGTTGTTGAGGGGTTTTGCTTGGGCCTGTGGTGGACCCTGTTTAATGGGAGATCTACGGGATCGATTCTTGTGGTGAAAGAAGATGGCGAGTAGTGGAAATATAGAGATCAATAAATTTAATGGTTAGAATTTTGAGTTGTGGAAACTCAAGATGGAGGATATACTGGTGGATAAATATTAGTGGATCGTGGTAGATCCAGGTACTAAACCAATAGCAATGTCAGCTAAAGATTGGGCGAAGTTGGATCAGAAGGCAAAGAGAAAAATACGATTGTGTGTCTCAGATTCAGTATTGTTGAATGTATTAGGGGAAGCTTTGGCAAAGGCTTTGTGGGACAAGTCAGGGATTTTGTACCAATCTAAGTCTCTAGTGAATAAACTATTCCTATAGAAAAAGATGTATAACCTGAGGATGAAAGATGTAGACTCAGTGACAAAGAATCTGAACGCCTTTAATACTATGGTAAGCTAGTTATTATCTGTTGATATTAAAATTTCATATGAGGATAAGTGCATCAATGTGTTGTGTTCTCTACCATATTCGTGCGATAGTCTGGTTGTTGTAATAGGTAGCAATGTAACTACCTTGCAGTTTGATGATATAGTCTAATCCTTGTTATCAAAGGAGATGAGACAAAAAAATATGTAGGGCCAGTGGTGAGATCCAGTATTGCAGAAATAATGTTGCAACCCCTGGGGCTTCCTTCTTTATTTTTATCAACCCAATAGTTTGTAACAAACTTGGAAGCGATAGTGCTATATGCACAAGTACTAGCTCTTACTGTAGGCTGTCACTTGATTAGCTGGCGCAAGTTCGCTAGGAGCTCAAGCCAACTTCTATGAGTTCTCAAAAGAAGCTTTTACTATGATGGAAGAAATCTAACTCTATAGGGGCTATTCTACTTGCAGAAAGAGAAGGAAAACTGAAATGAAACACAAACCCTAGCAAACCCTAGTTTACCCACTAACTCGACTTTTGCAAGAAAAGAGATGGAAACTATTGAAATGGGTGCCATTGACTACTGAAAAGGTAAATTGCATTTATTCAAGCTACTTCTGAAGAGAAATGAGAATAAATCATCTTTTTGTACTTTTGAGCATTTTTATGTGGAATTATTATGCTTGTGTTTTGACTGGTTGTGGTTGTGGAGAGGTTTGGTGGCAAAGGAAGATGGAGTTGGCTTTTACAGAAGGTGAGGAAGGTGTGGAGGGGTCCTAAGAATCCCCTAGTACCCTTCTAAAGACTTCCATTGTGATCAGACTTTGAAAAATCACTCACAGGAAATTCTACAGGAGGCTGCAGGGGATCTACAAGAGGTTTTACAGGAGGATCTATAGGAGGAGGCCGAAAGTGGTTTTTGGAGGTTTGAAGGTGGAAAAATGATGGGAGAGGGGAAATGAAGGTTGGATGAAGGTGTTGAGAGGTCTAGAACTTGTCAAGGAAGATCAGGGATGAAAGAGATGGTAGGATTTGTTCAAAGGGCAAGGAAGCAACTTTGTGAAAAACCACAAAAATTAGGGCAGATTGGCGAAATGTGGTGAATGAGTGGGGAAATCTTGGAGAAGTGAGTTGGTGCTGGAAATTTGATGGAGGAATAGTGAGCTGAGATGTCCTACAATAGATCTTCACATTTACTTAGCAAAACTGACCATAGCATGAATAAAAAACAGAGTTTTGTCTAACTTAACCTAATTTATGACCTAAAACCAGAGAAATGCTGAACAGTATCTTATGAATAGGAAATCATGCGAGAAAACCATGGTAAATAAACAGGAAATGATCTAAGCATGTGAATCTAAACTAATGTCAACTTCTCCAACTCGAAATATCACACTAGCAGTTGCATTGGAAGAGCAAAAATTGTGTTTTTGGTGGCAGTAGTAGTGCCTTGACCTCAAATCATGGTCCCAAGGAGGGAGAAAGGAGATCATGACCTGTTGTTGACCTTTTTGGATCTTTTTTGTCACTGCAGCAAACTACTTAAGCAACTTGAATAAAAAACAACTATTCTAACCATCAAAAGCAACCTAATCTAATGAAGCAAAATGAACATAAACAATAGAAATTATCTCATGAATGAAAAAAAAAAAGCATATAAATACACAAAGGAGGAAACTTGGGTTGAGCCCTAACCCAAGAGCTTCAGCCCTCTAGAAAAGATCAGTGCTGGTTCAAAACTTGGTTCATCTTCATTTGACAAAAAATAGCAGTTACATCACAACACTGTCTTCAAAAAGAGCTCGAAAATGAGCTCAGTACAATGCTGCACAAAAGTGTGAAAATAGAATAAGAAATGGCTAACCTACTGTTAGTGCTCGAATCTGCCTCAGGCTAAAAGAAGGCAAAACTCAAGGCAACATCAAACCAAGCTCAGCCTCGTAGCTAGCCCTACGAGGACAGGAGAGGGCTCTCTCCGGGTCTATCTCGATAAAATGATCAATAGAGTCCGAGATGACTTAAATTGGGAACTGATTTTAGGCTAGTAAATGAATTTGAATGAGGGATATTTGATTAAATGACTAAGTTGCTGGGCTATATGGGACAAGGACAGCATAAGCAGAGATTTAACCAAAGGCACAGGATATTCCATAAGGTGAGATAAGCATGAGGTTTTAGCAATCGAATTGAATTTAAATGGGGTGAAAAGATTGTTTAAGAAAGCTAAAAAGGGCATTTAATGTATGAATCCTTTCCAAACAGAAGAAAACACATAAAGACTGAACACTTCCTCAAGGCAAAGCAATGCTGAATTCTACCTTTCTCACTTAAAAGTATTCAGCTAGAAACGATCATGAATGAACTTCAAAACATCATAGGATACATATGAAACGAAGAGAAAAAAAAAACATGCCAAACTCATACCACGAGAATATTATAAATCAGAGTTGCACCATTTCATTATTTCTTTGTCAAACTGTACAGCCAAACGCTGAGTTATTTCTCCACTGTTTCCCAAAACTCAGCACCTCTCACAAATGATTTTCAATACAATATATAACTCATAGATGGGGAAAATGAATCGATGAGAATTAGGGGCAGTTTCACCTAAAATCATGAAAATAGGAAAAGCTCTGCTCTAAAAAAGGAGCAGCGTTACATCTTGTTTTTCTCTGGTGACCAATTAAAAATAAAAAAATGTAACGTGGACCCCATGAAATCATGATCGAGGACAAAGATGGGCGAGCGTTCTTATCTCCCTGCCGCGGTAGATGTTCTGCATTCTGATTTTGGCTTTTGGTCCTTTCACCTTCCCGCTACTGTTTGAACAAAACCGATTTTTAAATAAAAATGGTTTTCCACTGCAATTTTGCCTTTAATGAACGCACCCAGCTGCAATTCTCCTTTAATACCATGTGCATCTAAATCTCAACAAATTAATTACTCTTGTTTAGCAGGATCAAGGCGTGTGATTATGCGCCCTTTATCCCTCTGAGCACAGCCACATAGTTCCTTTATGCGCCCTTTATCCCTCTGAGCAGCCTTTGCGTGCCCAGAATGGAGATAGCCACGTAGTTTCTGAGGAACACATGTACATACAGTCAATTTCAGCTCTAGCTGAAAAGACATAGGCATTTCCCAACCATGCATCGGTCTGAGCTGTTTCAAACGGATCACGGAATACATCTATGGCAATTGCATCGAAATACTTTCACCGAGACTATAACTTCATTCCATATGTTGAGACAAAGTATGTTTGCACTGCTTGACTACATGAAGACCCTTGAACGCAAGAGTCATTTATCAATCGGACTTCTCTTCATTTTTTCATTTCCACTTGTTTCTCACCCATCGGCAATGCATCTGAGATATTCAACACTGATCCTGCAGTCAACCTGCCGTTAATTCTCATACCATGCTCTTCTTTTGCGTAGGCAATCTATTCATCCATGCTTGCTAGGAGCTCTAAAAGATCCATTCCAGAATTTATTTGATCCATTAGACCCTCTCGCGCAGATGTTCCATCTACTTCAACGTGAGCTCGTCTATAGATGTCTTCAAGCTCTGTTTGCTTCTTAAGCACAAGTTCTTCATTTTGCTAGCCTTCAACTCATCCAATCTCCGAACCTTGATCTCAGCCTGTTCAATAATTTCATAAGCAAGCTCTCCTGGCCCTTTGACTTCATTAGCAGAAGATGATATATAAGACGTAACATGTTCAAATAATTTCTTCTCTTCCGTGGGCAAATCCATCAGATTCCACAATTCTACTAAGGTTGCCCCCAGTTCTTGAAGCTTTTGCAACCTCTTTTGCTTCTCTTCTTTTAACGAATGCACTGTTCGAGCTAGCTTGGCAAGGGTCTCGTTACTGATGCTCATTGACTGACTGTCCCTTGAATCAGTTAAGCTTGGATGAACTTCAGTAATGAGCTTGATGAAATCAACAGCCAGGACAGTTGAAATATCACGTATAGTGTTAACATGGTGAGCCACTTTTTGTAATCGATGTTTCTTTTCTGTATGAAGCTCTTGAAGGCGAAGATGGAACTCGTCGAGCCTCTGAAATCGTAACTGAAAACCAAAATAGGCAATCGAACCTATCTTTCTGCATGGTAGTTGTTCTTTATTTAATTTTGAGTTTGACTGTCACCATATCGTGAGCCAGCTGTAGTTACCCCATCACCGCCTCCAGCATTTGATAACTGCCCAAATTCTTTTGGTATACTGCCCATTAAATTATTAATCGACAGGTCTATATATCTGAGATTATTATATTTCCCAAGGCTCGAGGGGATTCTCCTTTCCAGATGATTGCTAAATAAGAAATAATAAAAGGCTTGAAACTTAAGCAAATCTGGGATAACACCACTGTGATTATTTTTATTAAATACCAATCGTTTCAAACTGGCACATTGGTCAATTTGGGAGGGAATGGATCCTTGGGGTAGATTGTTTGCAATGGCAATAATCTCCAGCTTGCCCAAATTACATACTATAGTGGGTATTGTGCTGCTGAATCGATTCCATGTTGAGTCATTTTCAATTAGCTCACTTTGATTTGCACCCAATCCAGGTAGGATTTCCCCTGTGAATTGGTTCTGGTGGATTTCTTCTGAGACGCTTCAGGTTGCTGACAGCTACTGATATGTTTTTGTTTAAGGAGGCACCCTGATCATTTGAAAATGCAAGGGAAGGAGGAATCGACGACCAAAGAGCTCTTGCCATGCTTTCAGAATTTCTGAACGGAAATAGTCATGTGGCTTTCCTCATTTGAATCCTCTGTTGTGGAAAACGAGTGGAAACGAATTCTACACCATTTGCTTGCCTTTGTGGAAAGAATGACATATTGAGAAAAATGCCGCAAGCATCAGCATATTGCAAGTATTGTTGTGCCGCATGTAAGATAGAGGCGTTACATTTGCAGTGAGAGACCCCAGAACATGAATTTTCTTCCCAAACAGCTACAAGGCCTTCAACAATCTGACGCAAGTTAGAGGCGATTGTTAGAGTTTGAGGTCCCTGGTCGATTAATAAGCTCAATGCGATCCTCAAACATTTGTCACAAGGCGAATTCATGCGTTTTTGGGAAATTGGAGTGAATCTGGGCAATTCTCAGGCTTCCGGGCTGTGTGCGCCGCGCAGCACACCCAGTGCGCCGCACCCATGTAAAAACACACTGCGTGGAGGCACCCAGTGCACCATGCTTGCTCAGTGTGCTGCACCACTTAACTAGTGTGCCGCGCGGCCCTTCAACAATGCTCAATTGACCTTCGGCTATTAGTATTTTTTTTGAAAGCGATAATCAGCATGCATCTTCTGTCATAGTTCGAATCCCATCTTTTGGATGAAAGGTTGGAAGTTCATGGAATTGATGATATTTGGTGGTTGAAATGCCATTCCCATATGGTAGATTATAATCACTACCTGTGTGACTTGGTTCCATTCCCTGCCGCTTGAAGTTAAGCGATTTAGAAAGGATGATATAGTGTCAAGAACAGTGTTGCTTCGATCTGTACATGCTACACTCTTTTTCAACGCACTGTTGATTGTAATTATTTTTCTCCTTCAAGAAATCTCCCTGTTAAAGGGACACAATTTCACTTGTAGCCCACTTGGCTCTATTAATCCCTCCACACCTTCAATTGTGGTTCCTCGGAATTGATTAGCTTTGCGATCTCCTCGATCTGTGTAGAGGTATTCCATAGGTAAAGAAAGGGGCAGCACACGGTTACCAGAGTAGAAACAGCCAAGCTTCGAGTTCTTAGCATTTTATTGTACATAAGTTCCGAATTCAGTGAATGAATCAGTAATTCCAAAAAGCAACAGGGGTTTGAGTTTGTGGCTGGGGTCTGCCCAAGTAGCGCTAGCATCCTACCCTATTCGGTAGTGCTTGTGTTTTTTCCGTAGCCATCTATATTTTTTTTTTCGTGCAATTGTTTAACAACATGAAAAATATGACACCAAAAGCAACGCCTAGAAGCTTGGAGCATTCTTTCTGTCAAAATGGATGAATGGAATTCATGGAGCCCTTATAATTTTCTACATAGCAATGTCTTCTCATGATTGTGCAAATTTCATTTCACAATCATGAAATATATACTTAAAATGGTCTTAATCCAAGGTGCACTGCTCTAATGTGCTGATTGTGCTGATTGAGAATTGATTTCTGGAGGCAACTACTCTAATGTGCTGACTGAGATTTGATTTTTCAGTAAAACTTTGCAAACAGTTGTTCGAGTGGCACTTTGTTCTCTCACCACAGGTTTGGTTTACATGAATGCGCATGTACCTTTCGATCTGTTTCCTCAATTGTTGACTCCCACAAACTTCACAACAAACACGGCCGTAATTCTGTTGCATATGTTCTCTCAAAGCCTTTACATTTGTAAAGTGCTTCAAACAGCCAAGCTCAGCAAACAACACTGTCTTGATTTGCTTGGAGTTTCCTTCCTTTGAATCAGTTAGTGGTCCTGAGAAGGACCCTCTAGGAGATCCTTGCTTTCTGCCAATGCTGCAGAACCTTTAGCACTTTCTCATTTTGAAATGGCTCTGTTTTACCTGTCTTTGACTTTTTGGAGTGAATGATGAGTCCCGTCTATCTGTTGCAGGGTTGTTGAAGCTGCTGAAGATAATAAGGTGACCAAGGCTTGTATTTGAAATTCTTCATGACGGAAAACCTTAAAAATACACTTATTACTAACCATTGATTTGATGATTCCCTCTTCCAAACAGAGTTTTCAAGAGGAATCAACCTTGAGCATTATTGATGATGGAAAATATTGAAATGAAAACTTATTGATCCTCCCTCTAGCCTGCAAGCGTTATTTCACACTTCTGGAGACAAAACCCTGGACTCAAGAATTAAAATGACTCTTTTTTACCAAAATGGCATTTGATGACTGCAAATGACGAGAAATGAACCTTGGTGAATTTGATTCTGACAGAGGACTGACAAGACTGAGTCTAACATTGGCTCCAATTGGGATGGCAGCTGCCACTCCGTGGAGGTGCCAAGAACATCAGATCTCTGGGAGAGCTAGACAGTGCCTTCGTCCATTGGGCTATGGAGTCCATTATTCTGACAAACCAACATGACTCAATTTATTGACTGAAACTTGACTCAAACTGACTCAATGCAAACTGACATGACTGAAAAAACTTGACTCTAACAAACTAACTCAAAATGGCAAAGACCTGGACTTAAATCTTAAAGCTTGGTGGCAGTACATGGCCACCTGTGTTTCTTACAAGACAATATATCCTCAAACTATATCAAAATGCCAATGCAACCAATCAAGAAGATGGCTTCTTGACTGATTCTTCCTATCAGATCTTCTGGTCAATAGTAGATGCTTGTAACTGGGTCTCCAAAAAGCTAATTTACCATGATCTCCTTCATCACTGAACACTACAATAATCACCTTCACTGCTGGCTGCAACAAACTTGCCAGAGGATCTTGAAAAACATGAAGATTTGCCATTGCCACCTCCTGCTGAGAAAATGAGATGTCTTTTTCTCTTGCTTCTGATTTTTCTTCATAAATAAGAGCACGTTCCTGGTCTTCAAAAAATTCTGAACAAGTAGATGAGCAGATTTCCTCTTCAAAGAACGTTTCAAAACACGAAACATATGAAGAAGAATCTGAAATGGAATCCATAATGGTCTGGTCGGCTATAGTCTGAATATATTTCTGATCATCTTGGCATGATATGACAGCCAGATTCTCATTACATTCATCACATTCATCAATCATGAGAAAAGCAACTTCAGATGATTCTTGAAACTCAAGCATGACATCTCTATCATCTATCATAAATTCATCCAGAGAAACTTTTTCACCTACTTGAACAAAGATATCCTCTTGCTGTTCATGAATTGACTGGATTACCTTGGTAGGAAGGCTGTGTTCTGATGAGATGAGGGCAGTTAGGCCTGTAACTCTGTCTTCTTCATTTGAGGCAGCCTCAACAATGCAATTCTCTTCTATGAGATCCGGAACAACATGTTTTTCCTCATCACAATCCGTCTCTCGATCTGGTTTATCATCATCATTTTCGGAGATTGGAACATCATTTTCCTGCGTATCCTCATTTATTTCAACCAGATTTGAAATAGTACTTCTTTTTTCATCATTTTCAGTCATATGGAAATCTTTAACCTGCTGATTTTGATCCTGCTGCAAAGTTTCCTCTAAGAGTTCTGTAGGTTGCTGAAATGGATTTTCATACAATGCTTCCATGATTTCTTCGTCCATAAAATTATCATCCTCATAGTATTTTTCAAGGCTCTCAATAAAACCATAAGCATGCTTGCAACAATCTTGAACTAAATTTAATGATGGATAAGATTCTTTATACTTCTCAAAGAATATTGAATGAAAATCCTTTAGACAATAAATGGAAGCAGGTGGCAAACTTTCATACCAAGATCGGGCTTCATCTTCCAGAGTAGCCATAAACATTTTCATCAAACAGTCTTCAGGAAAATTTATCTTTAATATATACACATGAATGTGAAATTTCACCAGATGAAGAGCAGCGTCATTACCTTCCACATTTCTGAACACAGGCAAATTCTTTGACCAATCTACCTTGGGCATTTTATTTGGAAAACCTGGGATGTGATCTCGGCTCATGGGAGTGTATCTTCTTGCAATCCGCTCCATTTTTAAAATGTCAAAGCTACTGATCTCTCTGCAGTGGAGTCACCATGAAGGATTGATTGCTGGATTCTTCTGTGAATGGAGTCATAAAGTGAATGATTTCAGCTGTCTTCTTATGTCTGATCGTTATTCACCATCAACAATCAGCTCTGAACTTGAGATATGTGCTAGGGCAACACAATCTTCAAGCAAACCATTTTCGTTCCCCAGTGGAGTCGCCACTATGTTAGCACTCGAATCTGCGTCAGGCTGAAAAAAGGAAAAACTCAAGGCAACATCAAACCAAGCTCAGCCTCGTAGCTAGCCCTACAAGGATAGGAGAGGGCTCTCTCTAGGTCTATCTCGATAAAATGATCAATAGAGTCTGAGATGACTTAAATTGGGAATTGATTTTAGGCTAGTAAATGAATTTGAATGAGGGATATTTGATTAAATGACTAAGTTGCTGGGCTGTATGGGACAAGGACAGCATAAGCAGAGATTTAACCAAAGGCACAGGATATTCCATAAGGCGAGATAAGCATGAGGTTTTAGCAATCGAATTGAATTTAAATGGGGTGAAAAGACTATTTAAGAAAGCTGAAAAGGGCATTTAATGTATGAATCCTTTCCAGACAGAAGAAAACACATAAAGACTGAACACTTCCTCAAGGCAGAGCAATGACTGAATTCTACCTTTCTCACTTAAAGGTATTCAGCTGGAAACGATCATGAATGAACTGCAAAACATCACAGGATACATATGAAACAGAGAGAAAAAAAAACACATGCCAAACTCATACCGCAAGAATCTTATAAATCAGAGCTGCACCATTTCATTATTTCTCTTTCAAACTGTACAGCCAAACACTGAGTTATTTCTCCACTGTTTCCCAGAACTCAGAACCCCTCACAAATGATTTTCAATACAATATATAACTCATAGCTGGGGAAAACGAATCGATGAGAATCAGGGGCAGTTTCACCTAAAATCATGAAAATAGGAAAATCTCTGCTCTAAAAAAGGAGCAGTGTTACATCTTGTTTTTCTCTGGTGACCAATTAAAAATCAAAAAATGTAATGTGGACCCCATGAAATCATGATCAAGGACAAATATGGGCGAGCGTTCTTATCTCCCTGCCGCAATAGATGTTGTGCATTCTGATTTTGGCTTTGGTCCTTTCACCTTCCCGCTACCATTTGAACAAAACCGATTTTTAAATAAAAATGGTTTTCCACTGCGATTTTACCTTTAATGAATGCACCCAGCTGCAATTCTCCTTTAGTACCACGTGCATCTAAATCTCAACAAATTAATTACTCTTGTTTAGTAGGATCAAGGCGTGTGACTATGCGCCCTTTATCCCTCTGAGCACAGCCACGTAGTTCCTTTATGCGCCCTTTATCCCTCTGAGCAGCCTTTGCGTGCCCAGAATGGAGATAGCCACGTAGTTTCTGAGGAACACGTGTACATACAGTCAATTTCAGCTCCAGCCGAAAAGACATAGGTGTTTCCCAACCATGCATCGGTCTGAGCTGTTTCAAACGGATCACGGAATACATCTATGGCAATTGCATCCAAATACTTTCACCGAGACTTTAAATTCATTCCATATGTTGAGACAAAGTATGTTTGCACTGCTTGACTACATGAAGACCCTTGAACACAAGAGTCATTTATCAGTCGGACTTCTCTTCATTCTTTCATTTCCACTTGTTTCTCACCCATCGGCAATGCATCTGAGATATTCAACACTGATCCTACTGTCAACCTACCGTTAATTCTCATACCATGCTCTTCTTTTGCGTAGGCAATCTGTTCATCCATGCTTGCTAGGAGCTCTAAAAGATCCGTTCCAGAATTTATTTGATCCATTATACCTCTCGCGCAGATGTTCCATCTACTTCAACGTGAGCTCGTTTATAGATGTATTCAAGATCTGTTTGCTTCTTAAGCACAAGTTCTTCATTTTGATAGCCTTCAACTCATCCAATCTCCGAACCTCGATCCCAACCTGTTCAATAATTTCATAATGCCGCACAACACCTACTGAGGCTTGAAGCCTACTTATTTATAGAAGTGGGGACTCCCAACAGTCCTCCTAAACTTAGGGAACTCGGCTGTCTAGAACTGAAGATAACAACAACCCTACTTGACTTGCTCGGCTGCCCCTTAGAATCATCAATGTGGGCCTTTGTACTTTGAGCTGCTGATGGAGAATTCAAGGAAGGGGTCATTAATGAAGGCGATACCCCTCCTACAAGTCCTCATCCATATTTCCTCGAGTTTGGCTGCCATTTTGCTCATAAATTCCTGGTCCTTGTCCAAAATTGTCCAAAAAATCTGCAATAAACACTCATTAGACTACATGGAAAAGTGACTATCCCCATTCACTCTATTGACATAAATATATTCAAAAAAATGCACAAAACTATTGAGAATGGTGGATTAAATGAAAATAATAGGCAGAATGAGCCCATATAGTTACCCATTTCTGGGGCTCATCATCACCCCTCTGTTGAATGGGTTGCTCATCCTCTGAGCAACTAATCTAGTTCTTCATATTTAATAGCTCTAATAGATTCCCTGACATCCCAAGCCTTTGATGTGATGTCTTCCTTTCTATCATGGAAACCTACTTTCCTGTCCACTTCCTCCCATTCCTTTTGTTCTTCGTCCTCCTTAACTCCTTCCAAATGTCCTAGCAATAGTGGAGGGCTGAATTTAAGACCAATCCAGTTGACTTTCAAGTTTTGCATTGATTGTTTATATAGGGGCACTCTCCTCATAGCTTCCCTCATTCTGATTGGGGAGTGATACTCCTTGATATTTAGGCTATGTGATAATGTATTCCACCTTCTCATGCAGGCATGAAGGCAGTCATCACCAAACAATCTCTCCATATCTTCAAAGTGAGCAATATCCTATGCTTGCCTATCAACATAGTCAGGGGCAACTTGAGGATTGGCTATAAGGTGCTGGTGGGCATAGATGAGATCCATGGCTCTGCTGATTCTACCCTTATCATCAGGGGCTCACTTAGCTCATTTGCCATGATTTTCTGAATTTCCACTGCCCTCTTTTCTTCATGGTTCAACCAAGATGCCATAGCCATGAGCCATAGGTCTTCCAATGCAGCATTTGGATCCCATAAATTCATGTCAGGAAGTGCCATGTTGTGAAGGTAAAATTCTGCTAGCTTGTCTTTATCCTCGGTTGAACTATTATCACATAAATGCATAAATTGGCCATAATCTTGAAATGGTGTTGTGCCCCTCTGGGCCAATGTGTTGATTTGGAATTGGAGTCATTGATCTTTGAGATAAAGTGCATATGATCTAGCTCGATGTCTACACTGTAAGTCCTCCATTGCCCTGCTGGCCATGCATGTCATCTTGGCTTCCTTTTCCTGCAGTTGCCTTTTCAAAATCAACACTTCAGTTGTTTCCCGAGATTCTTCTTCTTGCTGCTGTTTCATCAGTGTCTCACTATCTATTTGTAGTTCTTCTTCTTGTTGCTATTTCTCTGCTGCTTCACTATTTGCCTACGGTCCCTCTTTTTGTTGTTTTCCTTCCAAAATTGGCAGCTTATCTCCTCCTTGAGGTCCCCTTTCCTGTAGCTGCTTTCTCAACAATTCATTTTCTTCCTGTAGTTGAGCTCTTCTAATGTTCTCTGTGTGCCTTACCATGCCCAATTCTCTGCTCATCTCTCTCAACCTATTTTCCATGTGCCCTATATCTTCAACCCCTTTAGATTTGGCAATCTGCATCCAGGTGTGGGTCCTGACTCGTTCCTTTTCTAGTTCAAAGAAAAGAGGCACTGCAAATTTTTGTGGGATGATCTTCCCACCTTCTAGAAGATTGTAATAGGAGCCTAAATTAGGCTGAGGGCTTGGCTCAGGTATTTCTTTGGCCTTACCTTCCTCTTGGGACTGCTCTTCTGCCTTCTTTTCCAATTTTTTAGTTTCTTTGAGCTTGGCTAGTGTCTCCTATAGAGAGGTTTGTGCCTCCTGTAGGACTACTTTAGAGTCCATCAATTTGATCCTTTCCTTCCAGGTGGAGGTCTTAGGACTCCCTCTCTCATAGGTGATAGAGATTTTGGAGGGAGATTCCTCTCTTGTCACAGTAGGTGCATCCTCAATGATAATGGGTTCTTTTGATGGTGGCTGTGGCTTGCCTACCTTAATTCTGGTGCTCCTATGGGCTTTGAAATACATAGATGTCTATCTTTTTCTTTTCCCCTTTTGCTTAGCTGGAGTGCTCAATGCAGCAAGGACAGCTGTTGCTTCCCTTGCTAGTGTCTCAGGAGACACTTCTTCTTGCTGTTCTTTTTCTTCATCCTCTACAGTTTTTCTTGTGTCTGCTGTTTCTGTTTTTGTTTCTGTTGTCTCTGGTGGTGTCTTCTCCTTTTCTTGCTGAGTTTCTGCCTTTCCTGTGGCAGTCTTTTTCTGAGCTTTCTTGGGCTTGTTCTTCTCAGCTTTTGTCCTCTTCCTCTTCTCTGCTTTTGATGCTGTTTTCTTTTTTGCCTTAGGTTCAACTATGGTTTTGTCTGGTTTCTCTTCTTCTTTCTATTTTTCCTCTTTTTCTTATTTTATTTGAATATTGTGTGCTTCCTCATGAATTTCCTTTCCAAGTTCCTTTGTTTACTCCTATTCACTGCTAGATGGGCTAAGGTCATCAGTCAGAGTTTTGATGTCATATTCTCTGGACATGTTCCTGAAAATTTCCCAGGCTATAGGGATGGTGTATGTGTGTAGGGCATCCTCTACCAATAATTTGATGAGCCTATGGTGGGCCAGTTGGTCTGGAACCCCTGCATTCAATTGTTGGCATTATGATTCAAGTGTTGTCCTTGATGGCAACTAACTCAGAGGTTGGTACAGGTGATGGCAACTTAATCAGAAGACAGATCTTAGTACAGCATGCCAAGGAAGTTCATATACGCAGGTTCGTTAAGCCCAAGTCGCGTGTACACGCTAGTTGGATTCAGAAAAAGCGCGTGTATGTGGAAAAGTACCTTTGGTCCATGGTGGTTAGTCCTTGGAAGTTGTGCCTATGGTTTCGGACCATTGTGTCTCGACGGGCGTGTCGATCCCTAGTTTTGAAGTTGATGGTATTGTGTTACTATGGTTTTGGCTCTTGGTATTGAGCAAGGCCTAAGGCTATATAAGGAGAAGAAGATCATTAGGCAAAATCATCTTTTTTCGACAAGGCTTGAATATCTAAGAGAGAAAGAGATCTGATATGCAGGGTCTGGGTTGCTTGATATGAGCTAAGGAGAAATCACATCGGTGGATGGAAGACTAGATCTAAGGATAAATAAGGATCTAATGGTTTGAAATGCACTATTATGATTGATTATGAGTATTTCTAGATCTGCATACTGTCGCAATATTATGTTCTGGATCTAACTGATGTCTGGTACAACTGCAAGTTGAGAGAATCTATTTTTAGATCTGTACGCAGGTTGGCTTAGGTAAAAGCGCGTGTATACGCGGGTTTCGCTCATTGAAGTAGCGTATATCTCTTGAAGCTTGATTTTTGGGTTTGCAGTTGGATCTGACTGTTATTACAGAGTTCTGTAGACTGCTCTGTGTTCTGGTATCTGGTGATTGACAGGGTTCAGTGGTTCAGTGATTCAAAGTTTGATAATACTAGTATTGGTTGTTTTATGCTTCAATGATCTGTTGTGAAAGTTGAATGAATTGGGGTCTACAGATTGTAATGTTGTGCTTCAGGAATATCCAGTCTGAAAATGTATAAAAGGTGGTACCTGAAGGAAAGAAGATTGTAGGTCAGCACCTACGTACTAGTATCTTGGCTAGTACAAGAGCAAAGGGGGTTGGAGCTCCCTTCCAAGGAAGTTTGGAGAACAAGAGAAGGTTGTAGCCTTCTGCAGGTTGTAGCCTGCGTACTGGTATAAGGCTGCACCAGTACAAAAGATTGTAAACTGAAGTTTCATATTAAAGAAAGATAGAGACAACTTGCAGCAGGTGGTTTTCACCCACATTGGGTTTCCACCTTATATCTTGGTGTTCATGTGTGTGGCTTTTGATCTGTTCTGTTATACTGCACCTGTTTACTGTTAATGTGGTGAATAATGTCCTGATGAACTTAACTGAAGAATAAGCTAACTAAATTATGAGTTTTCTTCTTATACGCTGTTTTATTTAGTCACAGTAGCGTGTACACGCTGGTTCACCTAACTGAAGTAGCGTATATGTTTCTGAGCATTGAAAAAGTTTGATTGATCTGATAATACTGATTCACCCCCCCTCTCAGTATTATTTCCAACAATTGGTATCAGGCAGGTCCTTCAGAGAAGCTTGATCGCTTGAAGGTAGATCATTCATCATGAGCAACTACGAGAAAGAAGCATCAATCAGGCCACCGATTTTTGATGGGACAAATTTCAATTATTGGAAGGTAAGAGTTACTGCATATCTTCAATCTCTTGGTACAGAAGTTTGGAACATTGTAGAAACAGGCTATGCTTTTCCTTCAGCTACTCCTACAGATCCAGCTGAGAAAAAGCAGTATGAAACAAATGCAAAAGCAGTCAGTACTCTATTAGGAAGTATATCCCAAACAGAATTCATGAAGGTCATGCACTTCAAATCAGCAAAAGAGATATGGGACAAAATGATCACTAGCTATGAAGGAGATGAACAGGTAAAGCAAGCTAAACTTCAAACTCTCAGGATTCAATATGAGACTCTCAAGATGTATAATGATGAAAGTGTGGCTAATTATTTTCTTCGGGTACATGAGATTGTTAATTGTATGAAAAATTTGGGTGAAGAAATAAAAGAGACTATAGTAGTTCAAAAGATTCTAAGATCATTATCCCCCAAGTTTGAATCTAAAGTATCTGCAATAGAAGAAAAAGAAAATCTCCGTGTTCTCACTATGTCTCAGCTACATGGAATTCTAACTGCTTATGAAATGAGAAAGGGAGGTCCATCTGACAGAAGGGAAGCTGCTTTTAAGGCATCAGGAAAAGAAGATTACTATGAAGCAAGCCATGTTCCAGAAGAAGAGGAAGAAGAATCAAATTTTGTCAGAAATCTTCAAAGGGGTTCTGGAAGGTTCAGAGGTAAGCTACCTTTCAAATGCTTTGCTTGTGGAAGAGTAGGTCATTATGCTGCAAAATGTCCTTATAAGGATAAAGGAAAAGAACCTGCTAGATGGAACAAGAAACAAAGTGCAAATAAGAAAAGCTACTACACCCATGAAGATAGTGATGGCTTATCAAACAGTGATGAAGATGAACAAGGTAATAAATATAAGCTGTTAATGGCATTTGAAGATGATGATTATGAGGATGCTGTAGATGTGGATAATCTCTATAATGAAATTACTAGACTCAAGAGATGCATAGAAGAAAAGAATGTGATCATTGATACTTTGCAATTTCAAATTGATGAAAAGGAAAAACATCTTGAAAAACTAGAAGGTGAAATTGTTGGTCTCAGAAAAGAAATTGAGAAAACAAAAGCTATTAATCTTAAGTTTGTCAAAGGATCTGAAACTTTGGATGAGATTATCAATGTGCAGCGGTCTCCTCTAAACAAGACAGGTTTGGGCTATAATGGAGAAACCTCTCAAGCATCCACCTCAAAAAGTTATCTTGATGCAGCAAGAAGAAATGAGCAGAAGAACAATGAAGATAATCAGGTAAAGCAGGGACGAATTACAAACAGAAACTATCAGGGACAATCCTTCTTAAGGGTGAACAAAAGCTACAACCAACCACAGGTAAAATCTTCTCAGTTTGGCTCAAGAATAGATGAAAATAGAAATTACAATCAGTTGGCTGGTAGATTCAATAACCGCAGAAGCTTCTTCAATGGACAATGCTTTTCTTGCCATAACTTTGGTCACAAAGCAGCTCAATGTGTTGCATATAAAACAATCATGACTAGGGAAGCTCAAAAACAAAGAAGTATGACAGGGATTACAAAAGGACCTATAACAACTTTTCGGTTCTTGAAAATGAAGTTGAATGTTCTATTTGCAATAATTTTGGTCATAAAGACTCTGAATGCAGGAGCAGGTTTCAGGAGAAAAAGGAACAAGCCACGAGCACCAAAACATGGAGAATAAAGGAACCTCAAACAGAAAGATGTGGGATAGCATTTTATGCAGAAGGACAGGAAAATCTATGGTACATTGACAGTGGATGTTCGAAACATATGACAGGTGATAAAGAAAAACTTGAATCTTATTCTACTTTAGAAAAGGGAAAGAAAGTTTCTTTTGGAAATGATACTCCTGCAACTATAAAAGGAAAAGGTATTGCTCCTTTGAAAGAAAAGGTCAAGGCTGGAAATGTTTTGTATGTTGATGGATTGAAGCATAATCTACTAAGTGTCAGCCAGATGTGTGATCAAAAAACCGAGGTTATTTTCAGATCGAATGGATGTCTTGTTCGTGATCTTGATACAGGTAAAACAGTTCTCAAAGGCAAAAGAACTCCAAATAATCTGTACATATTTGAAGAAGGACAACAACAATGCTATCTTAGCAAGGATGAAGAGCACTGGTTATGGCATCGAAGGTTGGGACATCTAAGCTTCTCACAAATAAGGAAAGCATGCAAATATCAGGCAGTTCGCGATCTTCCAGATATCAAAATTCCAGACAACACCATATGCAAATCTTGTCAGTTTGGAAAGCAAACCAGAACTAACTTTCCAGAGAAGGAAGGATCAGCTAGCTTGCCTCTTGAGCTAGTCCATACAGATGTATGTGGTCCATTTAGGAAAAGGACACCTCGAGGAGAAGAATATCTGATATTATTCATTGATGATTTCTCAAGGTTTGTTTGGTTAGGGCTTATGAAGCACAAAGATGAAGCATTCGAAAAATTCAAATCCTTCAAAGCATTGGCTGAAAATGAATCAGGACACAAAATTAAGTGCCTCAGATCTGACAGAGGTGGGGAGTTCACATCAAATGAATTTTTCGATTTCTGCGATGAACATGGGATAAGAAGAGAATTCTCTACAGCTAGAACTCCTCAGCAAAATGGGGTTGTGGAAAGAATGAACAGAACTATCCAACAAATGGCTCGTGCTATGCTCGATGAATCAGGTACTCCTGCAACCTTCTGGGGTGAAGCTGCACATGCTGCTGTTATTATTCTTAACAAAACAAATGTCCGAGTAAACAGCACTCAAACACCTCATGAGCTTTGGAGTGGTAAAACTCCTTCCGTGAAGCACTTCAAAATCTTTGGGAGCAAATGTTATATTAAGAATACTGATGAGCAACTTGGCAAACTTGAACCAAGAGCAGATGAGGGCATTCTTCTTGGTTATTCTCCACATAGCAAAGCATACAAGTGCTACAATAAAAGACTTGGCAGAATTGTTGACAGTATTGATATAGTGGTTGATGAGAAGGGATATATTCCTAGGCAAGTTCATCATGAAGACATTGAAGAAGATGAAGGTTACTCTCAAAGGCGAAATGATGAAGAAGAAGAACCTCAAGAAGAAGAAGAATCTCAAGAAGAACCAGAGGAGCAGACAAGAATAGAAGAGAAGACTCCATCCAGATATGTTCAAAAGAATCATCCAGAAACTCAGATTGTGGGGCAGAAAGAAGCAGGAGTACAAACAAGAAGGACACTTGCAGAAGCTTCAAGCTACTTGGCATTACTCTCCTCCACTGAACCACAAAATGTGAAAGAGGCATGCAAAGATGAATGTTGGGTCAAAGCAATGGATGAAGAACTTGAGCAAATCGAAAGAACAACACTTGGGAATTAGTTCCTAGACCAAAAGATAAGAATGTAATAGGAACAAAATGGGTCTTCAAGAATAAATTAAATGAAAATGGAGAAGTAATTAGAAACAAGGCCAGACTTGTTTGTAAAGGGTATGCACAGCAAGAAGGAATAGATTTTGAAGAGACCTTTGCTCCTGTGGCAAGACTTGAGGCCATCCGAATGTTCCTTGCTCTCTCAAGCTTTCAAAACTTCAAGGTATTTCAAATGGACGTGAAATCAGCCTTCCTGAATGGAGACTTAGAAGAAGAAGTATATATTGAGCAGCCAGATGGTTTCATTCTTGGGAATGATCCAAACCTTGTATGCAGATTGAAAAAGGCACTCTATGGACTCAAACAAGCTCCAAGGGCTTGGTACTATCGGTTGGACAAATATCTTCACCAACAAGGCTTTTCAAAAGGATCAGCAGATAGCAATCTCTATATAAAAGTTGAAAATAACAAATTGCTAATTCTTGTTGTTTATGTAGATGATATTATTTTTGGCAGCAATGAAGAGACTATGAGTCAAAACTTTGCCTTGGTTATGCAGAAAGAATTCGAAATGTCACTTCTTGGAGAATTGACATATTTTCTTGGATTGCAAATCCAACAAAATGAAGGAGGTATCTTCTTGTCTCAAACCAAATACCTCAAGCAGATCTTGAAGAAGTATGGCATGGAAGAGTCAAAGCCAGTATGTACACCCATGGTTACAGGATGCAGCCTCAGTGCAAATGATGAATCAGCAGCAGTTCACCAACCCACTTATAGATCCATGATTGGGAGTTTGCTTTATTTGACAGGTACTCGACCAGATATTACACATGCAGTAGGAATGGTTGGAAGATTTCAAGCCAACCCAAAGGAAACTCATCTTCAGGCAGTCAAAAGAATCTTCAAATATCTTCAAGGGACCCAAAACTATGGCTTATGGTATCCTAGAAATACAGATCTCACTCTTCATGCTTACACAGATGCAGATTGGGCTGGAAGTGTGGATGATAGGAAAAGCACAAGTGGTGGTGCTTTCTTCATGGGTTCCAGATTAGTATCTTGGTTCAGCAAGAAACAAAGTTCGATTGCCTTATCTACAGCTGAAGCAGAATATGTGGCTGCAGCATCTTGTTGCACACAACTTCTTTGGATGATGCAGACCTTGCAGGACTTTCAAATCACTTGCACTCCACCCGTCTCTATCTTATGTGATAATACAAGTGCAATCAGCATTTCAAAGAATCCAGTCATGCACTCAAAGACCAAGCACATACCAATCAAGTACCATTTTCTTCGGGAACAAGTGCTTGAGCAGAAGGTCAAGTTGGAGTATGTTCCTTCTAAGGAACAAGTTGCTGATATTCTCACAAAACCACTGCCCAGGGAAACTTTTGAATATCTCAGACAAAAGCTGGGAGTAGTTGATGCTTCATCCTGCTGTTGAAGCTTGTCTGTTCTACAGAAAAGTTGGTATACGCAAGTTACGAAAGGGATATACGCGTATACACGCGGATTTATGCTGGAAAGTCGCGTGTATGGTGTACGCTTGTTGCAGAGATTATATCCGCGTACATACGCTGTTTCATGCAGGAGAAATCGCGTATATGAAGTTCTGAACAGCAAGGGCAAACTCTGGAGTTCTGAACAGCAATGGTATGTCAGAATTCTTCAGGCACAGGTTTCAGGGGGAGCAGCTTAAAAGTCTCATAAAGCATTGTTGGCATTCAGATGTTTTGGTTGTTGATTTCAGGAAAGGAGCTCAGAAAGAAATCCTGGTTGCTGATCTAAAAAGATGTTTATCATATGCTGCTGGTGACTTTCATAAGTCTTGGTCTAGATCTGTTGTCTCTATGTCATGTATCTCTCTTGTGATATCTCTTTTATGGTGTCAAGGTCATGTAACGGCCTATGTTGGTTTCCCCACTATGCCTGGGATGAATGCTGTAATATAATTGGTTGTTTCTGATATGTCCCCTCTTGGTAGGGAGTATGGATGTATGTATTGAGTCTTTTGGTGATAGGAAGGTCCCTTATGGTGTATAAGTCTTGGTTCTTGTTGAAGAACATCTTTTGCAGATCTGGCCTACTGTCAGGGGGAGCATGAGTCAGCACAGCCAAGCAGAGGTATCAGCATGTCCTCAGGGGGAGCACAGCCCTTTGCCCTTGATGTCAAAGGGGGAGAGTGACTTGGTGTGGTGGTTGCCATCAAGTCCAAAGGGGGAGATTGTTGGCATTATGATTCAAGTGTTGTCCTTGATGGCAACTCACTCAGAGGTTGGTACAGGTGCTCAGAGGTTGGTACAGGTGATGGCAACTTAATCAGAAGACAGATCTTAGTACAGCATGCCAAGGAAGTTCATATACGCAGGTTCGTTAAGCCCAAGTCGCGTGTACACGCTAGTTGGATTCAGAAAAAGCGCGTGTATGTGGAAAAGTACCTTTGGTCCATGGTGGTTAGTCCTTGGAAGTTGTGCCTATGATTTCGGACCATTGTGTCTCGACGGGCGTGTCGATCCCTAGTTTTGAAGTTGATGGTATTGTGTTACTATGGTTTTGGCTCTTGGTATTGAGCAAGGCCTAAGGCTATATAAGGAGAAGAAGATCATTAGGCAAAATCATCTTTCGACAAGGCTTGAATATCTAAGAGAGAAAGAGATCTGATATGCAGGGTCTGGGTTGCTTGATCTGAGCTAAGGAGAAATCACATCGGTGATGGAAGACTAGATCTAAGGATAAATCGGGATCTAATGGTTTGAAATGCACTATTATGATTGATTATGCGTATTTCTAGATCTGCATACTGTCGCAATATTATGTTCTGGATCTAACTGATGTCTGGTACAGCTGCAAGTTGAGAGAATTTATTTTTAGATCTGTACGCAGGTTGGCTTCGGTAAAAGCGCGTGTATACGCGGGTTTTCGCTCATTGAAGTAGCGTATATCTCTTGAAGCTTGATTTTTGGGTTTGCAGTTGGATCTGACTGTTATTGCAGAGTTCTGTAGTCTGCTCTGTGTTCTGGTAACTGGTGATTGACAGGGTTCAGTGGTTCAGTGATTCAAAGTTTGATAATACTAGTATTGGTTGTTTTATGCTTCAATGATCTGTTGTGAAAGTTGAATGAATTGGGGTCTACAGATTGTAATGTTGTGCTTCAGGAATATCCAGTCTGAAAATGTATGAAAGGTGGTACCTGAAGGAAAGAAGATTGTAGGTCAGCACCTACGTACTAGTATCTTGGCTAGTACAAGAGCAAAGGGGGTTGGAGCTCCCTTCCAAGGAAGTTTGGAGAACGAGAGAAGGTTGTAGCCTGCGTACTGGTATAAGGCTGCACCAGTACAAAAGATTGTAAACTGAAGTTTCATATTAAAGAAAGATAGAGACAACTTGCAGCAGGTGGTTTTCACCCACATTGGGTTTCCACCTTATATCTTGGTGTTCATGTGTGTGGCTTTTGATCTGTTCTGTTATACTGCACCTGTTTACTGTTAATGTGGTGAATAATGTCCTGATGAACTTAACTGAAGAATAAGCTAACTAAATTATGAGTTTTCTTCTTATACGCTGTTTTATTTAGTCACAGTAGCGTGTACACGCTGGTTCACCTAACTGAAGTAGCGTATATGTTTCTGAGCATTGAAAAAGTTTGATTGATCTGATAATACTGATTCACCCCCCCTCTCAGTATTATTTCCAACAATTGGTATCAGGGCAGGTCCTTCAGAGAAGCTTGATCGCTTGAAGGTAGATCATTCATCATGAGCAACTACGAGAAAGAAGCATCAATCAGGCCACCGATTTTTGATGGGACAAATTTCAATTATTGGAAGGTAAGAGTTACTGCATATCTTCAATCTCTTGGTACAGAAGTTTGGAACATTGTAGAAACAGGCTATGCTTTTCCTTCAGCTACTCCTACAGATCCAGCTGAGAAAAAGCATATGAAACAAATGCAAAAGCAGTCAGTACTCTATTAGGAAGTATATCCAAACAGAATTCATGAAGGTCATGCACTTCAAATCAGCAAAAGAGATATGGGACAAAATGATCACTAGCTATGAAGGAGATGAACAGGTAAAGCAAGCTAAACTTCAAACTCTCAGGATTCAATATGAGACTCTCAAGATGTATAATGATGAAAGTGTGGCTAATTATTTTCTTCGGGTAGATGAGATTGTTAATTGTATGAAAAATTGGGTGAAGAAATAAAAGAGACTATAGTAGTTCAAAAGATTCTAAGATCATTATCCCCCAAGTTTGAATCTAAAGTATCTGCAATAGAAGAAAAAGAAAATCTCCGTGTTCTCACTATGTCTCAGCTACATGGAATTCTAACTGCTTATGAAATGAGAAAGGGAGGTCCATCTGACAGAAGGGAAGCTGCTTTTAAGGCATCAGGAAAAGAAGATTACTATGAAGCAAGCCATGTTCCAGAAGAAGAGGAAGAAGAATCAAATTTTGTCAGAAATCTTCAAAGGGGTTCTGGAAGGTTCAGAGGTAAGCTACCTTTCAAATGCTTTGCTTGTGGAAGAGTAGGTCATTATGCTGCAAAATGTCCTTATAAGGATAAAGGAAAAGAACCTGCTAGATGGAACAAGAAACAAAGTGCAAATAAGAAAAGCTACTACACCCATGAAGATAGTGATGGCTTATCAAACAGTGATGAAGATGAACAAGGTAATAAATATAAGCTGTTAATGGCATTTGAAGATGATGATTATGAGGATGCTGTAGATGTGGATAATCTCTATAATGAAATTACTAGACTCAAGAGATGCATAGAAGAAAAGAATGTGATCATTGATACTCTGCAATTTCAAATTGATGAAAAGGAAAAACATCTTGAAAAACTAGAAGGTGAAATTGTTGGTCTCAGAAAAGAAATTGAGAAAACAAAAGCTATTAATCTTAAGTTTGTCAAAGGATCTGAAACTTTGGATGAGATTATCAATGTGCAGCGGTCTCCTCTAAACAAGACAGGTTTAGGCTATAATGGAGAAACCTCTCAAGCATCCACCTCAAAAAGTTATCTTGATGCAGCAAGAAGAAATGAGCAGAAGAACAATGAAGATAATCAGGTAAAGCAGGGACGAATTACAAACAGAAACTATCAGGGACAATCCTTCTTAAGGGTGAACAAAAGCTACAACCAACCACAGGTAAAATCTTCTCAGTTTGGCTCAAGAATAGATGAAAATAGAAATTACAATCAGTTGGCTGGTAGATTCAATAACCGCAGAAGCTTCTTCAATGGACAATGCTTTTCTTGCCATAACTTTGGTCACAAAGCAGCTCAATGTGTTGCATATAAAACAATCATGACTAGGGAAGCTCAAAAACAAAGAAGTATGACAGGGATTACAAAAAGGACCTATAACAACTTTTCGGTTCTTGAAAATGAAGTTGAATGTTCTATTTGCAATAATTTTGGTCATAAAGACTCTGAATGCAGGAGCAGGTTTCAGGAGAAAAAGGAACAAGCCACGAGCACCAAAACATGGAGAATAAAGGAACCTCAAACAGAAAGATGTGGATAGCATTTTATGCAGAAGGACAGGAAAATCTATGGTACATTGACAGTGGATGTTCGAAACATATGACAGGTGATAAAGAAAAACTTGAATCTTATTCTACTTTAGAAAAGGGAAAGAAAGTTTCTTTTGGAAATGATACTCCTGCAACTATAAAAGGAAAAGGTATTGCTCCTTTGAAAGAAAAGGTCAAGGCTGGAAATGTTTTGTATGTTGATGGATTGAAGCATAATCTACTAAGTGTCAGCCAGATGTGTGATCAAAAAACCGAGGTTATTTTCAGATCGAATGGATGTCTTGTTCGTGATCTTGATACAGGTAAAACAGTTCTCAAAGGCAAAAGAACTCCAAATAATCTGTACATATTTGAAGAAGGACAACAACAATGCTATCTTAGCAAGGATGAAGAGCACTGGTTATGGCATCGAAGGTTGGGACATCTAAGCTTCTCACAAATAAGGAAAGCATGCAAATATCAGGCAGTTCGCGATCTTCCAGATATCAAAATTCCAGACAACACCATATGCAAATCTTGTCAGTTTGGAAAGCAAACCAGAACTAACTTTCCAGAGAAGGAAGGATCAGCTAGCTTGCCTCTTGAGCTAGTCCATACAGATGTATGTGGTCCATTTAGGAAAAGGACACCTCGAGGAGAAGAATATCTGATATTATTCATTGATGATTTCTCAAGGTTTGTTTGGTTAGGGCTTATGAAGCACAAAGATGAAGCATTCGAAAAATTCAAATCCTTCAAAGCATTGGCTGAAAATGAATCAGGACACAAAATTAAGTGCCTCAGATCTGACAGAGGTGGGGAGTTCACATCAAATGAATTTTTGATTTCTGCGATGAACATGGGATAAGAAGAGAATTCTCTACAGCTAGAACTCCTCAGCAAAATGGGGTTGTGGAAAGAATGAACAGAACTATCCAACAAATGGCTCGTGCTATGCTCGATGAATCAGGTACTCCCTGCAACCTTCTGGGGTGAAGCTGCACATGCTGCTGTTATTATTCTTAACAAAACAAATGTCCGAGTAAACAGCACTCAAACACCTCATGAGCTTTGGAGTGGTAAAACTCCTTCCGTGAAGCACTTCAAAATCTTTGGGAGCAAATGTTATATTAAGAATACTGATGAGCAACTTGGCAAACTTGAACCAAGAGCAGATGAGGGCATTCTTCTTGGTTATTCTCCACATAGCAAAGCATACAAGTGCTACAATAAAAGACTTGGCAGAATTGTTGACAGTATTGATATAGTGGTTGATGAGAAGGGATATATTCCTAGGCAAGTTCATCATGAAGACATTGAAGAAGATGAAGGTTACTCTCAAAGGCGAAATGATGAAGAAGAAGAACCTCAAGAAGAAGAAGAATCTCAAGAAGAACCAGAGGAGCAGACAAGAATAGAAGAGAAGACTCCATCCAGATATGTTCAAAAGAATCATCCAGAAACTCAGATTGTGGGGCAGAAAGAAGCAGGAGTACAAACAAGAAGGACACTTGCAGAAGCTTCAAGCTACTTGGCATTACTCTCCTCCACTGAACCACAAAATGTGAAAGAGGCATGCAAAGATGAATGTTGGGTCAAAGCAATGGATGAAGAACTTGAGCAAATCGAAAGGAACAACACTTGGGAATTAGTTCCTAGACCAAAAGATAAGAATGTAATAGGAACAAAATGGGTCTTCAAGAATAAATTAAATGAAAATGGAGAAGTAATTAGAAACAAGGCCAGACTTGTTTGTAAAGGGTATGCACAGCAAGAAGGAATAGATTTTGAAGAGACCTTTGCTCCTGTGGCAAGACTTGAGGCCATCCGAATGTTCCTTGCTCTCTCAAGCTTTCAAAACTTCAAGGTATTTCAAATGGACGTGAAATCAGCCTTCCTGAATGGAGACTTAGAAGAAGAAGTATATATTGAGCAGCCAGATGGTTTTCATTCTTGGGAATGATCCAAACCTTGTATGCAAATTGAAAAAGGCACTCTATGGACTCAAACAAGCTCCAAGGGCTTGGTACTATCGGTTGGACAAATATCTTCACCAACAAGGCTTTTCAAAAGGATCAGCAGATAGCAATCTCTATATAAAAGTTGAAAATAACAAATTGCTAATTCTTGTTGTTTATGTAGATGATATTATTTTTGGCAGCAATGAAGAGACTATGAGTCAAAACTTTGCCTTGGTTATGCAGAAAGAATTCGAAATGTCACTTCTTGGAGAATTGACATATTTTCTTGGATTGCAAATCCAACAAAATGAAGGAGGTATCTTCTTGTCTCAAACCAAATACCTCAAGCAGATCTTGAAGAAGTATGGCATGGAAGAGTCAAAGCCAGTATGTACACCCATGGTTACAGGATGCAGCCTCAGTGCAAATGATGAATCAGCAGCAGTTCACCAACCCACTTATAGATCCATGATTGGGAGTTTGCTTTATTTGACAGGTACTCGACCAGATATTACACATGCAGTAGGAATGGTTGGAAGATTTCAAGCCAACCCAAAGGAAACTCATCTTCAGGCAGTCAAAAGAATCTTCAAATATCTTCAAGGGACCCAAAACTATGGCTTATGGTATCCTAGAATACAGATCTCACTCTTCATGCTTACACAGATGCAGATTGGGCTGGAAGTGTGGATGATAGGAAAAGCACAAGTGGTGGTGCTTTCTTCATGGGTTCCAGATTAGTATCTTGGTTCAGCAAGAAACAGAGTTCGATTGCCTTATCTACAGCTGAAGCAGAATATGTGGCTGCAGCATCTTGTTGCACACAACTTCTTTGGATGATGCAGACCTTGCAGGACTTTCAAATCACTTGCACTCCACCCGTCTCTATCTTATGTGATAATACAAGTGCAATCAGCATTTCAAAGAATCCAGTCATGCACTCAAAGACCAAGCACATACCAATCAAGTACCATTTTCTTCGGGAACAAGTGCTTGAGCAGAAGGTCAAGTTGGAGTATGTTCCTTCTAAGGAACAAGTTGCTGATATTCTCACAAAACCACTGCCCAGGGAAACTTTTGAATATCTCAGACAAAAGCTGGGAGTAGTTGATGCTTCATCCTGCTGTTGAAGCTTGTCTGTTCTACAGAAAAGTTGGTATACACAAGTTACGAAAGGTATATACGCGTATACACGCGGATTTATGCTGGGAAAGTCGCGTGTATGGTGTACGCATGTTGCAGAGATTATATCTGCGTCCATACGCTGTTTCATGCAGGAGAAATCGCGTATATGAAGTTCTGAACAGCAAGGGCAAACTCTGGAGTTCTGAACAGCAATGGGTATGTCAGAATTCTTCAGGCACAGTTCAGGGGAGCAGCTTAAAAGTCTCATAAAGCATTTTTGGCATTCAGATGTTTTGGTTGTTGATTTCAGGAAAAGGAGCTCAGAAAGAAATCCTGGTTGCTGATCTAAAAGATGTTTATCATATGCTGCTGGTGACTTTCATAAGTCTTGGTCTAGATCTTGTCTCTATGTCATGTATCTCTCTTGTGATATCTCTTTTATGGTGTCAAGGTCATGTAACGGCCTATGTTGGTTTCCCCACTATGCCTGGGATGAATGCTGTAATATAATTGTTGGTTCTGATATGTCCCCTCTTGGTAGGGAGTATGGATGTATGTATTGAGTCTTTTGGTGATAGAAGGTCCCTTATGGTGTATAAGTCTTGGTTCTTGTTGAAGAACATCTTTTGCAGATCTGGCCTACTGTCAGGGGGAGCATGAGTCAGCACAGCCAAGCAGAGGTATCAGCATGTCCTCAGGGGGAGCACAGCCCTTGCCCTTGATGTCAAAGGGGGAGAGTGACTTGGTGTGGTGGTTGCCATCAAGTCCAAAGGGGAGATTGTGGCATTATGATTCAATGTTGTCCTTGATGGCAACTAACTCAGAGGCTGGTACAGGTGCTCAGAGGTTGGTATAGGTGATGGCAACTTAATCAGAAGACAGATCTTAGTACAACATGCCAAGGAAGTTCATATACGCAGGTTCGTAAAGCCCAAGTCGCGTGTACACGCTAGTTGGATTCAGAAAAAGCGCGTGTATGTGGAAAAGTACCTTTGGTCCATGTGGTTAGTCCTTGGAAGTTGTGCCTATGTTTCGGACCATTGTGTCTCGATGGGCGTGTCGATCCCTAGTTTTGAAGTGATGGTATTGTGTTACTATGGTTTTGGCTCTTGGTATTGAGCAAGGCCTAAGGCTATATAAGGAGAAGAAGACATTAGGCAAAATCATCTTTTTTCGACAAGGCTTGAATATCTAAGAGAGAAAGAGATCTGATATGCAGGGTCTGGGTTGCTTGATATGAGCTAAGAGAAATCACATCGGTGGATGGAAGACTAGATCTAAGGATAAATCGGGATCTAATGGTTTGAAATGCACTATTATGATTGATTATGAGTATTTCTAGATCTGCATACTGTCGCAATATTATGTTCTGGATCTAAACTGTCTGGTACAGCTGCAAGTTGAGAGAATCTATTTTTAGATCTGTACGCAGTTTGCTTAGGTAAAAGCGCGTGTATACGCGGGTTTCGCTCATTGAAGTAGCGTATATCTCTTAAAGCTTGATTTTGGGTTTGCAGTTGGATCTGACTGTTATTACAGATTCTGTAGACTGCTCTGTGTTCTGTATCTGGTGATTGACAGGGTTCAGTGGTTTCAGTGATTCAAAGTTTGATAATACTAGTATTGGTTGTTTTATGCTTCAATGATCTGTTGTGAAAGTTGAATGAATTGGGTTCTACAGATTGTAATGTTTGTGCTTCAGGAATATCCAGTCTGAAAATGTATGAAAGGTGTACCTGAAGGAAAGAAGATTGTAGTCAGCACCTACGTACTAGTATCTTGGCTAGTACAAAGCAAAGGGGTTGGAGCTCCCTCCAAGGAAGTTTGGAGAACGAGAGAAGGTTGTAGCCTGCGTACTGGTATAAGGCTGCACCAGTACAAAAAGATTGTAAACTGAAGTTTCATATTAAAGAAGATAGAGACAACTTGCAGCAGGTGGTTTTCACCCACATTGGGTTTCCACCTTATATCTTGGTGTTCATGTGTGTGGCTTTTGATCTGTTCTGTTATACTGCACCTGTTTACTGTTAATGTGGTGAATAATGTCCTGATGAACTTAACTGAAGAATAAGCTAACTAAATTATAGTTTTCTCCTTATACGCTTTTTTATTTAGTCACAGTAGCGTGTACACGCTGGTTCACCTAACTGAAGTAGCGTATATGTTTCTGAGCATTGAAAAAGTTTGATTGATCTGATAATACTGATTCACCCCCCCTCTCAGTATTATTTCCAACAAAGGGGATCAGGGCAGGTCCTTCAAGAAGCTTGATCGCTTGAAAGGTAGATCATTCATACATGACAACTACGAGAAAGAAGCATCAATCAGCCACGCCGATTTTTGATGGGACAATTTCAATTATTGTAAGTAGAGTTAACTGCATACTCTTCAATCTCTTGGTACAGAAGTTGGAAC